>JASPKZ010003812.1:1200000-1715000 GCA_030220185.1 Diploptera punctata
CATTTTAAATACAATACTTGAAAAATAATTATTTTATAAATACGTAGTAGTACTTGATGATTGTAATTTTGGTAAGAGAATCTCTCTTGTTTTCAATTTGCAGTCCCCCACCTGATTACAAAACATATTTGTGACCCAAGGTAGTTTCTAATTATAGTCTCTCCGGTTTAACTTTACGAGAAATTTGTGGAATGAGACAACTATACCCGCCTCTCACTCGCACCAGTGTTGTCGGGGTTTCTTCACCAGATGTTATAGTGTAAAAGGACCAGGTTGGCATGATTTCTACTATCCTTGTCTAGAGAACTGTTCTTCCACCCTTCGCTAGACGTCTGAGTGACATGTGTACTATAATGGGCTACCCTTGTAAACTTACTTATGAATTGTGGAATGCAAGGCTTTCACGGCCGGTAATCATAGTATTAAAAGATTCCGGGCTATGTGGCCGTGGTCTATGACTGGTGTTTCTTCCAGACGTTTCTCCCTCAACTGCGGAGGGCATCTTCAGTGGCGAGCGCTTCCAGCTGTTGTTTCCCTGTCGTAGACTCGACTACGAATTCGCACTTTACATTAAAAAAATGGGTCAATTTAGATTATCGATTTTAATGCTCATTGGACTTACTCAAAATCGACGTCAAAAATTAAGTCTGGTAGCGGTGGCCACGGCGGGGTCGCGGTGCAGACAGGTACAAAATCGACGTCAAAAATTAGGTGTGATAGCGGTGGCCAAGCGGTGCAGACAGGTACAAAATCGACGTCAAAAATTAGGTGTGATAGCGGTGGCCACGCGGTGCAGACAGGTACAAAATCGACGTCAAAAATTAGGTCTGATAGCGGTGGCCACTCGGTGCAGACAGGTACAAAATCGACGTCAAAAATTAAGGTCTGATAGCGGTGGCCACGACAGGTACAAAATCGACGTCAAAAATTAAGGTCTGATAGCGGTGGTCACGGCGGGCACGCGGTGCAGACAGGTACAAAATCGACGTCAAAAATTAGATCTGATAGCGATGGCCACGGCGGCACGCGGTACAGACAGGTACAAAATCGAAGCCAAAAATTAGATCTGAGAGCGGTGGCCACGCGGTGCAGACAGATACAAAATCGAAGCCAAAAATTAGATCTGATAGCGGTGGCCACGGCGGGCACGCGGTGCAGACAGGTACAAAATCGACGTCAAAAATTAGGTGTGATAGCGGTGGCCACGCGGTGCAGACAGATACAAAATCGACGTCAAAAATTAGGTGTGATTGCGGTGGCCACGCGGTGCAGACAGGTACAAAATCGACGTCAAAAATTAGGTGTGATAGCGGTGGCCACGCGGTGCAGACAGGTACAAAATCGACGTCAAAAATTAGGTCTGATAGCGGTGACCACGCGGTGCAGACAGGTACAAAATCGACGTCAAAAATTAGGTCTGATAGCGGTGGCCACTCGGTGCAGACAGGTACAAAATCGACGTCAAAAATTAAGGTCTGATAGCGGTGGCAACGGCGGGCACGCGGTGCAGACAGGTACAAAATCGACGTCAAAAATTAAGGTCTGATAGCGGTGGTCACGGCGGGCACGCGGTGCAGACAGGTACAAAATCGACGTCAAAAATTAGGTCTGATAGCGATGGCCACGGCGGCACGCGGTACAGACAGGTACAAAATCGAAGCCAAAAATTAGATCTGAGAGCGGTGGCCACGCGGTGCAGACAGATACAAAATCGAAGCCAAAAATTAGATCTGATAGCGGTGGCCACGGCGGGCACGCGGTGCAGACAGGTAAAAAATCGACGTCAAAAATTAGGTGTGATAGCGGTGGCCACGCGGTGCAGACAGGTACAAAATCGACGTCAAAAATTAGGTGTGATAGCGGTGGCCACGCGGTGCAGACAGGTACAAAATCGACGTCAAAAATTAGGTCTGATAGCGGTGACCACGCGGTGCACACAGGTACAAAATCGACGTCAAAAATTAGGTCTGATAGCGGTGGCCACTCGGTGCAGACAGGTACAAAATCGACGTCAAAAATTAAGGTCTGATAGCGGTGGCCACGGCTGGCACGCGGTGCAGACAGGTACAAAATCGACGTCAAAAATTAGGTCTGATAGCGGTGACCACGCGGTGCACACAGGTACAAAATCGACGTCAAAAATTAGGTCTGATAGCGGTGGCCACGCGGTGCAGACAGATACAAAATCGAAGCCAAAAATTAGATCTGATAGCGGTGGCCACGGCGGGCACGCGGTGCAGACAGGTACAAAATCGACGTCAAAAATTAGGTGTGATAGCGGTGGCCACGCGGTGCAGACAGGTACAAAATCGACGTCAAAAATTAGGTGTGATAGCGGTGGCCACGCGGTGCAGACAGGTACAAAATCGACGTCAAAAATTAGGTCTGATAGCGGTGACCACGCGGTGCACACAGGTACAAAATCGACGTCAAAAATTAGGTCTGATAGCGGTGGCCACTCGGTGCAGACAGGTACAAAATCGACGTCAAAAATTAAGGTCTGATAGCGGTGGCCACGGCTGGCACGCGGTGCAGACAGGTACAAAATCGACGTCAAAAATTAGGTCTGATAGCGATAGCCACGGCGGGCACGCGGTGCAGACAGGTACAAAATCGACGCCAAAAATTAGATCTGATAGCGGTGGCCACGGCGGGCACGCGGTGCAGACAGGTACAAAATCGAAGCCAAAAATTAGGTCTGATAGCGGTGGCCACGGCGGGCACGCGGTGCAGACAGGTACAAAATCGACGTCAAAAATTAGGTCTGATAGCGATAGCCACGGCGGGCACGCGGTGCAGACAGGTACAAAATCGACGCCAAAAATTAGGTCTGATAGCGGTGGCCACGGCGGGCACGCGGTGCAGACAGGTACAAAATCGAAGCCAAAAATTAGGTCTGATAGCGGTGGTCACGGCGGGCACGCGGTGCAGACAGGTACAAAATCGAAGCCAAAAATTAGATCTGAGAGCGGTGGCCACGCGGTGCAGACAGATACAAAATCGAAGTCAAAAATTAGATCTGATAGCGGTGGCCACGGTGGGCACGCGGTGCAGACAGGTACAAAATCGAAGCCAAAAATTAGGTCTGATAGCGGTGGTCACGGCGGGCACGCGGTGCAGACAGGTACAAAATCGAAGCCAAAAATTAGGTCTGATAGCGGTGGTCACGGCGGGCACGCGGTGCAGACAGGTACAAAATCGACGTCAAAAATTAGGTCTGATAGCGATAGCCACGGCGGGCACGCGGTGCAGACAGGTACAAAATCGACGCCAAAAATTAGATCTGATAGCGGTGGCCACGGCGGGCACGCGGTGCAGACAGGTACAAAATCGAAGCCAAAAATTAGGTCTGATAGCGGTGGTCACGGCGGGCACGCGGTGCAGACAGGTACAAAATCGAAGCCAAAAATTAGGTCTGATAGCGGTGGTCACGGCGGGCACGCGGTGCAGACAGGTACAAAATCGACGTCAAAAATTAGGTCTGATAGCGATAGCCACGGCGGGCACGCGGTGCAGACAGGTACAAAATCGACGCCAAAAATTAGATCTGATAGCGGTGGCCACGGCGGGCACGCGGTGCAGACAGGTACAAAATCGAAGCCAAAAATTAGGTCTGATAGCGGTGGTCACGGCGGGCACGCGGTGCAGACAGGTACAAAATCGACGTCAAAAATTAGGTCTGATAGCGATAGCCACGGCGGGCACGCGGTGCAGACAGGTACAAAATCGACGCCAAAAATTAGGTCTGATAGCGGTGGCCACGGCGGGCACGCGGTGCAGACAGGTACAAAATCGAAGCCAAAAATTAGGTCTGATAGCGGTGGTCACGGCGGGCACGCGGTGCAGACAGGTACAAAATCGAAGCCAAAAATTAGATCTGAGAGCGGTGGCCACGCGGTGCAGACAGATACAAAATCGAAGTCAAAAATTAGATCTGATAGCGGTGGCCACGGTGGGCACGCGGTGCAGACAGGTACAAAATCGAAGCCAAAAATTAGGTCTGATAGCGGTGGTCACGGCGGGCACGCGGTGCAGACAGGTACAAAATCGAAGCCAAAAATTAGATCTGAGAGCGGTGGCCACGCGGTGCAGACAGATACAAAATCGAAGCCAAAAATTAGATCTGATAGCGGTGGCCACGGCGGGCACGCGGTGCAGACAGGTACAAAATCGACGTCAAAAATTAGGTCTGATACCGGTGGCCACGGCGGGCACGCAGTGCAGACAAGTATGATAGCGTTGACAAACCATTACGGATTATTCATAAAATTTGAATGACATTCCAGTAGTAACCATATGCATTCAAAATATTCTAGTATGAAATGCTGTGGTATCAATTTAAACGCTTTACTAATATCTTCAATAAAATATATTTAAACATTTCAATAAGCAGATAAATAAATTAACTACGTTTTATTTTCATATTTCAAAGCTATCTTGTCTTATATAAAATCGACGTCAAAAATTAATGGCTAAAGCACATTACAAAATTATAGCTCAGTTCAGGTTATCCATTTTAATGCACTATGGACTTACTTAAAATAGACGTCAAAAATCTGAATAGAGTTAAAGGCGATCCCAGGTAGGAATCACAGAGTATTACATATTACATACTGTGTGGAAAACAAGGAGCGACTTTACATTAAAAAAAATCAGGTCAATTTAGGTTATCGATTTTAATGCTCATTGGACTTACCCAAAATCGACGTCAAAAATTAGGTCTTTTAGCGGTGGCCACGGCGGGCACGCGGTGCAGACAGGTATGATAGTGTTCACAAACCATTACAGATTATTTATAAAATTGTAATGAAATTCCAGTAGTAGCCATATGCATTGAAAATATTCTAGTATGAAATGCTGTGGTATCAAATTCAAGCGTTTTACTAATCTTTTCAATAAATATATATATAAACACTTGGAATTTGACTGAAGATGGAAGTAATACTATACTTTTGAAACTGGTATCGTGAAGACACGCAACTTTATGAGGTGAGATGTTAAAACATTTTCTCCAACTCATTTATTAATATAAATACCTCATAGTGTTTCTTCCCACTGTAAATTAAATTAATTATTAATAAGTTTATGATAAATTTAACATATGGTCAGAGTAATGTTTAAATATCTCACCTCAATTTAATGGCCATTAAAACAGACAAAACAACGTTTCAAATATTTAGCGTGAAGAAAAAAATCCCAAAACTAAATCTACAGTTCAAGAAAACAAACCTGAGACAAACAAATGAAACAAAATATCTAGGAACAATTTTTGATTCAAAATTATCATGGAGAAAACACATTGAAGCAGTAGTAAACAAAGCAACGAAAAGATTCTCAATCTTAAAAAGATTAGCCGGAGCAAAGTGGGGCAGTAATCGCCAGACTCTGAACACCACATACAAAACATTCATCAAGCCAATACTACTATACAATGGGGAGGTAATAATCACAGCAAATAACTCGAACCTGAATCGCCTAGAAGTATGCCAAAATCAGGCTTTACGGCTTATAACTGGCGCAGCAATGCAAGCACTAACTCAGAACCCTCCAATATGTCTAACTTTAGAGGAACAGGCAATAACACAACATGAGAAAATGTTACGATTAACAACAAAATGGGAAAAAAGGCAGTTACAACCAACCAAGTTGAAAACACAAACAAGTTTCTTGTCCAAAGTAACGGAAATAAAAACAGATTTGAATCTTCCTAAATCTAAAGAAAATATTTTGATCAGAGATAACCCTCTTACTTTTGAACCAATTAACATTCAGCTAAATCTAGAAGAACCAGTTACAAAATCTGAAACTCCCACACCTGTACTAAAAGCTCTAGCATTAGAAGCTGTGAATAAGAGATATCCACCAGAAGAATGGCTACATGTCTACACAGATGGATCTACTATTGATAACAACTCGGGATCAGGAATTACATATGCATTATTTTCATTTTATCAACCAGCAGGATACCACACAACAAATTTTGATGCGGAAGTAACGGCTATTCATATTTCACTCCAACAATTACTATACAGAATAAATAAATTTCAAAATGCTGTCATACTCTCTGATTCTAAGGCAGCAATATATGCAATAAATTCACACAAAATGAAGTCAATACAAATTAAAGAGCGCTACAAAATGATTCAACAACTCCAAAAACTACAGAAAATAATTCAATTGCAATGGATACCTGCACATTGTGGAATTGCTGGAAATGACACTGCTGATTTTCTTGCCAAAAAAAGGCTCCAATTTAATTCAGAATACTACTAAAAGCTTACCTTTCACATCCATAAAAAGAATAATTAAAAACAAATATAAAATCAAACAAAACCAAGACCTATGTAATAAACCCAAAGACAAAAAATGGAATATTTTAGTAAAGAAGCCAGATATTATTCCAGAAATTCCACGTAAAACTACAGTAGCAAAATTTAGACTCCTTACAGAACATGACTATTTGGCCAAACATTTATATAAAATAGGAATCTACACGAATCCAAATTGTCCTCTATGCAATAAAGACGAAGAAATGAATGAAGAACACCTATAAACCTGTGAAGTATTACCTGTTGGATCCACCATAGAGAAATATTGGAGAGTAAGAACGCTAATGACTTTGGTGCCAAGGCCCAGCATTTGAAAACAACAACAACATATAATAAATATTTAATTTTAGGAAGTTATATTTTGAGGTTCATGTGGGAAAACCTAGAAAATAAATTTTTCACTTTGTTGAACATAACCATGAAAAAGAAAATTGAGAAACAAAAGACAAAGATAAATAATTTGTTAACTAAATCAAAGGGAAAGAAGAATACATCAAATAAAATCAAACATCAGAATAAAACCAGAAATGAAAAAAAAAATCAGAATCCACCAGAAATTATGTTAAAAATTTTTCAAAGGCAACCTTTAACCTAAAAGAGACAAAATTGTTAGAAAACGGTCTAAAAACAGCAATAGATTATTCCAATAGAATAGAAGAATACATAGTGGACATTGAAAATTCAATAGAAGGGTTAGTTACAGAAGAAAAAATAATCATCAGAAAAAAATGTGAAGAAATTTTGAATAAAATAAAGAATACAAATAAAAACCCAGTTTGTAAGGAGAATTTAAAAACACTCAAAGAAATAAATAACAAAAATGTTGTATATACAAAATCAGATAAGGGTAACCAAATTATAATTCTGGACAAAGAAGTATATCAAAATAGAATGGAAGAACTTTTGAAAGAAAAAGAGTATGAAAAAATTAAGAATGACCCCCTACCAAAAACCATAAAAAAAGTGGAAAACTGTTTTAAAAATGTTTAAAATTCTATCCAAGAAAGAAAAATTTCAATTAAAAGTAAGCAACCCAAGAAACCCTAATATACATGGACTTCCAAAAATTCACAAACCGGGAAACAAAATGAGGCCAATAATTAACAATATTGGATCACCAACCTACAAAATTTCGAAATGGCTGAATAATCAATTTAAAAGAATTAATAATTTTGAAAGTCTGCAGATTGAAAATTCATTGGAATTAGTTAAGAAATTAGAAAAAGTGGAAATTGAACCCACAGATAGGTTGGTTTCGTTTGATGTAGTTTCACTATTCACAAATGTACCGAAACAAAAACTTTGGAGATATTGAACAATTGGTTAAGAAAAAACAACATAGACAGAGAGATCAAAGAAGATTATTTGAAATTAACTGTGTTATGCATTGATCAAATGTTTTTTTACATTCAATGGGAGTTTCTATAGACAAAAATCAGGGCTCTCAATGGGAAACCCATTATCACCTTTTCTGGCAAATTTATTTATGAGCGATTTTGAATGTAAAATCACTAAAGCACATCCCACAATGTTTAAATTTTGGAGTAGATATGTTGATGATATAATTTGTATTGTTAAAGAAAAACATGTAGAAGATTCCCTAAAACTATTAAATTTACAGAGTACAAACATTAAATTCACCAAAGAAATAGAAGACAATAAACAAATACCTTTTTTGGATCTTAAATTGGTCAGAAACGAAGAAAAAGAAAAATTGAATTCAGGATTCATAGGAAAGAAACTCATACGGAAAATTTTATAAAATCAACAGGGTTCAATCCAATTGGACATAAATTAGCAGCATTTAATAGTTTAACTCATAGATTGGTAAACTTACCCTTAAACGAAGAAGATTTTAAACATGAGAAAAACACATAATCAAAGTAGCAAGAGAAAATGGGTTTGATGAAAAAATGGTACAAAAAAGGATAGAAAAGTATAAAAAACAAAAAATGATAAACAGAAGTAATCTTGAAAAAGAAGAACCACCTATGAAAAAATATAGGAAATTCACATATCACCCCTGGGTACATAATAAATTTCAAAATATATTTGAGAAGTTTAATATTAAATTAGCACCAAAAAATAACTACAGTTTAAATAAACTAATAAAAACCAACAAAAATGAAAAAACTGATAAAAATAAAAAGTCAGGAATATATCAAATTGAATGCATGGGTTGTGAAAAGATATATATAGGGAAAACAAAAAGAAACCTAAAAATTAGAACCAAAGAACACATAAGAAATATTAAAAATGGAGAAATTGAAAAATCTGCAGTTGCTGCTCATGTTTGGTCTGAAAAACATAATATAAATTCAGACACTAAATTATTAAAACAGTTAGAAAATACAAACGAGCTGACTATTTGGGAAAAAATTTATATTCAGAAGAACAGAAACAGAGTTATGAATTTTGATATTCCGATGGAGGGTGACCTTGTTTGGAGGTTCTTTGGCCAACCACAGGATGGAGCTGACATCGACATCCAGGTGGTGCAACATAATGCAACATAAATAAAACCAGTCTGGGAAAGCTGAAGATAAAACAGAGAATTGTTTTGAAACATGTCCAAGAACAAATCAACATTAATATTGAGGTAAGATGTCCAGACCAAAAATAATATAACAACAACATATCTCACCTCACAAGTTTCGTGTTTTTCACGATACCAGGTTTCAAATGGAATCCCGTTCATCTTCAGTCAAATCTCCAACCATAAGCAATGCTGCCAACAAGAATATCATAACATGAAATTTAGTAAACTGGTTTTATTCGATGTTTAACTGGTTAAAAAAATTTGTATTAATTCAATATTTAACCAGTCCGAAACCAAAGCCCCAGGGTCTGGATCCGGACTGCGGTCCTCCAATTGGTGACCCCTCGACTATACAATAATGCACGCAAGGGGGTGGGATGGAGTGTATCACATACCTACAGGGCTATGATGAGAGCTCTGTCATGCAGAAATACAGATACAGTAAACAACGTTTAATCCAGTTAAGAATTGGAATTATTGTACAGTACGTCGGTAGTTGATATTGCATGTACCTGATCTTACGTGTATTGAAATGCTACTCAAAACAAAAACAAATGTGCATGCGATACGGCAATCTTAGTCTTAAAACATAACATAAGTATATTTTATTTTATCATGTACCTTATATTGCTTCCTAATGTTTATATTACCTGAACATTTTTGGACCAAAGAGAGATGGACAGGTGAATGGAGAAGACTACTAACAGTGAACTACATAGTCTTTATAGGAAGCCAGATATAATAAGACAGTTAAGATTCGTAGAGTGCAATGGGCAGGACATATGGCACGAATGGGAAATGAAAGAGGTGCATGGAAGGTTCTTGTAGGAAATTCAGAGGGAAAACTTCCAGTTGGTAGACCAAGAATGAGGTGGGAGAATAACATTAACCATAATTTGAGGGAACTAGATTGCACAGGGGATGATTGGAAAACATTAGCTAAGAATAAGGATGTATGGAGAGGGTATACTGCGCTGTCATGAACCTATGGGTTCTATAGTGCCAGTGAGTTAGTTTATATTACAGAAGAGAAGCCCGATAGGTACGCTGACATGTGATACACCCCATCCATCCCATTACAATCGCTCTCGTACAGTCAATAGCTTACCAGTAGAAGTAAGTCATCGGCAAACTAACTAACTCACTGGCACTATCGAACCTGTAGGTTAATGGCCGCACGAATATAAGCTCTCCATATATCCCTATCCTCAGCTGTTTCCCAATCATTCCCTGTATAATCTACTTACCTCAAATCATACTTAATGTTATTCTCACGCCTCATTCTTGGTCTACCAAGTAGGGATTTTCCCTCTGGTTTTCCTACAAAAATCTAACATGCACCTCTTTCATTCCCTATTCGTGCCCATGTCCTGTCCATCGCAGTCTACGAGACTTAACTGTTCTTACTATATCTGGCTTCCTATAAAGACCTGTTATGTAGCTTCCTCCATTCATCTGTCTGTTCATCTCTCTTTGGTCCAAAACTTTTCCTAAGAAGTTTATTCTCAAATAGTCATAATCTCTTTTCCTCCCTTAAAGTAAGAGTCCATGTTTTGTATCAGTATAATATAACTGATAGAATAATAGTTTTATATATTTTCAGTTTAACGTTTTTTGAAAGGAGTTGGGACGTCAAGAGTCTCTGTAATGCATAATAGCATGCATTTCCAGAATTGAACCTCTGATTAATTTCTTTTTGCATCTCATTCAGCAATGTAGAAATTCCAGTAATATCTTACATTTAGGCTCTAATGCAAAATAATTTTTTTTTTCAAATGCCCCAGGTTTGTCTTTCGACATTCCTGGTCTCTCTCCTGGCATGGCGTACTTGTAACCCACTTCTGAGGTTGGGGCGCCTGGAAGGCGGGGTTACATTGCCCCAATGATATGATGGGTGATGATGATGATACTGGTGCGCCAGGAGAGTCCCTAATCCTAAGCTTAACGTAAGATGAATATGAATGATGATGATTGCGATGACCATATGATTTCAGGGACCGTTTGGGCCTTAAAGTTTTCCTGACATTTGTCTTACAGGTGAGGAAAAACCCCGATAAAAACCTCACCCAGAAAAACTGTCCCAACTGGGGATCGAACCCGGGCCCACTGCGTGACAAGGCAGCACGCTACCCTGAAACCACAGCGGTGGACCTAATGCAAAATAAAATTCAAGTGATAGAAAAATATCTTAAATACATGCACATATGTAGAAATGTACGTCGAATACTTTTTAAGTAATTATATATATTTAGATGTTATAACTACATTTTTGACATTTAGCAATGAAGTCCAATTATGACAAAAGTAAGAGGTAGACATGTAGAGAAGATGAAAGGATCCTAATTTGGGGAGGTTTTTGTAAATACCCTGTAAAAATAAGGGAAGCTTAAGAAATAACTTGTGACTATTATATTTGGTTTATTGCATCCATTGTTTTAACACAAATTTAATTTCCATGCATCAGTTCATAATAAAAGACTGAAATGTAAAACATTACATAAATATGAAATGTACAGCATATCAGAGTTACTAATTTGGGGAGGTATATTCAAATAAGGATAAGAAATATCTGCAAACAATGGTTCACTTTTTGGAGATTATAAAATCACTCATAAATTTTAACAGTCAGTAGCTGTAAGTGGATAATAATGGGGGATAATTGTGGGTTTAATGGGGATGTGGGTTGGCTAGCTCAATAGAACGTGGGGTCTTATCTCAGGCTGGGATTTCTTGGACGGTACTTGATTTTGTTGAAATCGATGGGTATTAATGAAAATTAATAAACTTTTTTCAACAAAAATTATAATGGGAAGTTGCACTATGAGGTGATTTACAATTTATATAAATGAATTGGAAAATATTTTTACATCTCACCTCATGAAACTCCTTGATTTTCACAGGACCGGTTTCTGAAGACAATTACTGGATAGAAATGTTTAACATATTGCTGTCCATACATATATGAAGAGGAAAATCCATCTTAGAAGACAGCGGCATAAGATTAAATAAAATTGAGGATTAATATTGTGCCAAGAGACTTAAAAAATTGAAAATATATCTTTTACAGATTTTTATTTTGTATTCATGAAGTTGAATGTATGAATGTTTTATAAAAAAACTTGTTAAACAGAAATAAACTAGAATCTACTGGTGTGGATATCTTAAAACATTGTAACTGAAATCAAAACTTATAAGTCCTATATGGATTAGCATCATTATCTTCTTCTTTTCATGTCGTATTCCTGAGACAACTGTTACGGTCCATAAAAAATTCTTTCTAGGCTGTCCCAAAAATCTTACATGGTTGGTTCTTTAAAATTGCCTTAGGAAACCTGGATCTAGACATATGGTCCATATGTTGACACCATTTCTTGTTGATTCTGATGGATGTAATCTATTGGCACCATTTTTTCATAAATTTATTATGGGAAATAACATTTTGAGGCTTCCAGTTAATGAATAAAATGAGTCATGAATGTATCACCTCATATACTCTGTGTTCTTCAAATCATAGAACCAGTTTCAGGAAACATTTTTCTGATCTTCAGCCATCTTTATGACTGATGAATTTTCATATTCACCATCATCTTCTAAACTGCCATCTGGTGTTGATTTGATGAACTTTGGAACAAATTTTGCTTGCCAGGAATTTCAAAATTTATGGATCTAAATTTGTTCTAAATGTATATCTTTTGTCAAATCCAAGGGTTTCGTCAAATGTTTAAAAAATTTAACTTCTTTTTCAATTCTATGATTTTCTAGCGAACTATGAGCTGATATCACAATTTCACTATTTTTAATATTCCTAAAGCATTCTTTTGTGCGAGTGTCTATTTCCTATTTGCTTTTCCTATGTGTACTTTATTGGAGTTTTTGCAACTAATTTAATAAATTCCAGATTTTTTACTATTTGGAGAATATTTAATTCCTCAAGGATGTCATTATTTCCTCTGTGATCCCACCTCATACATCCTGTTGTTTGGCACATGAATCTCATCTCACTAGATGTAATTCTACTTTCCTCAGTTTTTTGTAGGATACATACCTCATTCCTATAGCAAAGAACTGGTCTTGTCAATATCATATATATATATATATATATATATATAATCGTGCAAGTATGTATTTGAACCAAAACAGGCTTCATTTCTTTAAAATTTTAAATCAATTCTGATCATCTCACCTCATATCCCTTTTTCTAATTAGACCAGTTTCGAAACCTAGGCAGTTTCATCTTCAGTAAATGTTCTGGAGCACTGCTTCTTACTACAACTGTTGGTGGACCAAATATACCTCTGATTCAAATCAAATTCCCCAGGGATTTCAAAATTAATTAATTTTTCTTAATGTGGATATTTATCCAAACCGTAAACTCTTTTGGTTTTTGTGTTTGTTTTATTAAACTAGCCTTTCTTTCAATTAGTTGTTTTTCTGACCAAGCTTGAGCAGCTACTGCTGATCTTTCTACTTCACCATTTTTGAAGTTCCTCAGACGTTCCTTCACTCTGGTTTTCAAATTTCTTTTAGTTTTCCCTATGAAAATTTTTCATAATCTCTGCATTTAATCTGGTAAATTCCTGATTTGAGTTCTTATTCCAGTTTATCATTTTTGTTGGGCGTAATTATCCTATTGAGGTTATATTCATTCTTTGGTGTCTATCTTACATTTTAACTTTTTAAACATTTATTGATACTTATGGCGCTTCAATGGATGGTAAGTGCATTTCTTGAATTTCACATATTCTCCTTTTTCTTTTAGAAATGTACTTTTATTAATTAATTTCCTATAATAGTTAATTACTTTATTCTATGTGACTTAAATTTCTAATATTCAAAGCAGACCAAAGATGACCATGCTGTGCCCACTGACTTCCCCATTTTGAAAAATACACTATAAGATCAATACATATCACTAGAGCTAGGAATTTTAGGTGCTGCACCTTTTTTTTGTTTGTTACTATAATGTTCAAATTAGCTAGTATTGCAAAGAAAACATTAAATAAATGCCCCTAACTGTGTTTTAGTTCACCTTTTTTCAATGCTAGCACCTTGTTGCACCTTTTCTTTAATGAAAGTAGATTTTGCACCTTTTCAAACCTTTTTTGTCTCCTTTGGAACATTTTATTACCAAAATAATATATATATTACATTTATTCAAATACGATTTCAAGGGTTGGTAACGATATGTGGTATCAGTCCACATCACATTACTTCCACTTCAGTGCAATCCCGTTAGGCTATTCCTTTTAAATTAGTTTGTGCCTCATTGCACCACAGTTATGCAACAGCTATTGTTCAAGCAAGGAAGGTTGTTGAGTGCGTGAATAAATGTTTCAGTTCAAAATAATATTTGACTAGTGCGGTCTGCTATTTTCCTGAGTTACCTACCAGTATACAGTATGCCGAAACCGAAAGTGAACTCCTGTAAACTATGTGACATTGTTAAAAAGTTTAGTGCAGATGGAATTCAGAGTGACGGATCTGTTATCAGGTGCATTCTTTGTGATATTTCAATAACAATTGATGAAAAACATCAATGCATTTGTGTTACGCAGCAATAAGTAGTGTAAGTACTTACACAGACTCTTTAATATAAGACAACATGCGTGAATTTTGTGTCGTTAGTTACTTCTTGTAATTGGTTTTGGTAAACTTTAATGATTATTTACATGGGAAATTTGCAACTTTTATTAAAAATATTGCACCTTTTTCTGCTAAATTAAAGCACCTTTTTCACCAAAATTTTGCACCTAAAATTCCTAGCTCTACATCACTAATGATGAAGTTAACCAGTAAGTTTGCTCTAACAGTAAAAAGTGAGAATCATATTCAGGAGGTCCCAGGTTAAAACAACAATTATATTATTATTAGTCTGATCATCTTACCTCAATATTAATGTTGATTTGTTCTTGAACATGTTTCAAAACAATTCTGTTTTATCGTCAGCTTGTCCAGACTGGTTTGATTTATGTTGCATACCTGGATGTCGATGTCAGCTCCATCCTGTGGTTGGCCAAAGAACCTCCAAACAAGGTCAGTTTAAATAAAGTAATAAAAACCAACAAAAATGAAAAAAACTGATAAAAATAAAAAATCAGGAATATATCAAATTGAATGCATGGGTTGTGAAAAGATATATATAGGAAAAACAAAAAGAAACCTAAAAACTAGAACCAAAGAACACATAAGAAATATTAAAAATGGGGAAACAGAAAAATCTGCAGTTGCTGCTCATGTTTGGTCTGAAAAACATAATATAAATTCAGACACTAAATTATTAACACAGTTAGAAAATACAAAAGAGCTGACTATTTGGGAAAAAATCTATATTCAGAAGAACAAAAACAGAGTTATGAATTTTGAAATACCAACAGAGCGTGACCTTGTTTGGAAGTTCTTTGGCCAACCACAGGATGGAGCTGACATCAACATCCAGGGTATGCAACATAAATCAAACCAGTCTGGACAAGCTGACAATAAAACAGAATTGTTTTGAAACATGTTCAAGAACAAATCAACATTAATATTGAGGTAAGATGATCAGACTAAAAATAATATAATTAAAATAACCTCAAAATATCACTTCCTAAAATTAAATATTAAAACAACAATGCTGACCAATCTGACTGATTTTTTTTAGATGTTAAAGCATCTATAAATAAGAAATAAATAAAACAAAAGTATAAAAACTCGAAGTTGATGGAGCCATAAGAACATTTTACACAGATCACAGACTTCTACGAACAGCGATTCTTCAAGCTTGAGAAAAGGGAGTCAAATTCCTCCTCCTCCATAGCATGACAAGCCTAGAAGGCCCTTGGCCTACTAGCCGGCTGATGACCTCAATGTGGTAATCACAGATGTAGACGATCATCCAGCCAGTGTAGGGGTGACATGTGGTCAACATGTCGCGTTCCCCAGCCATTATAGCTCGTTTACTCAACCTGGAGCTGTGACTTATTGTAGCTCCTTAAATTCCTCATAATGCTGAATGGTCACCGGTCCCATACTGGCTGAAATTCCAAGAGAAAATTTATTCCCCAGGAGACTCAAACCAGCACAAGTCCCATAGCTCTGCGCCAAGGTATCTTGCCTTAACTACTCGGCTATGGTGCGGGACAAAGTGAGATAAATGGGGATCAATATCAGTTGGATAAAAAAGAAAGAAAGAAAGAAAGGAAGGAAGAAAGAAAGAGGTAAAGTGATCCGAGTACAAGCTCTAGGAGTAGTAGTAGGAGGTTAAGGTTCCCATCTTTCTAGAAGATGTCATTCCTTCATTACAACCACCTTTATCTCCAGAACGTATGCCTGGTAATCATTTCCTTAGAGGTTGCCACGACTCAAGAATCATGGTGCCAGCAGAAGATTTTGGCCAATTTAAAAATCCTCACTCTATCAGAAATTGAACCTGCAACCTTCCGTAAAGTAGCACTTTGGCTTAACCAATTATCCTATAGCAAGTCCTCAATTGGGACTACTCCATAATTAAAAAATAGATGCCTCTTTCTCTCCATGGCAATTTCAATTTTTACAATAAAATTTCTTGCATAGACATAATAGGCAAACCTCATTTACAAATATCCCTCGTAGAATCTTCACAAAACTTAGGTGTTCATGTAACAAAGTTTAATACATGAAATTTCATGTTCATGAAATCTGTATAATTTAATGACGAAATACTTTACACATCAGATTCTGCCTTCACTTTTGTAGCATGGTATATTTTTGCAAAAGTTTCACCAACCAATAGAGGGAATACCAAAGTTGCCTCTCCATAAATCTGAAATATTGAAATACAATACTTTTATAATACACACATTCTCAATGTAAATATAAAAAATACTTTTTCTCATACAATCATATTATGGATATTTAAACTGGTAATGTTTCCAAGAAAATTTCTATTTTCTAGATTGTAAATATCAAATGTGCTTGACACTCTCAAAGCATCATCAATTAGAATATTGAAACAAATTATAAGGTTAAGATGGTAGCATTTGACACTTGTATTCAGGAGGTCTCCAGTTTAGATCCTGGTGTCAACCAAATTGACTGGTAATTTTTCATGATTTTCTTCAATTATCAAACCAAATTCTGGATTAAATTTTTGTTAATATTTGTAACTAAACACCGTATTTATTAATATATAAGAAGTATTAACAGATATTTGCCATATATAAATAATAATAACATATATAAACTTGCTATATAATCAGAATTACATCAGTAAATGTCTAAAGAAAACATGTGACTATTCACAACATTAAAAAATTTCAAGCATACTGGACATAGCCACAGATTGTAAGATCCAATATGACCTAAGCTATGTAGTGAGTATAAATAAGAAACTACTGGTATTGATTGCTAATGAATGTATGCCACAGGTGGGTGTGAAAAGAGAGATGTATCCATCTCAGGTGGGCGGGTAAAGAGAGATTTCTCCAAAATTGTCAAAAATGAGTTCTCTAGCTAGAAAGAGTGATTTATTTTTCTGTTTCTTAAAAAAAAAACAAAAATATTGATATTGTAGGACAGAGCAATACCTTATAGTAATAATGGTAATTAGGGTATTTCATATTGTATTTCACAGTAACTCATAATTTTGGATTCTTGGTGGGTAAAAAGATAAAATTGGGAAGGAGATAGGCAATGACGGTAGGCAATGAAAACCTCATAACTCCATCAGTCATTGAAAACCACATAACTCCAGTAGCCAGCACAGAAACATGTGATGGTACGGTAAATCAAAGGTCCCAGGTTCGGGTCCCGGTCTGGGCAAAAAAAAAAAAAAAAAAAATTCTCTTCAAATTTATATGATGCATAACCTGTTCAGAACGTGGACTACAAATTTATGAATAACTTGACTTGTATTCTGTAATAAAATATGTGGGAACTATCACTGTATCAATTTTCATAAATATTTAAAAGTTATTTATTTCTCCTGTAAAATTTACCAAAATGGAATTACGAGGTTTTCATTGCCCACATCGATATATATATTTTTACATACTCACGCAATGTGCAGATATCTCTCTTTTTTGAAGAGAAAAATTATACGCTCAGATCGGGACTTGAACCCGGGACCCTTGGTTTTCTAGTCCAAGTGCTCTACCATTTGAGCGTATAATTTTTCTCTTCAAATATGATTTATCCATCATTGAGATGTATGAAATTAATAATAAGAATATCTCTCTTTACACACCGACCCGAGATGTATATAACCAATTAAGTAAATCAATATTAAGCACCTCAAGCTATTTCTATGATGAAAATAAGTAAACCAAAGTACACAACTAGGCTATTGCATTCTGAAAGTTCTCATTAATTCTACAAATTTTGAAACAAGGTGTCAATTTTTCAAATATTAATATTAATATTATTGATTTCTTACATCTCAATGATGGATAAATCATATTTGAAGAGAAAAATTATACGCTCAGACCGGGACCTGAACACGGGACCCTTGGTTCTCTAGACCAAGTGCTCTACCAACTGAGCTACCTGAGCAAGTACCGATCTAAACACAAATCTTTCTCTATATACATTGTAATTCCCGTCCACCAGATGCTATGAAGCCATGCTTCTATCTTGCAAATGGGGGCTCCTTTATTAAGAAGACATATTTGGGAATTATACATTACAGCCGTACTGTTTCTGTTCTTCTGAATATAAATTTTTAGAAAATAGTTAGAAAATACAAAAGAGCTGACTATTTGGGAAAAAATTTATATTCAGAAGAACAGAAACAGAGTTATGAATTTTGATATTCCGATGGAGGGTGACCTTGTTTGGAGGTTCTTTGGCCAACCACAGGATGGAGCTGACATCGACATCCAGGTGGTGCAACATAATGCAACATAAATAAAACCAGTCTGGGAAAGCTGAAGATAAAACAGAATTGTTTTGAAACATGTCCAAGAACAAATCAACATTAATATTGAGGTAAGATGTCCAGACCAAAAATAATATAATTAATATTAAACTTCGGTTAAAGTGGGTAAGATGATATCCTCTCCATTCAGAACTACTAAAGGCCTGCGACAGGGCTGTAGTATGTCCCCTACTCTGTTCAAAATATACATCCAGCATATATTGGAGCAGTGGAATCGATATGGTGGAGGCATGCGAGTACCAGTCCAAGGTGGCACAGTATTACACATCCAAGTTAACTGTTCACGGGCGGAGGGGAAGAGTTTTAGCGCTAGTGTCGCCGACCTACTGGATCTGTGGAAGGGATGTAGGAGAAAACTGTACATCCGATCACGTATTGAAATTTTTCAACTTCAAATGTGGGGGGAGAATCTATAAACACGTGTGAAAGATCTTGACATGGTTGTCAAATTAGTCATTTAAGCACTGAACGCTCAAGCAGTCGGATCATTTAAAATCACAGTATTTGTCGTCTCTCCGTTACCAGTCTGACAATAAATAACAAGTGGCAACATGTAATGTGAAGGGCAAGGAAGGGACAGCTCATTCCTAGACGTAACCCCAGAAGTAACAGGGTTGTCAAGTTAGTCATTCTGCCACTGACCACGCTGAACAACGGATCATTAAAATACATAGTATTTGTCAGCTCTCTACCTGCCAATCAAACAACATAATACAAAGGACAGAAAGTGGCAACATAGTAAGGAATAGAAAGAGAAAGACAGTTTGTTAGTTAACATATTTTCCGCCTGCACAAAACACTTGGATGGGTAATACATTCCTTATTATTTGCAGACGATCAAGTGTTGATAGCTCAGAGTCATGAGGATGTGAAATACATGATGAGAAAACTTCTAAATGCTTTTGAAATAGGAGGATTAAGAGTAAACATGGAAAAAACTGAGTATCTTGTAGTAGGAGGAAGTGGACGAGATATATCCCTATCCCAAGGAATTATTAGAGCTGTTAAAAAATTTAAATATTTGAGATCACTTATTGATGAATCAAGGAGTTGTAAAGCTGAAGTAGATAGCAGGTTAGTACAAGCGCGAAGAGCCATAAAAATGTTGAATGGAGTACTGTGGAGTAGGACCATATCAAACCACACGAAGAAGAGGATTTTGAAGTCTGTTGTGGAAAGCATAATGACTTATGGTGCTGAGGGATGGACTTTGGTAGAGGGACAAAAAACTAAGATCTTGGCAGTGGAGATGGATGGAATAAGACGAAGTGCCAGGGTGTCCGGTTGGAAAGAAGAAGAAATGAAGAAGTGAGGCAGATGATGGATATGGAGGAGAAAGTGGTGGAAAGGATTGAAAGACGAGCTCTTCAGTGGTATGGCCATGTCAGGAGAATGGAGGATGATAGGTGGCCCAAAACTCTTTTGGAATGGTCACCTTCTGGTAGAAGGGAATGGGGCAGGCCAAGAACAACTTGGAGAGGAGAGATCCATAGATTGATGAATGACCGAGGTCTGGAGGAGGAGGAATGGCGTGATCGGCAAGAATGGCGAATGGGAATACAGGGTAACCGCTGAAAAGTGGAGAGACCCTCAAAAGTAAAAAGTAAGTAATATTATTAAAGAAACTTTAATAGTTAATTAAATTATTTTCAGTCTGATCATTTTGATTAATATTGAGGTAAGATGATCAGACTGAAATTTAATTAAAATAACCTCAAAATATCACTTCCCTAAAAATTAAATATTAACTTTAATAGTATTACTTACTTACTCACTGGCACTATCGAACCCGTAGGTTCATGGCCGCATGGACATAAGCTCTCCATACATCCCTATCCTGAGCTAATGCTTTCCAATCATTCCCTGTATAATCTACTTCCCTCAAATCATACTTTAATAGTATTACTTCCTAAAATTATTAATTAAATAGAAATAAATGTTTACATCTATGTTATAACAATCATTAATTACCTTTACTGGTCTTGCATCTTTTTTAATCTTTCCCCAAGACACAGCCTCATCTGGACGGGCTCCACTATCACTGCCATCAAACTCTGAAGCAGTGTTGATAAAAACAGCATAATCTGCACCATTTCTCTGCAGAAAATTATATTAATTAGATTCAAAGAAAAATATTAAAATGGCCTTAACAATTAAGGTAAAATTTTTTATCACTCACCTCATATTGTTCTTCTTATTTGACTATAAACTAGTTTTGGAACATAGTTTCTGTTCCATCCTCAGTATCGTCACGACCGTTGTTCTGCCATTTTCAAGAGCCATCCTTCGCTCCTTCCATTGGCAGACTGAAAAACCTCAAAATTAGGACATTCTCCCCAGGAATTTCAAAGTTCATCAATTTCTTCTTTTCGCTCTTTTGATGAAATTTGAAATTCCCAGGGAGAATGACCTGGTTTCGAGGTTTTTCAGTCTGTCAATGGAAGGAGGGAAGGATAGCTCTTCAAGACGACAGAACAACGGTCGTGACGATACTGAGGATAGAACAGAAACTATGTTCGGAAACTAGTTTATAGTCAAATAAGAAGAACAATATGAGGTGAGTGATAAAAAGTTCTATCTTAATGAATATACCTCATAGTGTGAATTCCTAAAATAAGTAAGGCCTTAACAATGTTTTTTTTATATTTCCTCATTTAATTATTTTACTGAATATGTCTTGTATCTAAAGTTAGAGATTATTGGCATTCATTGAGAGTTTAAGATAGTTTTGAATAATTATGATAGGCAAATGACACTCAATGGCTAAATTCCTTGCCTTCATTTAATTGATTTTAGATTAAGTTACATTTGACAACTCACCTCATAATTGTAGATTTCTTGATAAATGAAAGTACTCTTCAGACCAATAAAGAAATTAGTAAAAAATTCAAGAAATTTACATTCCATCCTTTGGCATACAATAAGTTTCAAAAAAAAATTCAGCAAATTTAGCATTAAATTAGCACTGAAAAATAATTACAGCCCAAATAGATTAATTAAAACCGACAAAAATGAAAAGATCAATGAAGGGATTTATCAAACTGATTCCAAAGATTGTGAAAAAATATACTTAGGAAAAATAAAAAGGAACCTAAACATAAGATCGAAAGAACACCTTAGAAATGTTAACAATGGGGAAATTGATAAATCTGCACATGCACGGTCAGAAAAACACAGAATCAAAACAAAGGCCAAATTATTGAAACCGTTAGCTAAATCTAGAGAACTCACAGTTTGAGAGAAAATACACAACATCCACAAAAATGAAAGTAAAATTTGTAAATCAAATTTCTTTCCCTGGGAATTTCTTCTTCTTCTTCCTTCCAAGTATTAGGCCAAGGCCTGTTACGATCCTATAGAAAATTTTCCCTCCAGCATTTCATAGGATGGCCCAGTGATCTTCGTCCTCTTGGTATATAATTATAAACAGCTTTGGGGATCCGATTTGAACTCATTCTTTCAAGATGGTGTTTCCAATTTAGTTGGTACTGTTTAATAATTTCAATATTCATAATCTCCTCCGTTGTCCAGCTTTTGTAGATGAGACCAGCCTTTCTGCTAAATATTGGAGTGCAAGAGAGCGAATGATTTCATTATCAAGTGCTCGACATTAGATACCAACCAACCATATTCATAATCTTGTTTTTGAAATTTTGAAATTCCCAGGGAAAAAATATTTGATTTATAAGTTCTTCAGTCAGTCAAAAGATGGAGTAGGAGCTGACATCCAGGCCTAACAATGCAAATTTCAACAGTCTGACGATGGTATAAAATATACTGAAATTAGTTCAAACAGAACACAAGTTATGAGTTAAAATGACTCCGGATTCAACTTATTTATTAGCATTTATGTTGTTTAACAATTTATTTACCACTTTGGCCGACCATATTACATATTCTATAGTGATTAATTACTCTTATGCTCTCTAATTGCTAAATAAATATACTTACCATTAGATTTGCATTACATATATGATGTTTTATTACTCCACCTCCTACAATAACCATTCCTGAGTTTACAGCCTTCACTGCCATTGAATTCAAACGTCTTAAATCTGCAAAGCAAAGCATTAGTGTCAAATATTTCATAAAAATTAATTAATTATAAGAGGTAAAAATAATATACGTTAAGGGAGAAAGAGACACAGGATATTCAATGAGGTACATAATTAGAGCTCAAGGCTAGAAATGTATCAAAGAAAAAAAAGTGTTTCAATCTCTTGGTGCATGCAGGAGGAAATGTTTCAGAGCTTCTAAGAGGTAAGAATGAACAGACAAAATGTTTTAATTATTATTTTTCTTTATTTAACTTTCACAAGAAAAAAATCACTATGAGGTTTAATCCAAGAATTAAATTAATATTTTTATTACCCCACCTCATATCCTTTATTCTTCTAGACTGCAGTTTCGGAGCTATATCACCCCATCATCAGTAGCCTCTCTTCGACTGGTGTTATGTTGTTTCTTGGGAAGAAAACCGCCAAGAAAAGACATAACACCGGTCGACAAGAGGCTACTGATGATGGGGAGATATAGCTCTGAAACTGTAGTCTAAAAGAATAAAGGATATGAGGTGAGGTATTAAAAATATTAATTTAATTCTTTTATTACTTTCCTTACCTTGAAGTATGTCCAAAACTAATCCTGGATTACGATAAGAATGAAAATACATCATGTCTCCAAGACTCCCATCAGTAAGTGCAGGGCTGAATACAGGAATTTTATTTTTTGCTGCCCAATAGTACACAGAACTAGGATCATCTATTTCTTCCCCTAGCTTCGCTATCATTTTTGAAGGAGTCCATAATGTTCCCTGGAATAGAATACAAATAAAATATGATTTGTGTTGTGACAGTCGCAAGCCACAATTTCATTTGCTAGTTTTACTGTTCACTCAAATATATGCAACCAAAAGTACATAATATTAGAGAGTGTATCAAATTAAGAGTGAAGCTATTTTTTATCTGCAATTTTATTATTACTAAAAGCTCTAAAATATGTTCGTAAATTAATGAGTCATTTTTTAACATCTTACCTCATATTTTATGTTTCTTCAAACACGGGAACTAGTTTTCGAGAGAAGGATGTCTCTCATTTTCAATCAACATTATGACTTTATTAAGTTATGTAGATAGGAAATAACACTATGAGGTTTTTTAATTTGCAAAGATAGAAACAATGGTTTCAAAAGCATTTGGCGATAGGGAATTACAACGTATATAAGAGAAAAATTTGCGTCTAGATCGTAACTCGCCTCGGTAGCTCAGTTGGTAGAGCACTTGGCCCGGAAAGCCAAGGGTCCCGGGTTCGAGTCCCGGTCTGGGCGAAAATTTTTCTCTTCAAATTTAATTTATTTTTTAATATTGTTTATTTTTTATTATTTCACTCACCTCATACTTCATAATTCATAGCAGACCCTGGGTTTCTTCACATATTTTGTGACATTCTCAATGCTGCGTCACGTTCACAACTGAGAAGGCCGTTGGACGTCAGTTGTGAACGTGACGCAGCATTGAGAATGTCACAAAATATGTGAAGAAACCCAGGGTCTGCTATGAATTATGAAGTATGAGGTGAGTGAAATAATAAAAAATAAACAACATTATGACTACCGGATTTTCGTTGGAATCTCCATCAATAACGTTGCCATCTGGTGTTGATTTGATGAACTTTGAGATGAGGTCATGTTCATCAGGAATCTTGAAATTCATGGATCTAAATTTGTTCTTCTGAATATATATCTTTTCCCAAATTGTCAATTCTAAAGGTTTTTTCAAATGTTTTAAAAGTAGGGCTTCTTTTCAATTTTATGATTCTCCAATAAACTATGTGCTGCAATAGCTGATTTTTCAATTTCACCATTTTTAATATTTCTGAAGTGTTCCTTAGTGTGAGTGTCCAAATTTCTTTTTGTTTTTCCTATGTATACTTTATTGCAGTCCTTATAATTAATTTGATAAATTCCAGATTTTTTGCTATCTTGTGTGTTCAATTTCTTATTAGTTATTAATAGATTACCAAGGCTAAATTTATTTATCGGTGCCAATGTGACCTCATCTCAAAGTTCATCAAATCAACACCAGATGGCAACGTTATTGATGGAGATTCCAACGAAAATCCAGTAGTCATAATGTCGGTTGAAAATGAGAGACATCCTTCTCTCGAAAACTAGTTCCCGTGTTTGAAGAAACATAAAATATGAGGCAAGATGTTAAAAAAGACTCAATTTACGAATTAAGAACCTCATAATGTTATTTCCCATATTTAACTATGGCTAAAATATGTTTCTGAAAAATGTTCATTTTGTGGCTTATTATTATCATCTCTGATGCAAAGCCTAAATTGTGTGTAGACATTTAAAGATATAAAATTATATATATTTTTAAAACTCTTAGTAATAACTCAAAGTTAGATTACATATGATTTTAAATAGAAACTGTTTTTTATTGTTGGCATGTGTCTTAGAATATTGTACGTTATTTGCTTTATTAAATCTTTTGTTTTCCAATATTTTTCACATTTATTACATTTAATAGAGGAAACTGAACATTTAAAAATATGACCTCAATTTAATCTTAGAATATGAAAACATTTAAAATCAAATAGACGTTAAAATTAGAATGAGGAACTGCAAAAATCTCAATAAAAAAATTATCAATGCACTTATTACCCTGCAATGAAGGCATGATTATTAGGCAATGGTACAACGAGGATGAAGGGTGTCTAACCTATATTACATTTGAATTTATCCCCTAGATGTTCCCAACCAACTCATTTATGAGAGGGCAAGAGAACATCAGGATGAGACTTACACATGATTGAGTTCCCCTTCGGTGTCAGGATTGAACCTGTGCTTTCCAGCTAGAGGCCGTTTCACTAAGGAAGAAGCATGTCCTCAGATGCGCAGAAGACCAGTTTCATCCCCTTGACTGTGGGTAGTCTAACGTACAGGCATACACATTCAATTCCAAAATAGTGTACTGTCAGTCTAAAAAATATTAGTTTTCGTCACCTTACTTCTAAAACCTCATAAGATTCTTGATCTACCAACTGGTCGTTTTCCCTCTGGTTTTCCTACAAGAAGCTTCCATAGCCTACACCTCTTTCATTCCCTATTTGTGTCACATGTCCTACCTATTTCAAAATTATTTTCGTTTTTTTAATTTTTATTACATTAGGTTTGGAAATTTACTATACGCCTAATGGAGTTCTCGTATCCAATATAATTAATGTAAGTGATGAGTTTGATTTAAAAATAATAATATTAACATGAATAATATTTGATACATTATTGGTTTGCAATAATTTTATTCTCATTTTCTTCCTGTTTTAAGGACACCCAGTACTTATTTGGGTTAAATTTTTTATTTTTTTTGCTTCAAAAAATCCAATAAGGTCTATTTTATCAATGTGTAATATTAGTTTGTCGATTTTGAACATTTAAACCCATAAAAATTGATTTTTAAAAATGGCGTCTCTGTGTTCTCCTAATGTGCACTTTTTTTTTGCATTTTCCCGTAACTTGTATTTTTTAAATATTTTGGTACACTTTTCTCTGAAACTAAGAAAGATAGGAGAATTATTTTTGGCATGGATATGCAGTTTAAAGAGCTCTATAATAAGATAAATTTATCTTTGTACTATTGATATTGTTTGAAATAAAAAAAAATTATGCAATATTTTTAACAAAAAATTGGTTTATATATTAAATTTGGGAATTTTTAACATTATGAGGTTCAATTAATAATAATTAAATGAATTGTGATTTTTTCTTACCTCATACATATATGTTTCTTTAAACACAGCACTGCAGTATCGGCGACACTTTGTCGTCATCGTCAGCTGTTTTCACGACTGTCAATTTTTTCTCCTTTTTGCCGGTAATTATCTAGACTGCCATCTGGTGTTCTTTTGAAGGAATTCCTCTTCAAACTGCCATCTGGTGTTATTTTGAATGAATCATTTCCTAAACTGCTATCTGTTGGCAGATGGCAGTTTGAAGAGGAATTCCTTCAAAAGAACACCAGATGGCAGTCTAGATAATTACCGGCAAAAAGGAGAAAAAATTGACAGTCGTGAAAACAGCTGACGATGACGACAAAGTGTCGCCGATACTGCAGTGCTGTGTTTAAAGAAACATAGATGTATGAGGTAAGAAAAAATCACGATTCATTTAATTATTAAAAAATTGGTCTTTGAATTTTTTAAAAATAAATTACAATCCATATCTGAACACAAGCAAACATTATTATTGTCAAATGAACCATGGACAATAACATACTAAATTTTGGAAATAATTGGAAAGTAGTTTGTGAAAAAATTGTACCAAGACAATACTTTAACATAATGGATTTTTTTTTGTATTTTAAATTACTCATAAAGAAATATGTCTAAAACGTTAACCAAAGTGTCATTATGTTCAGGAAGACTTGTTTAATTAGTGACATAATTTTCATACACATAACTTAAGAATAAGCTGAAAAAATAATTATTTTTGTATGTCCTATTTTTAAACCAAATTGCATGGAAATTAGTACTGGGTGCCCTTAAGGAATTTGTCGTGATACATAGTTATTATAATTATTTCCTAGTTAGGGTTAATATTTTCATTATGACTAGTAACCATGATTTTGCAGATATGGACAAAACCTGCTGACAGGGATCGTTTCCCCAAGACTGTGCGTTTACCTGCGCGAGTTTTGTAGGTCACGCTTCTTCCTTAGTGAAACGACTACCTACATTTTCAAGTGTATCATATATTTCAGGCATTATCCTAGAATCCATCATTCCTATAAATATGTTGTTCCTGTACGGATTTATTGTAAGTATTGAAGCTATACTAACCCACTAACCATAGCAGATGACAATTCAAAGAATAATCACTATTTTATTAAAATTCATCGGAGAACATATTGTTTAAACAACTCACCTCATAGGATCACTATTTTAGCCTGTCATAATAATAGTTTTCATATTTGAAGAGGGAATTACAATGTACATAAGAGAAAAATTTGCATCTAGATTGCAACTCGCCTCGGTAGCTCAGTTGGTAGAGCATTTGACCTGGAAAGCCAAAGGTCCCGGGTTCGAGTCTCAGTCTAGGCGAAAAAAAATTTTCTCTTCAAATATAATTTATCCTTCAGTGAGAAGTGTTACATTAATAATAAAAATATCGATAGTTTTCATGTCAAAGTAAAAACAAATTCCATGGCACGACAGACCTAGCTGGCCTCACATCCACATGTGTTAATCACAGAGGTAGATGATCATTCAGCCAGTGTAGGGTTGATCCCTCAAGCTACTATTATAGCTGGTTTTCTCAATCTGGAGTCACTATTCATTGCAGCTACTTAAATTCCTCACAGTGCTGGTGGGCACCAGTCCTATTCTGGCTGAAATTTCATGTAAAAATTTCTTCCGCCATGGAGACCTGAACCAGTGCAAGTCACCTTGTCTTAACCACTTGGCAATGGTGTGGGACATGTCAAAGTCTTCTTCTTCTTAATCATAATCTGTAGGATTTTCATCTGTTTATTTTCAAAATCACTCGCCATAGCCTGTCCCAAGCCAGGGTAAGGGGGAGGAGTAACACCTTGTAAAAATACCTTGGTTCAGCTTGCCCAGCTGATAGTATTTCGTGAGGGCCCCTTGCCAGGGTTACGGTGAAGACCTCGACTGCAGATACAGCAGAGAAAGAGTCCTTTGGTACGGTGTACCTGATGGAAGAGGTAACTCTGCATCTACTGTAGATTGACAAAGAGCGGATGAGGTTCATTAGTCCTGCAAAACAACCCGAAATAAAACGGGGCAGGCTGAGCTCTGGGAGCTGGGTGAAGGCAATCGGCCTAGGGAGGAAACCCCGAATAATAAACACGCCATGAAAAAGGGCTAGCAACCCACTTCTTATACTTTGCTCGCAGTACAAAGGATCAAGTCTCGGATCAAAGACATGTCAAAGTACACAGTTAAAAATATTAAGTAGATTATAAAAATGATTAATTCTAGGAATTTTTCCAAATGTTATCATAGAGGTTACCTTTTCCTTCTGTTCCATCAACATGGCATCCAAGAGAGGCATTACCCAATCTTCAAAGAGGCAGTAATTATCATTCGGTACCAGAAGATTTCCTATTCGGTTTATTCCTTTTTCTCTGAGTTTACGTCCTTCAAGATGAAAATCACCAATGAATGTTGGAGCAAGACATTTTATTAAGTCTTCTTCTACTCCACCCGCTGTAGTCACTATACAGTCTACCTTAAAAATATAAATAGTATACTCTCAAGAATGACATTATATATATGAGGTTATTAGTACATATGTGAACAGAGAAATATCCTTAAATTTTTAGTAGATATCTCATATCAATAAATGGTTTACAAATTGTAAATATAATTAACTCCCAAAAAAATTTAACTTTCAGAGGGGAAAAAAACACTATGAGGTTTAATTTAAGAATTAAATTAATATTTTTAATACCTCATCTCATATCCTTTTTCTTCTAGACTGCAGTTTCGGAGCTTATCTTCATCATCAGTAGCTTCTCTTCGACCGGTGTTATGTCATTTCTTGGCAGTTTTCTTCTTCCTTCTAAGGGTGGACCGATGAACCTCTGGGTCAAATCAAAATTTGCGGGAGTTTAGAAATTCGTGAGTTTTCTTTCTTGCTTTTTTTTTTTTTTTGGATATGGATTTTTTCCCAAATCGTGAGTTCTTTCTGATTTCTGTTTGTTTGAGTAGGCTGGCTTTTGTATCAAATGTTTTTCAGACCATGGGTCGCTACTGCTGATTGTACACTTCACCCTTTATGACATTTCTGAGATGTTCTTTCAATCTTGTTTTTAAATTCCTTTTCTGAGATCAAATACAAGGATTGTGATGAAATCTACATAGTAAAAACAAAAAGGAATTTACAAACAAGAGTGAAAGAACATCTTAGAAATGTCAAAAAGAGTGAAGTGGACAAGTCAGCAGTAGCGGCCCAGGCTTGGTCTGAAAAATATTTAATTGATACAAAAGCCAGCCTAATCAAACACACAGACAAACAGAAAGAACTCATGGTTTGGGAAAAAATCCACATAAAAAAAAAACAAGAAAGAAAAACTCACGAATTTCAAAACTCCCACAAATTTTGAAATGACCCAGAGGTTCATCAGTCCACCGAGAAGAAGAAAGAAAAACCGCCAAGAAACGACATAACACCGGTCGAAGAGAGGCTACCGATGATGGAGATAAGCCCCGAAACTGCAGTCTAGAAGAATAAGGACATGAGGTGAGGTATTAAAACATATTAATTTAATTCCTAAAAAATACTTGTGACAGAGCAAAAGTCTTTAAATTTTTTTCTAACATTTGTCTTTTTTCCTAGAAAAAAAAGTTATTTTTTTAATGTAACATTTTTAACAATGGTAGTAGAAGACAGTTACTGTTTACTTCAAAGTCACACCCTGCGATGGAAGGCCATTAGCAATGACATTTATTCATAAATGTATATATTATACTATCAATTCTAAAAAAATGGTACATAAATTCAAAACAAAACAAACAAAAAATACACATTATGTTTAGTATACAAGATGTACTGTCTGTATAATTGAGCCACGTTCCGCAAAAAAAAAAAAAGGAACCAACTTCAAATTTTAAGTATATGAGTTAATGTATTGCTCCATGTCCTGCAAAAAAGATGCAACCAACCATTTATTCTTAGACCATCTATGAACCAAGTAAGAAAATATTGACAGAATATGCCACATTTATCTTTCTGTAAAAACAACCAACAACAAAAATGTCTAAAATCTCAGAATTAAAAAATGTTTAGAGTTGAAGAATGAGTAATTTTTTACATCTTACCTCATAGTTTTTATTTTCTTAAATATGGGAACTGCAGTTTTCAAAAGGACACATCCTTTCCACTTTCAACCGACAATACGACTAAGAACGTCATAATGTTATTTCCCATATTTAACTTTGAATGTTTGAGTTATCATCTATCTCATAAAATAGAAGCTCTTTGATATTCTGTTAGTTGAAGTAATAATTTTACCTTTCAAATAATAATTTTGTTCATCACTGCAATGATAAATTAAAAATTATAACATCTAAATATTAAATGTTACTGCTATAATAGTTGTGTAAATTCTGATTAAAGTCTTCTTGATTTAGAAGCAGTCTGATGATTTTGAGCAATGGCTCTCAACCTCGGACGTTAAGAGAATTGTATATGAGACAGAAAATTAATTTAACTAATATAGGACAGAACATTGGTCGTGAAATTACTAATGATGAAAATGCCTAGTTTTCAAAACTGGTCTAATTAGAAAACATGATATGAGGTGAGGTGTAAAGAATTTTATATTAAATTTTAAATTAGAAAAATTAATGTTTGCAATGGGATACCTGAATGGCGTAATAGTAGTGTACTAGAGTATAAAGCTAGAGGTCTCAGGTTCAAGTCCCAGTTCAGGCATTAATTCTTTTCAAATAATTGTAAGTATATGTTTATTTTTATGTCTTGTCTTGTAAGCCCATGTTTCCCTTAACAGAGATTTAGGCACTCTCCCACTACAGGGAAGAATTTGCACCATACTAATTTAGTTACACTTGTTTTCGTATAGATGTCATTTGAGTGGTCCGTGGTCAGCGTTCTGCCTCATACTAACATCTAGGAAACCAAGGTAGTACTAGGACAGGAAAATTCGGTAAATTTTGCTTACAGGCCTTTTCATTCAGTCTTAAAGATATTTTACGAGCCTGAAAATCTTCAGACTCGGGACCCACAGGTTAAAGTCCCTCCCGGAGGACTTGCTCCTTGGATTTTTCCGTCCTAAAAAAAGTCCATCGATCCCGGCCGGGTTTGAACCCACGACCCTCGGGACCAGAGGTAAGGAGCGTAACCACTAGTCCACCATGTAAATTTTTTTGATTGACATTTAACTTTAACTGCATTTTCTCAGTTCAGTTATCTTGTGGCTTGGTTCCTTTTTGCAGAATGCAGTCCAATTTTGGCAATTTATATTATTTTGATCCTGTATGCAGGATGCAATTTTGAAAATTAATATGGTATGAATATGAAACCTCTAAATTAAGAGCTCCACTTAACACGTATAGAAACAGTAAAAAAAAAAGAAGTCTCACAAATATATATATTTTTTTTCAACTCTGCTTTCACCATCACCCAATGCTAATTCTGTGAGGTAGGACACTGAATATTAATTTATGTCTTAGGTAAATAACATTTCTATATTTATGTAAGTAAAGAGAATACAATACCATGCGATGCTGTACCAAAAAGCGTATTGTGTCACGAACTCCTGCTGATACCATATTAGAAGTGTAACCTAAAAATATTGTACAGTTGGAACTACGTCGAATGAAGTCATCTTCTTCTAAAATATCCTCCATATCTGGAGGAAGTCGTTTTGCTCGACAGGACAACTGAAAAAAAAAAAACTCTTTTCTATTAAGTTATGTAGATAGGAAATAACACTATGAGGTTTTTAATATTGTTTATTTTTTATTATTTCACTCACCTCATACTTCATAATTCATGTCACAAAAGATGTGAAGAAACCCAGGGTCTGCTATGAATTATGAAGTATGAGGTGAGTGAAATAATAAAAAATAAACAAACTCTTTTCTATTTTTATTTAAAAAATCAAAGTTCAATCCAATTATGTAATTGCTAATTATGATGTACAATAAAACTTATTATTTCAGAACATTGGTTACTACTAGTGAGTGGAGAACATATTTTTATCGACTCACCTCACATGATTTCACGAGGTGAGTCGATAAAAATATGTTCTCCGCTCACTATTAATGATATAACCTCATAATGTTTACTTCCCAATATTAATTTAAATATTGGTTACTAAGTTCCTAAAATTACACTAAGATCCAAAATATCAACTCATAAACAGCTCTCAAATCCATTCCTATGACCATTTATACACATTTTCATTATGATGAAATGTCAATTATCTTAACATTAATAATGTGACATGTCAAATATGGTTGGTTGGTATCTAATGTCGAGCACTTGATAATGAAATCATTCGCTCTCTTGCACTCCAATATTTAGCAGAAAGGCTGGTCTCTTCTACAAAAGCTGGACAACGGAGGAGATGGTTTCTTTCCATATCTTCATTTAAATTGCAAAAAGGGCATTTAGGTGAATCTGTTATGCCAATTCTGTGTAGGTGTTTATTCAAGCAGTCATGTCCCGTTAGCAGTCTGAATGTTGCTACTGCAGATTTTCTTTGTAATGTAGTAATGTCATAAGCTTGTAGATTTTCCCATTCCTTTCCAGATGTTTTGGTGGTGTATTCTTCTCTAAGTTTATTGATGTATTTATTTGAGATAATTCTTTTGATAGAGTGAAAGGAAACTGGAGCAGAAGTTGGGTTTGAAACAATTTTGCTACCCTTCTTGGCTAGAAAATCGGCTATTTCATTGCCTGTCACTCCACAATGGGCCGGAATCCATTGAAGTACAACTTTTTTATGTAGACGGGATAAATGTTTTATCATTTTGTGACATTTGATAATTTTGATGCTTTTGGGTGTTGTGTCTCGTGTTATAGAAAGAATGGCTGCTTTGGAGTCACATAGAATTACAACTTTTGTAAATTTTTGGATGTGATATAAAAGATTTTGTAAACTTAAGAAAATTGCTAGAATTTCGCCATCAAAGTTTGTTGAATTTGTGTTTAGTTACATGTCAAATATTTAAACTCACATTTTCTCCATTTGAGTAATTTTAATTTCAGTTGGGGAATTTTGAAGAAATGAATCTATTGAGATTGTTCTCATGTAAAGATGTTTTCTGAATTTTTTTTTACAAAGGTAAGATCAATGAAATGTAACATTAATGTTTGGTTTAAGTTGCTCTTAAGTTTGAATAATCATAGAAGAATCTCTCCATCCAAAATAGACATTGGCACATAAGCTCTAAAATAAAACAGCTAAAGAAGAATAAAAATAAATAAATTGATAAACTTTATATGAAGAGAAATATATATGACTGAAATGAGATTCAAACCTGATGTGTCTAATTATGTACACCAGCGCTCTAAACCACTGAGCTCTAGGCTTCTAATTCAAATGCATATCATATTCGTACAAATAAATATTATACATGTACAAAAGAATATTTTAGAAAAATAAAAAATGGTGATATTAAAAAATCGGCAATTGCAACTCATAGTTTGCTAGATAATCTCAAAATTGGAAAAGAAAGAAAACTTTTGAAACATTTAGAGAAGCCTTTGAAATGGTCACTTTATGCATATGGCAAATACACCGAATGTTTGGTACTGCCTTCTTTGCAGCTCTCTCTCTCTCTCTCTCTCTCTTTTTATATACAGGGCTATTCAGAAAGAAGGAACAGACTTCAAACATTTATTTCTTCCAAACTACAAAAAAAAAACAGAAGAGAACATAAAATTTAAAAAATTCACTTACCATCCTTTAAAACATCACAAGTTCCAGAAAATTTTCAATAAGTTTAACATTCGATTGGCTCCGAAGAATGAATACAGCCTAAACAAGATAATTAAAACCAATAAAAATGAAAAAAATTAAAGAATACAAATCAGGAATATATCAGATCAAATATAAGGTTTGTGATAAAATCTATATAGGAAAAACAAAAAGAAATTTAAAAACTAGATTGAAAGAACATCTTAGAAATGTAAAAAAGGGTGAAGTGGACAAGTCAGCTGTAGCAGCCCATGCTTGGTCTAAACATTTAATCGATACAAAAGCTAGCCTAATCAAACACACAGATAAACAAAAAGAACTCACAGTTTGGGAAAAAATCCACATCCAAAAAAACAAGAAAGATAAACTCATGAATTTCGAAACTCCTGAAAATTTTGACCTGATCCAGAGGTTTATCTGTCCACCGATAGATGGAAGAAGAAAACTGCCAAGAAACGACATAACACCAGTCAAAGAGAGGCTACTGATGATGGAGATAAGCTCTGAAACTGCAGTCTAGAAGAAAAAGGATATGAAGTGAGGTAATAAAAACATTAATTTAATTCTTAAACTAGATACCAGCTGATTCGTGTGTGGCAAGAAATGAGTCACTGTTTTGATATTTGTCGTGCAACACATGGTGCTCATATTGAATGCATAAAATAGTGAAATTTGAACTTTTGTCTTTCCAGGAACGTTGGAATTGTGTTTCTATTTTTTGTAGTTCGGAAGAAATAAATGTTTGAAGTCTGTTCCTTCTTTCTGAATAGCCCTGTAGTATGAATATGAAAGTTTTCTTGGGTTTTCCACATCATGGATTCAAGGTTGGCCTCTGGCCACTGATTCCAATGTTTCAACATGATCCCACATGCCATTATCAAGGAATCATAGGTTAGAGTCACTGTTTAGATCTTATATAGTTAAACACATTGCATTTTCATTGCAATCCATTTCAACCCATCCAAGTGTCGACCATGCTCCATATTGCTCCATGTTATCATTCCTTGATAATAACATGTTGGATTATGTCAAAATCAGTGGCCAGAGGCCAGCTTTGAATCCATGACGCGGAAAACCCAAGAAAACTTTCATGATCATTATTATAAATACAACAGGGCCTAACTGCAGATATCATAAAAAAATGGCAAAAAAGATGGAAGCAGAGGCGATATATACTTATGTTTTATACCGGACGGTAGAGGAAAAATAATCAACGTTGGAAACTCTAATAAAAACCATAATCGAATTTAGGAAAAGGCTTTAAGAGATAAAAAACGAGGAAAAAATTAATGAAATATTAAAAGATCTGGAAGTTGCATATCACAACCCAACAGCTCAGGTCTTGGGAAAAACATATTTTTCAAGCTATTAGGACATTAAAATATATATACAGTCAATATGCCCATTTCACCAATAAATATTTAAAATGGTCAACTAGTTTCTACAGCCAAGCTGTCATTCTCAAGACCAGATATTGACTGAGTCAATATCTGGTCTTGAGAATGACAGCTTGGCTGTAGAAACTAGTTGACCATTTTAAATATTTATTGGTGAAATGGGCATATTGACTGTATATATATTTTAATATTGTATCACCAAGAAGATCAATTGTGTACTAAATATTAGGACATAATTACGAAAATACCACGAATATGGCACCTTTTGAATAACACATTATATAAGGAGACAAACAACTTATATAATCTACACCTGACAAAACCAAATTATTACCCCATATTAAGAAATAATGGCTATGACCGCCACGGGCTCCCGCTGGAAGCGGAAAAATGACGGAATAAATAACCTAGATTTTGAGACTAAAAGTTAGACTGAGGGCAGCTTTTGGAACGATCTAGGACGGACATAGTTTCGAACCTCGGGGTGTGTGAGTATATTTGCAATTAATATAAGTTCCAGGTTGAGGAAATAACTTGTTGAAAAATTAACTTTAAAATATTTGAATAAATTAAGATTTAACATTATAAATTTGAATATTCAACTTTAATATAGTTGAATAAATTAAGATTCTATCATAATAGACTTTGAATAAATCACTTGGAATTAACTTGGTTAAAAGAGGTTTTAAGAATAATATAGTTTGAAAACTTTAAGTAAATATCTAGGATTTTATCTGGAGTCGAAGGAAGGACTCCAACCTTTACGACGACATACGTCGTGTTTCTGAGTTCTCTCATCTCTTACCGTATCTGTTCAATAAATTTAGCGTCATAAATTAAATACTATTGTTTTGTATATAAAATTATAATTACATGTATTTTTATATATAAATTATTTCAGTTAAGTGTTCTAATATAATATATATTTGTGAAAATAAAGTTGGTATCGTTGGGAGATGTGTGGAGTTTGTAACGGTACAAGCATTCTTTCCATAAATAGAAGCTGACCTTGAAGGCCTCCCTAACCTTGACAACAAATAACCGTCTTCCACAGGCAGACTGACATCATCTGGATTGCTATTACTTTAAAACCATTGCCCTTTCAAGCTCATCTCGCTACCTTATAATCGGTCCTATAAAGGTTGTAATAATCATACTTATGTCTCAAAAATTCTACAACATACACATATATATTTTTTTATTTACAGTATTCTGCCCTAGAGCAGGTCCTTCACTGCAATAATAGCATTTTCATGCTATGCTTTGCAGCTTTACTAGGGAGTTATAGGTATGGTAGCTTCCCATTGTTTTCCACACTGTGGATGATGATGACGATGATGACTAGATGATGGTCGGGGACCATTTGGGCCTCAAAGCTTCCAGACATTTGTCTTACATGTGAAGAAAAAACCTCACCCAGGAAGCTTGTCCCGACTGGGAATCGAACCTGGGCTCGCTGCATGATAAGGCAGCACACTACCTTGAGACCACAGCGGTGGACATATATATATCCTGTGCCATAGCCGAATGGTTAAAGCACGAAGCCTTGGTGCAGAGCCACAGACTTGCGCTGGTTCAGGTCTCCATGGGACAAATTTATCATGAAATTTCGGCCAGTAAAGGATTGGTGCCCACTAAGCATCGTGAGAAATTTGGGTAACTACAATAAGTAGTAGCTCCAGGTTGATAAAACCAGAAACAATGGCGGGGACCTGACTGTTAACCACATGTCACCCCTACACTGGCTGTATGATCGTCTATCTCTGTGATTAACACATGTGAATGTGAGGCTAGCAGCTGGCTGGTAGGTCAATTGCTGGCTGGTAGCATCACTGCTATAAAGTAAAAATACCAAAAAGAATGTATAATTATAAACCAAAAGGGAGAAAAACATTGGGAAGACCATTGAAGAGATGGAAGGATGAATTCGACCTATAATGAGATCGGAACAGGCCATTGGGCCTAATCCTTGTTGTTGATGATGATATTCTCTTTAATTCGCTTACTTGTTATTGGAGCAGCTACTAGATGGCAGTGGAGACTGAGTTCCCGCCACATCTCGTAATAACAGAGGATATATATATATATAAGAAAAATAAGTGTTTGTACTAGATTTGCTTGGTAGCGTAATCGGTAGTGCACTGGGATATCAATCCAGAGGTCCAGGTTAAAATCCTATACAAGCATTTACTTTTCTTATCACATTATATATATATATATATATATATATATTTTTTGTTGCTTCATTTTCTGCACCAAGGCATCTTGCCCTAAGCATTCGGCTACGGTGCAGGACCTATATATATATATATATATATGTAGAAACCCCAAAAACCTTCAAGGCCAAATGCGCCGCATCATGAAGTTTGTAATTATATATATATATATATATATATATATACACACATATTTTTGTTACTTCATTTTCTGCACCAAAGCATCTTGCCCTAACCATTCGGCTACAGTGTGGGACGTGTATATATATATATATATATATATATAATTAAGAAAGTTCTCTTAGATTTTCTGCGTCATACTTATATCTGCAAGAATCTACAATATAACATATATAAAAAGAGAGAGAGACAATGGCAAACATTCAGTGTATTTGACATGTGCAGGAAGTGGCCATTTCAAAGACTTCTCTAAGGGCCGCATGCAAATACATTAGTCTCTGGTGAGCTGAGTTTTCCGTGAGCATATGCAAAGTTCGAATTAGCGAGTCACTGACTGGTCATGCATGAAAGTAGTTTTTTTCATAATATTGGCAAGAAATTACCCAGAATTCTCATCGATAAAATCACTTCTGTTATTTTCGTCTGCTAGAGGAATGCATTTACGTTTGTGTCCTACAAATAAAACCGTATACGACGTCTGCATCATGCAATATTACGCCGATTCTCCTGTTCTTCCAGTTGAATTCTTTGGTAGACTCTATCAAATTCCTCTTCTCCGCGTATACCGAAAACATGATTGAAGTCTTCAAGGTCCGACATCTTGGATAAAGCAGCAAGGTTTCAAAGTACATCGGTTACCATCATTCCCATCGGGTTGCTTACGATTTGTTCTCTGCAAAGTCACCTCACCAGGTAACTTAGGAATTTCGACAATTATTATCGCATGAACAGATTTTTGAGTATGCAAAAACGTCTTTGGATGCAACTTTCTCAGCAGAGAACAGGCTGAGAACGACTTTTACAGTCTAATGTGTTCATAGATACGACCTTAAATGTTTCAAAAGTTCCCTTTCTTTTCCAATTTTGTGATTCTCTAGCAAATTATGAGTTGCAATTGCCGATTTTTCAATTTCATCATTTTTTATATTTCTAAAGTGTTCTTTTGTACATGTATAATATGCATTTGTACGAATAGAATTTCCATTTGAATTAAAAGCCTAGTAGCTCAGTGATTAAGAGCACTGGTGTACAGAACCAGAGACATCAGATTCGAATCCCGATTCAGGCATATATTTTTCTCTTCAAATAAAATTAATCTATTTATTTATTTTTACTTTTCTTTACCAGTTTTATTTTAAAACTTATGTGCCAATGTCTATAATAAGAGGATCATAGATCACAAATTAAGATTTAGGATGGAGAGAATCGTCTATTCTTCTATGATCATTCAAACTTAAGATGAGCATTAAAAAATAATCAATTTAAACCAAACATTAATATTATAATCTTTCACTTTACAGTAGGCACTAGAGAAGAAAATCAAGGGAAATAGGCTCATTTCAAATTTATAAAGAAAAAAAAAAGAGAAATTAATTTGGACTTAATTCTACAAATAAGAGAACATCACCAATAAATATTGAATTTGGACCATATGATCCCCTATTACAAATTCTGATTACAATATCATGTGATCAGACACGTTAACCTTTATATTCCGGGGTATTTAAAAATACTGCATGAACTGCAGGACGGAATTTAAATCCCAGTCCGTGATATTAAATGGATGATAGAGCGCACATACTAACAAAATTTTTTTTTACGATAAACTATAAGAGATATAAGAATAAAATAACTTTTATTTCATTCATAAAGGAGTGTATTATTCAATGAAATGTTTAATTTTTACATACAATAGAGAATTTTATTATTAAATGTTAAAATTTATTTGCGAGGTCTATATTTTTTGCTTTGACTTTATAACGGGTTCAGTTTATGATTTGAAGGTGACTGTACTCTTGCAAAGGGGAATTTGATGACATAGTTTGAACACATGTGCCATGAAAAATCTGCTTTGAAAGCATAAACATGAGTACCCTGCCTTGTTGACGACAGAGTTAGCAGCACATTTTTTTTTTCTGTGGCACCCAAACCTTAGCAAACCTTACAACATACAACACTAACATCCAGTCTTGAATTAGTAACTGTAGACTGTGGTTTGTTTTTTAACATATAAAAAATGGCTTCAGGTATATGGCATCCTGGATTATCAAAATAATGTGAATAGCATATCAGATATTTTTTAAAAATAAATACTAACAAGATATTTACCATGTTAACTCATTATAATTTAAATACAAAATTAGGGGTGAAAAAGACACCACATTTTTTTTTATTTTTTATGAATACTTGATCTAAAACACAATAAGGTAACAAATAACTTCCTTGCAACATTTTCTGAATTGTTATAATTTTACAAAGAAATAATGTTATCATGGGAAAATTATGTAAAAATTAGGGGTGAAAAAGGCACCTGATGTGTTTTTTTAAATTTTTTGTGAATACTTGATCAGAACACAATAGGTTAGAGCCACTAATAATTTCTTTACAATATTTTCTGAATTTTTGTAATTTTATGAAGAAATAATGTTATCATGGGACAAATATGTCCACTAAGTTCTTTAGGGCTTTATATTTCATGGGACAAATATGTCCCACAAGTCTTCTAAAGGTTAAAATTCTATAAATTGCATTTACCAACTTACCATGTTATTAATTTCATCTACTGCTAGACCAAAATTAGTTGCTTGAAATCCACTGTAACGATATGTCTCTAGAAGTGCTTTATAGTTTACACCCTTATTGAAGTCATAACCTAGAAAAAAAATATATAAGTTATATGTATGTAAAAAAGATACTACTTTGAGATGGAATGGGCCAAAAGGCCGAATCCTTGATGATTATGATGATATATATGAAGGATGCATGGAAAGAACCAAGCAAGTCACTTTTTTAATTTTTTGGTCACCTTTTTTTAAATTGAGTTTGAGGTGTCATTAGATTTTCCATGGAAAGCACTGGATCTTATATAAATAAACGCCAAGACTTCTCTCAGATGTAGGGAAAAAAAACATCTCATATTGTGTTTATAAAAACAGTTTCTTGTTCTTGATTCACCTATAATTTGATTATATATTTCATACAGTCTTAAAGAACATGGAAACATTTGGAAATATATGACATAAACTAAATTATTTTTTTGAAAATAAAATAAAAAATGTAAAACTCTTACTTGGAGTTGGAGTTCCCTTCTCGGAAGATGGTACACTTTCAACTAGGCCGGAAGCCGTCTTGCCTTTTTCTGGAACCTCATCCCCTTTCGTGGACCTTGTAGTCTCCGTGAATAGATGAAGGAACATCTTTAAATGTGAGCATTTCTAATATTGAACCTAATCGTTCTGAACACTATAGTCTCCTTTTGATCTGAAAATAGTGAAGAGTGAAGGTAATAAAACAGAATTAATGCAAAATGGAAAGGGGAATATTGGAGAATGGGAGGAGGAAAGTATTACGGTCCTATGCTTAAGGGAAAGTTGTATGAGCCACTAGCTCTTGAATTAGGTTAAAGGCCCTAGTGCCGTTGCCAGAGTTAACGAACCCTTGCATTGGTTTGAGGCCTACTAGGGGTCCAACGACAGTAAAGGGTTAATTTTTTCTTTTATATAATAAATTTGGGAATTTTTAACATTATGAGGTTTAATTCATAAGAATTAAATGAGTTGTGATTTCTTCTTACCTCATACTTCTATGTTTTTTTAAACACAGCACTGCAGTATCAGCGACCATCGTCACCATCCTCAGCTGTTTTCACAACAGTCAATTTTTTCTTTTGCCGGTAATTATCCAAACTATCATCTGGTGTTCTTTTGAAGGAATTATTTTCTAAACTGCCATCTGTTGTAATTTTGAAGAACTTTGTAATCAAGCTCGGTTCGTCTGGAATCTCAAAGTTCATGGTTCTAGTACGGGGTTTTTTTTTTTCCCATGGTATCTTTACCTTGTCGTGGTGGAGTGGCTTGCGTGCTTAAATGATCCTGAGAGCTATGCCGGCAGTAGCATTGTTGCCGATAGGATTACCCATGCCAGACTGGTCGAAGGTGATAAGCCAGACGAAAAAAGTACCTTGGTTGAAAGAGTGACGATATTTCACCGTAAAAATAAAATCGTCAAGAAATGCAGACATGGGTTCATCTGGGGTACATTGGCTCAGGATAGGGATGTATGGAGAGCTTATGTCCGCGCGGCCATGAACCTATGGGTTCGATAGTGCCAGTGAGTAAGTAAGTAAGTAAGTAAGTAAGTAAGTAAGTAAGTAAGTAAGTAAGTACTTTTTTTTTAATATATATTTTTTCCCAAACTGTTAAATCCAAAGGTTTGGAATCTCGAAGTTCATGGTTCTAGTATGGTTTTTTTGAATATATATTTTTTCCCAAACTGTTAAATCCAAACCTTTTGGTTTGGGAAAAAATATATATTCAAAAAAACCAAAAGATTTGGATTTAACAGTTTGGGAAAAAATATATATTCAAAAAAACCATACCAGAACCATGAACTTCGAGATTCCAGACGAACTGAGCTTGATTACAAAGTTCTTCAAAAATACAACAGATGGCAGTTTACAAAATGATTCCTTCAAAAGAACACCAGATGGCAGTTTACAAAATAATTCCTTCAAAAGAACACCAGATGGCAGTTTGGATAATTACTGGCAAAAGAAAAAATTGACAGCTGTGATTTCACAGCTGAGGATGGTGCTGATGGTTGCTGCTATTGCAGTGCTGTGTTTAAAGAACATAGAAGTATGAGGTAAGAAGAAATCACGATTCATTTAAATCTTATTAATTTTTTCTATTAAAAAAACTTGTGTCAAGTTTCAAATAGAAATTTATGAAGTTAAGAAAATATATTATTTTAGTGATGGAGCAGCAAGTCAGTATATTTTTCAATAACAATTGAAAACACTCTATTGACATTAAATGTAATAATATTAATGCCTCTTTATAATCTCATTAATGATAACTTAAAAAAATATTATATTTTTTATTTTATTTTTGAATTATTTTTTGTAAATGCAAAAATATCTAAATTTTTAAGAATTTTAGGGTTAATAAATTCTATCGTCAAGCCACAGTTAGTCCAAAAATATTCAAGACTAAAAGTGTATAAAACACTGGCTCTTCCAACTCTTGTATGGTAGCGAAGTATGGCTGTTGAAACAGAAGGATATACAGAGACTTAGATCTGCTGAAATGAGATACCTTTGGAGGACTGCAGGATACACACTACTAGATCACAAAAAAAATGAAGACATCTTAAAAGAATTACACATGGAACTTTTAGAAAACAAAATTTCTGATTATAAGTCAAGATGGATGCAACATGTTCATCGAATGGAAGATCACAGGGCATCCACTCAAAAGACTTCTGGATGGTGTTTCTCTTGAGGCCGAAACAGGTCAACAAATGACCTAAATTCATGAATGTACTATGATGATGATGATGAAAAAAAAATTTCTGATTATTCATAAGATCAGGAAAAATTGTGGATTCTAAATGTCTGTAACAGTGAAGTAACTTCAGTCCTTTATTGAAGGGCATAAAAGGACAAATATCAGATAATAATACTGGATAATATTATTTTGACTTATGGAGAACTAGTAAACAAAAAATGAATCAATTATGAAAGGGTCAGGTTTTATACCCAACTGATTTGTTTGGAATGACCCATATTTAATTTTTTCTATACTGTGTAAATGAAATTGGGAATATGCTAGTATATGGTAAAATCAAATGTTTCTTACCTCTCCTCGTATGAGGAGAGGTAAGAAACATTTGATTTTACCATAAATTAAACCTCATAGAGATTAATTCCTGTGAAAGTTGAATAAAAATGTTAGCTGACCACACTTAGTTATGATTTAAAGTTTGTAGGTGTATTTAACAACACTCTCAGCGATTCTATTTGATGTATCAGTCAATGTATCGTACATTCAAATAAAAAAAAATTGTTGTAGCAGTATGTGAATAATTACCTGAGGAAAAAAAAGTATAATTGTGTGTGTTCTAATGTAAAAAATATATTAGAATTGAATGAGTTAAAAATAACCCAACATTAATAATGGAAGATATCTGTAAGTTATTGTTTGAATAGAATAACCAATTAATGAGAAACATTAACAGAAAATGAAGGTTGCTGAGTACCTATCTAATCTAATCTACCAAACCTAAGCTTACCTGATAAATATGTTGGCAAATGTTGCAGTGGAAACATGAATATATATTGAACTTTTATAGGAATAAATCACTATGAGGTTTAATTTAAGGTAAATTCAAATGTTTCATACCTCTTCTCATAACCAATCTACTAAGTAGATCATGGTTTCAGGGTATTAGCAGCCCCATCCTCAGTACCATCTTGACGACTGAGGATGGGGCTGCTCATGTCCTGAAATCGCGATCTACTTATGAGATTGGTTATAAGGAGAGGAATGAAACATTTTAATTTATCATCATCATCATCCTGCCAGGTATTAGTCCTAGAAGAACTGTTACGGCCTGAGAAAGCGGTTTTCATGCCATCTTTTCATAGGTCGACCAAGTGACCGTTTCCCATTTGGACAGTAGTTCATTATTGCCTTGGGGATCCTGGATCTAGCCATTCTCGAGACATGTTCCTTCCAGTTTAGCTGATATCTGGAGATGTAGTCCAGTATTGGTGACACATTAAGTTCTTGAAGGATTTCTACATTTTTCTTTCGATCCCATTTGGTGTAGCCAGCTGTTCGGCGCATAAATTTCATCTCACAAGCTGTTAGTCTGCTTTCATCTCTCGTCCTTATAGTCCACGCTTCACTCCCATAACATAGGACTGGTCGAGCCATTATTTGATAAAGACGAATACGAGTTGATTTTTGCATTAATGAAGGTTTTAAAACTCTATTAATGATTCCTATTGATTTGTTGAATTTCACAATTTTTTAATTTATCATGAATACATATATTAGCAAACATGTCATTGGCATGAATTGTAACCAACGTTATCTGATATATGAGGTGGGAGAATAACATTAACTATGATTTGTGGCAAGTAGATTATACAGGAAATGATTGGAAAACATTAGCTCAGGATAGGGATGTACGAAGAGCTTATGTCCACGTGGTCATGACCCTACGGGTTCGATAGTGCCAGTGAGTTAGTTAGTTATCTGGGATAAGGTCCAGAATTGGGTGCACACAAATTCTTCTAAGTTCCACAGAATCGCAGTGCGCATGCGCAAGTTGCCATAATGGTTAATGTAGCTTCTGGTAGATGGCTCTGAAGTCGGCATTACAAACTTTGGGAATAAATTCAGGAAAAAGTCTGTTATTTGGCGGACATGAATTCTTCTAATTTCCACAGAATCGCAGTGCATATGCGCAAGTTGTGGGAGTTGCTGTAATAGTTAATGTAGCCTCCAGTAGATGGCTCTGCAGTCGGTGTTACCAACTTTGGGAATAACTTCCCAAATGCTAAAAAAAAATGGACGTAATCTAACTTGCCATTTCCTAACTAAAGAAGATTATTCACATGCATATTATTTATTCCCAAATGCTAAAAAAAAATGGACGTAAACCAACTTCCCATTTCCTAACCTAACAAAACAATTTACATGCATATTATTTAATAAACTATAAACTAATTTTACATACACTAACACTGAATATGGTTTGAAATTGTTTTCAAATGTTGGTAACTCCGATTTGAGAGCCACCTAGTAGATGTTACATGAAGCATTTCCGCATCTCTATAACCCGATCCACACATTTCGCATAATTCATAAATATTTAATAATCGTAAGAAACGCTTATAAAATGGTTCCAAAATGTTTAAAATAGTATGAAACGTGTTTAGTGCATCAATGGCATAATGATGTAAGTGTGGAATTGTGTCCTAAATCCATGTTGAAATAATCGCCAGAAAAAAATGTAAAATGTATTGCATATAGTGGGAAATAATTTAAAAATATAACCTGTTGGCGCATGCGCGTGGTGTTTACCTGGGACTTAGAAAAAATTCTCACTGCGCTTAATGGAAACATCAGCCAAAACCCTTTGTAAATTAAACTTAAAATGAGAACCAAACCAAAACTAAAACTGTGTAAGCAATATAATAAAAAAAGGAAATCTTAGATATACCACTTACGTATATAAAGGATTCGCTTCAGTTAATAAGTTTTGAACTTTCACTATAAACTTAAAATGTCGTCACTTAAGTACATCGATTATGACATTTTGATCTTGATAGAAGTTCTTATATATAATTACGTATTTACTTAAATAGTTTATATTCTCAAAATCGTATTAACAGAAACCGGCTCACATCATATATAACATATATTTAATCTACACCTCCATCTTTGTATTTACAGGGTAACCAACATTTTTTATTTCAAACCAAAATATCCTTCTTACTTCCCAACTTTTTGTAAAGCGCGAATTTTGAAAATAATGTAACCTGTAACCTACTCACGCAATGTGGGAGAACTTTAAATTATTATCCGTAGCACCAGATACGATTTAGTCCAAGATCCGGCTGCAAGATTACTACATTCATCGAGTGTATGAACAAAATCTATTTTTTTCATAAAATTGTGAATTACTGAATACATTTTTGCAGAGTTGCCGGAAAAACTGCACTTAAACTAGCGTGAAATATTTTCAAAGTCCTCTAGAACAACAGTGAGCATGCGCCAGGGTTTATAGAGCCAGCGATAGCCCACAATCGAACCACATATCAATTATCATCCTCGATTACTATCTATCAAATTTAAATGACCAATATTTGCAATAAATCCCCAAATATATGTTAAACATTTATTAAAAATGGGTGTACTTACTTATCACTCCCTAATGCTGATCCAACCAGCATAACCCAAACCAGTGATAAAAAATCATAGACTAAGTAATATACTCTGTGGAGAAAATAGCAGTTAGTATCACAATATTGTCTAACAGTGTCATAATATTGTGATTTGCATATTTAAATAAATACTTCAAAATCGTCTAACAATGTTATAAAAATGTTCGAAAAAGTTTAAAATATTAAATAATGTTAGTAAATACAGAAGAAGAGCTATAGTTTACAACAATATAACTGAAAAATGAAGCGCTAGTAGAAGTGCAGTTGAGCCAAGTTGCCTATTAAAATTCGGCCGCCAGTATGTTTAATTAAAATATAATTTATTTTAAATAATTTAATTCATTGGTTATTAAAATAAATTATAATCCAGTTCGCAGAAATCGATGTAGAGAGGTAGAAAAGTTTTGGTTGCCATTGCACACTTGGCCATAAACCTCCTCGCGGCTACAGCAGGCTGTGACACCAATCAGAAATAAAATGGCGGTAAGTACGTATTTATCGTTTTATATTGTTCCCTCGCAGCGGGAAGTAAAACCGCTGCCCTTTATGCATACTACGTACAATGTATATACAAAAATATATCCAAAAGGTAGTGTTAATATACATTATACCAAATAAATCACAGCATTTTAAATGAACTGAACTTTGTTTGTGACAATATAAAACAATAAATACGTACTTGCTGCCATTTTATTACTGATTGGTGTCACAGCCTGCTGTAGCCACGAGGAGGTTCAACTGGATTATAATTTATTTTAATAACAAGTGAATCAAATTATTTTGAATAAATAAATAAATTATATTTTAATTAAACATATTGGAGGCCGAATTTTAATAGGCAACTCGGCAAAAATGTATTCAGTCATTCACAATTTTATGAATAAATAGATTTTGTTCATACGATCGAACATAGTAATCTTGCAGCCGGATCTCAGACTAATTGTGTCAAACTAATTCCCAGATTGGTATGCTTTATATAAGGGGGCATATAGTATAAAATCAGGCATTACCTAAAAATATTATATATATATATATATACACCTACTTTTTAAAAAATAGATTGAATTCTGTGTTGCTCCTACAATGTAATAGTATGTCTGGCTCCAATTCCCCGGGCTAGGTTCGATTCCTGGCAACACCACAGATTTTGTAAAATAAAGTTATAGGAATGGGTCCACTGACTCGTGAGGGCATCTAACTAATATGAGAAATAATTAAATAAAGTTATAAAAACCAAAACTATGGTTGAAGGACTGCATTATGCTATCCATTTCATTACTTGTACTTTCTTATAACTACTGTCTGCAATCATTCTAGTCAGCCTTGGCTCTTCAGTGCTGTTGCACCTCTCGTTTTTTATTTTTATTTAAGAATGTGATTTTGTTTCTCCTTTTACGAATGTTTTTGTATTAAATTTCGGTTGTTGGCATGACACAGAGCCAAAAAACATGCTAATTTTTTTTAGAATGGTGAATACTTTGTGACCTACCTTTTTTTACAATAAAAATGACACACATAAATTAAAGAAAAAATATCACAAATAAAATAAATATTAATTCATCACAAACCATAATTAACTATAATATAATTGTTTAACAAAAACATTTGTTAATATTTTATACTAAAATATGCTTTGCGGTGGACTAGTGGTTAGGTTCCTTGCCTCTGGTCCCAAGGGTTGTGGGTTCAAACCCGGCTGGGGTCGATGGATTTTTTTAGGACTGAAAAATCCAAGGAGCAAGTCCTCCAGGAGGGACTTCAAGCTGGGTCCATTGTCTGAAGCAAAATTACTGACCTCAACGTCCTAGTAATAACTTAGATACCTGTCAGATATCTTATTGAGTTGGTGTGTTGACCACATGTCATTCATGACATCTATGGACAAATAAGGTAACCAAATTAACTTGGTCTAGTGGCTCCTGACAGGGAGAGGCTATGCCCGAACATTGGGCTATGCCATTATAGATAGATAGACATGCCTATTATTATTTACATGCATACTTTTCTATTGAATAAATATTTATTTTTAATGTATTATCTTCTAACAATATTTAACTAACTACAAGGTGCAACAGGCTTAGAAGGCTCTTGGCCTACTTTCCCACCGCTGCCACCAAAATGTTACAACCGAGATTATCCCGAGTCATAACGTGTTTTAAAATCATGCATTTATACATTTAATTACCTATTAACATGTCCAATTCCCCCTTCAATTTCCTAAGCCCTATACCTATAGTAGTTTATTATATTTGATACTCCTTACATTGCATGTTATTCTTTTTAGAAGTTAATTTGCTTATTACATCATCATCATCATCATCCTGCCAGGTATTAGTCCTAGAAGAACTGTTACGGCCTGAGAAAGCGGTTTTCGTGCCATCTTTTCATAGGTCGACCAAGAGACCGTTTCCCATTTGGACAGTAGTTCATTATTGCCTTGGGGATCCTGGATCTAGCCATTCTTGAGACATGTTCCTTCCAGTTTAGCTGATATCTGGAGATGTAGTCCAGTATTGGTGACACATTAAGTTCTTGAAGGATTTCTACATTTTTCTTTCGATCCCATTTGGTGTAGCCAGTTGTTCGGCGCATAAATTTCATCTTACAAGCTGTTAGTCTGCTTTCATCTCTCGTCCTTATAGTCCACGCTTCACTCCCATAACATAGGACTGGTCGAGCCATTATTTGATAGAGACAAATACGAGTTGATTTTTGCACTAATGAAGGTTTTAAAACTCTATTAATGATTCCCATTGATTTGTTGAATTTCACAATTTTCTCTGATAAATCCAAATTTTCAACAAAAGAGAGTTTATATCCTAAATAAGTAAACTCATTAACTCTCTCTAAAATTTTGTTATTTAAACAAATTTTGCTTGGTATTGGGGATTTTCCACAAAAGGCCATTATTTTAGTTTTATTGGTAGATATTTCCATTGAATATTTCTCGGCTATCAAATTTAAATTATGTACTGACCATTGTAAATCATCTTCAGATGTTGCTAATAAAACAAGATCATCTGCAAACATTATTATATCTAATTTTAAATTTCTATTGATAGTGATACTTCCATGTTTTGTTTCTCTAAAGTCTTTTACAATGGCATTCATATATATATTAAAAAGTAGAGGGGAGAGGCCACAACCTTGTCTTGACTCCTGAGTTTATTTCTTTCCACTGAGTTATTATTTCTTTTATTTTTATTGCAATGAGAGTTGACTTATAAATGTTATAAATATTATATTTGATCTGCTTTGGGATCTGATCTTTCATCAAAATTTCAAATAACAGATTTCTGTTCACTTTATCAAAGGCTTTTTTAAAGTCAATAAATGCCAAGTGTGTTTCTATATTTGCTTATTACAAATAATATAATAAACACAATATTATATCCATTTTATTGTCAATAAAATGACGACTAACACTTGTCAAAAGCATAAAAAAGGATTCAACAATTTAATTGTCCTTTGGCCCAAGCGGTTGACCTTCATTTTGGCCGGAAAACATCACATTGTACATAGAAACACACAAAACCATAAAACAAAACACATTTATTTTAACTGTCAACAATACATAAAAATATATTCAAAAACAAAATCAGTTAAAAACCTTTTGGTCAAAGGAGCCAAAGTCGCCATGTTGAATCGCGCCGAACTTTAATTTGAAACTTAAATATGTGTATGAATACATGAGAGAATCAATTAAATCAACTGTAATTTATTAATGTTAATTTTTAATTAATTTAATTCGACCCTTAGATCTTCTTATTTGCCAATGCATGTTCAATTTAATCTAAGTTACTAAATTTAAAGAAACGATAATTTTGAAGTTAAAAAAATGATCCCTTTTATGATGAACATATTAGGATGCTATGCTTACCCATGAAGAAAGATCCTCTCGTCCCACGGGAGACTGAAGTGAACACTCCAGTCCCCGTCTCCACTCTGCCTTTCGTAAAAAAAAATTGCTAGTTTATATACGATAGTTTTTCCTTTCTCTACTCTCTCAAAATCCCGTGAAAACCTTAAAAGTCGTTCTCAACATGTACTCAGCTGAGAAAGTTCCATCCAAAGACTTTTTGCATACTCAAGAATCTGTTCATGCGATAATAATTGTCAAATTTCCATAAGCTACCTGGCGAGGTGATTTTGCGCTTTCAAGCGTGAAATTATTACTCCTTCAATGTATATTTTTTTCTTAATTACGTAAAATATTTATGTCATTGTCTGTTACGACTTATATGTCTCTTATTTTAAATAAATAATTTGTTAATATCATATGTTTCTTCAAATGTCGTAAACATTTTCCGGTTAGGCCTAATAATACATACGAAACTTGGTTAAAAATAATCATTAATAATTAAATGAATGAATGAATGAATGATTTTCTATTATTTTGTATGTAATTGGCTATAGCAATTGTGTAAAAATCCCATTAAAATGTCTTCTTGAATAAGAAGCCTCTAGATGGCATTGGCAACAAATATTCTCTGCCCAGTGGCCGAGCGTGGAACAGATATTTATCTCCACTCCTGGCTGGTTTCTAGAGCTTATAACTGAGCTCTATACATCGGTAGCCTCTTCTTCTATTAAAGATACTAAGGGTGAGATCTCTTGTTATATTTTATTGAATAAAATAGCGGATATAGAACATATTAAGTCATTTTAAATATCATGTGATGTATTGTTTATTTTTTATCATTTCACTCACCTCATACTTCATAATTTATAGCAGACCCAGGGTTTCTTCACGTAATTCGTGACATTGTCAATGCTGCGTCATGTTCACAACTGACGTCCAACGGCCTTCTATCCTGCAGACTGACCTCCGCGCCATCTGGTGGCCGACCGAAGAATTTCCAAATCAGGCCTCTTTCTTTATAACCGGGTATTTCAAAATTCATAGTTGTATTTTCATTCTTGCATATGTAAATTTTTTCCCAAATTGTGAGTTCCTTCGGTTTTTCCAATTGTTTAAGTAATTTTGTTTTGGTTTCTATTCTATGTTTTTCTGACCAGGCATGTGCAGCTATTGCAGATTTTTCGGTTTCTCCATTTTTAACATTTCTGAGGTGTTCTTTTAATCTTGTATTTAGATTCCTTTTTGTTTTTCCTATGTATATCTTTTCACAATCTTTACAATTAATTTGATAAATTCCCGATTTTTTGCAGTCTTCAATTTTTTCATTTTTGTTGGTTTTTATTAAATTACCTAAGCTGTAATCATTTTTCGGTGCTAATTTAATGTTGAATTTGTTGAAAATTTTTTGAAACTTGTCAAATACGAAAGGATGGTATGTGAACTTCTTGAATTTTTTGCCTATATTTTTATCTGTCTGAAGAGTACTTTCATTGATGACTTTTTGTTCTTTGAATTTATTTATTTTCTTGTGTATCATTTTCTTGTGAAAACCATTATCCTTAGCAATTTGTATGATGTGTTCTTTCTCTTTATTGTAATTTTCTTTGCTCATGGGGACATTCACAAGTCTGTGTGTTAAACTATTAAATACTGCCTGTTTGTGTGAAAAATGGTTAAATCCAGTAGCTTTTATATAATTGTCGATGTGAGTTTCTTTTCTGTAGATTCCAAATTCTATTTTCTTTTTCTCTTCTTTCCTAATCAATTTAAGGTCTAAAAATGGTATTTCATGATTATTTTCTATTTCCATTGTAAATTTGATTGTTTTATTTTGAATATTTAACAGTTTAATGGTATCTTCTAATTGTTTCTCTTTTACTATTGCTATGATATCATCTACGTATCTTCTCCAAAATTTAAACATCAAAGGATGTGCTTTAGTTACATGACATTCAAAATTCCCCATAAACATGTCTGCTAAGAATGGTGATAATGGATTTCCCATTGCGAGTCCTGATTTTTGTCTAAAGTATTTTCCTCTAAAGGTGAAGAACATTTGATTTAAGCATAATTTTGTTAGTTTTATGTATTCTTTAACGCTATCATCATCTAATTTGTTTTCTTTCAACCATTTTTCTAAAATTTTCAAAGTTGTGTCAGTCGGTATGTTGTGAATAATGAAGTAACATCAAATGAGACCAATCTTTCTGAAGGTTCTATTTCTACATTTTCTAATTTCTCAACTAATTGGTAAGAATTTTCTACTGCTAAATTTTCAAATTTTTCCATACCTTTAAATTTATTGTTAAGCCATTTGGATATGTTATATGTCGGTGAATTGATATTGTTGATGATAGGTCTCATTTTCTTTCCGTCTTTGTGGATTTTAGGAAGACCATGAATGTTGGGGTTTCTGGGATTTGGTATTTTTAATTTAAACTTTTCCTTTTGTGTCATAATTTTTTAATTGATTTTAGGTTGGTTTCAACTTCTTTAATTGTTTTTGCGAGAGGATTTGTTTTAATTTCTTCATATTCTTCCCCCTTTAATAAATTCTCCATCCTATCATTATAATCGTCTTTATCCAAAATTACCAAATTATTCCCTTTGTCTGACTTTGAAAAAACAACATTTTTATTATTAATGTTTCTTATTTTCTTCATATTTGTTTTGCATATGTTTTTTATTTTTGTGTTTTTAATTTTTTCAATAACTTCCCCACATTCTTTTCTGATTATTGTTTGTTCTTCAAAATTCATGTCATCTATAGCAATTTCAATATCAGCTATGTAATCTTCTAAATTGTTAGAGTAACTAATGCATGTTTTCAATCCCTTGTCCAAAATAGATATTTCTTCTTTTGTAAAGTTTTCAGATGATAGGTTAATTACATTATTCTCAATTTCTTTATCCCTTCCTAATGTAGTGGTTATACTTTTTGTACTTATATTTTTCTTCAATTTTTTTAAATCAGGTTTTAAATTAATTATCTTTTTCTTTTGTACATCAAATTTTTTCTTCATTTTGAGGTTCAATTGGTTGTAGAAGTTTTTTTCTAGGTTATCCCAAATTATTTGTCCTAAATTGTTGTTTAATCTTAGATGTAAAAAGTACAGTTCTACGTCTATTTTACTTATAGTTGTGTAATGTTTGACTTTTTCCAAATTGAGAGTTTTCTTTTCTAAACTTTTTTGGTGTTGGTTATTGTTGTTTTTAACCATTTTCTGGACAAATTTTGGAGTGATATTATTTTCTAAACATTTATTAATGAATTTGATATCTGCAGCTCTTTTATTTCTAAGTTCTTTTAATTTCAAATATCTTTTAATTTCTATCTTATTTTCCGAAAAATGTTCGTTGAAATGTTGTATATTTGAAGCCGCCATCTTGTTCCAGTTGTTTACGTTATTCTTGTTTTCCTATGACTTGATAGCCAACTTTATTAAGTTATGTAGATAGGAAGAATAACGTAAACAACTGGAACAAGATGGCGGCTTCAAATATACAACATTTCAACGAACATTTTTCGGAAAATAAGATCTTGTTCCAGTTGTTTACGTTATTCTTCCTATCTACATAACTTAATAAAGTTGGCTATCAAGTCATAGGAAAACAAGAATAACGTAAACAACTGGAACAAGATGGCGGCTTCAAATATACAACATTTCAACGAACATTTTTCGGAAAATAAGATAGAAATTAAAAGATATTTGAAATTAAAAGAACTTAGAAATAAAAGAGCTGCAGATATCAAATTCATTAATAAATGTTTAGAAAATAATATCACTCCAAAATTTGTCCAGAAAATGGTTAAAAACAACAATAACCAACACCAAAAAAGTTTAGAAAAGAAAACTCTCAATTTGGAAAAAGTCAAACATTACACAACTATAAGTAAAATAGACGTAGAACTGTACTTTTTACATCTAAGATTAAACAACAATTTAGGACAAATAATTTGGGATAACCTAGAAAAAAACTTCTACAACCAATTGAACCTCAAAATGAAGAAAAAATTTGATGTACAAAAGAAAAGATAATTAATTTAAAACCTGATTTAAAAAAATTGAAGAAAAATATAAGTACAAAAAGTATAACCACTACATTAGGAAGGGATAAAGAAATTGAGAATAATGTAATTAACCTATCATCTGAAAACTTTACAAAAGAAGAAATATCTATTTTGGACAAGGGATTGAAAACATGCATTAGTTACTCTAACAATTTAGAAGATTACATAGCTGATATTGAAATTGCTATAGATGACATGAATTTTGAAGAACAAACAATAATCAGAAAAAGATGTGGGGAAGTTATTGAAAAAATTAAAAACACAAAAATAAAAAACATATGCAAAACAAATATGAAGAAAATAGAAAACATTAATAATAAAAATGTTGTTTTTTCAAAGTCAGACAAAGGGAATAATTTGGTAATTTTGGATAAAGACGATTATAATGATAGGATGGAGAATTTATTAAAGGGGAAGAATATGAAGAAATTAAAACAAATCCTCTCGCAAAAACAATTAAAGAAGTTGAAACCAACCTAAAATCAATTAAAAAAATTATGACACAAAAGGAAAAGTTTAAATTAAAAATACCAAATCCCAGAAAACCCCAACATTCATGGTCTTCCTAAAATCCACAAAGACGGAAAGAAAATGAGACCTATCATCAACAATATCAATTCACCGACATATAACATATCCAAATGGCTTAACAATAAATTTAAAGTTATGGAAAAATTTGAAAATTTAGCAGTAGAAAATTCTTACCAATTAGTTGAGAAATTAGAAAATGTAGAAATAGAACCTTCAGAAAGATTGGTCTCATTTGATGTTACTTCATTATTCACAAACATACCGACTGACACAACTTTGAAAATTTTAGAAAAATGGTTGAAAGAAAACAAATTAGATGATGATAGCGTTAAAGAATACATAAAACTAACAAAATTAATGCTTAAATCAAATGTTCTTCACCTTTAGAGGAAAATACTTTAGACAAAAATCAGGACTCGCAATGGGAAATCCATTATCACCATTCTTAGCAGACATGTTTATGGGGAATTTTGAATGTCATGTAACTAAAGCACATCCTTTGATGTTTAAATTTTGGAGAAGATATGTAGATGATATCATAGCAATAGTAAAAGAGAAAACAATTAGAAGATGCCATTAAACTGTTAAATATTCAAAATAAAACAATCAAATTTACAATGGAAATAGAAAATAATCATGAAATAACCATTTTTAGACCTTAAATTGATTAGGAAAGAAGAGAAAAAGAAAAATAGAATTTGGAATCTACAGAAAAGAAACTCACATCGACAATTATATAAAAGCTACTGGATTTAACCATTTTTCACACAAACAGGCAGTATTTAATAGTTTTAACACACAGACTTGTGAATGTCCCCATGAGCAAAGAAAATTACAATAAAGAGAAAGAACACATCATACAAATTGCTAAGGATAATGGTTTTCACAAGAAAATGATACACAAGAAAATAAATAAATTCAAAGAACAAAAAGTCATCAATGAAAGTACTCTTCAGACAGATAAAAATATAGGCAAAAAATTCAAGAAGTTCACATACCATCCTTTCGTATTTGACAAGTTTCAAAAAATTTTCAACAAATTCAACATTAAATTAGCACCGAAAAATGATTACAGCTTAGGTAATTTAATAAAAACCAACAAAAATGAAAAAATTGAAGACTGCAAAAAATCGGGAATTTATCAAATTAATTGTAAAGATTGTGAAAAGATATACATAGGAAAAACAAAAAGGAATCTAAATACAAGATTAAAAGAACACCTCAGAAATGTTAAAAATGGAGAAACCGAAAAATCTGCAATAGCTGCACATGCCTGGTCAGAAAAACATAGAATAGAAACCAAAACAAAATTACTTAAACAATTGGAAAAACCGAAGGAACTCACAATTTGGGAAAAAATTTACATATGCAAGAATGAAAATACAACTATGAATTTTGAAATACCCGGTTATAAAGAAAGAGGCCTGATTTTGGAAATTCTTCGGTCGGCCACCAGATGGCGCGGAGGTCAGTCTGCAGGATAGAAGGCCGTTGGACGTCAGTTGTGAACATGACGCAGCATTGACAATGTCACGAATTACGTGAAGAAACCCCTGGGTCTGCTATAAATTATGAAGTATGAGGTGAGTGAAATGATAAAAAATAAACAATATTAAAGAACCTCATAGTGTTATTTCCTATCTACATAACTTAATATCATGTGATGTGCCAATGAATACAGTAGAAATTTCCAAATTGTTTCTTAATTTCTCATCTATAATGCAACAATTCAATATAATTAGACCCTACTTCTTTTGTTAGATTCAGAGTTTTCCACATGGCCCCTAAATGGCAGCTCTTGTTCAGCTATGAAACACACAGCGTCTATTAGGCAGCTAACAATGTTCTTGTTTGCTTTAACTTTTTCGTTATGCTTATCCGTATTAATTCTGATATCCCAGCTTCGGGACTCTTCAATTCTAGTGTTTCCAAACTTATGTAGCACTATTTCACAGTTAACATGGACTTCAGTTAGTTCATGACTTTTTCAGCACGTAAAAACTATTTACATCAGTAAGCTCCTTTGTTGTCCAAACATTTTTCTCCACTGAAAATACGAGTAGAAGGCAGGGCTAATAGTAAAGGGAACATGACTTCCTGCAGCTATATATTATGTTCATGTCCTTCATTAAACGACACACTTTTGTTTTAAATTAGGAGTTGGTTTATAATTTTTTTTAACAAAGCTTCGGCAGGAAAATGGATGACTTAACAAGTCTTCAATAACTGAAGCACATTCCTCTCCCATGATATTTATTTAGTGGTCTAATTATTGTATTTGATTCACTCAGAAGCACTATGTGCACACAGGACTTTCTCGGAGCAACTTAAATCTCGCTGTTAGCCCTTTCTGGAGTGCTAACAGGGAGCAACAGAGTAACATTGGGCACCCTGCTACTCGGCTTGAAATGCAGCACGATGCACTACCGATCAGCTTGAATGTGCCTACGCAACTAATTCTCAAGGTCTCGTTCCATGTAAGCCTTGGGAATCTGGCTAACAGTGTGGGGATTTAAAAAGTTAAAACACATTGTATAGTATTGGAATAAGTTAAGTAAAGTGATCCCACGACAGGCCTCAGGAGGCCCTTGGAGTAGTAGGAGGTTAAGGCTCCCACTTTTCTAGACAATCGGCACTTGATGTCAGCTGGGGTGTCAGCCCTGCGTGACCGCCGCCTTTACCCCCAGAACAAGAATCTGGTACTCATTTCCGTTAGAGGCTGAGTCGACCCCAGGACCATAGTGCCACCAGAGGGTTTGGATCAGTTTAAAAATCCTGACCCCACGGGGCTCGAACCCTCGACCTTCCGGCTTGTAGTGCAGTGCCTTAACCACTATGCTACGGCGCATCCCCTTAGTATTGGGATGTTACAGTATATACAGGACACATATAATATATATTATTAATTACTATTGTTTACAATATTTAGACTACTCCAATACAGATTTGTATCTCATTCTGGTATTATATTTCATTTTAATTAAATATCAAAGATTTTAATTCTTTGAAAGTCTTAACTGGGCTAAAAATGCTAACATGGACCCTCCGCCATTGTCTCTGCCTTGTGGAGATAGGGGATTGTATTTCTTCTTCTTCATTACGTGTATCCAGCCTTAGCTGATGACACAAATCCATTGTATACTTATGCTATAAGTTGCTATGGAGCTACATTTGAACATGCAGCTTATGTGGGCATTCAAGGTGAGTGTCCATGAGGTTAAAAGAAAGAGATATAGGAAAGACAGAAATTAACCCTTCAGCCTCAAATACTCTAATACCATCAGGGTCGAAGAAAACAAAGGTCAGGCAAGGGAGACTGGATAGGAAAGTAAAAAGAAGGATCTGGTATAAGGGGATTGTATAAGAAAGAGAAATATTTCTATTTGATTTGAGATGCCTGAATGGCTCAAAGGTTGAGTGCTGGTGCATAAAATCAGAGATCTCGGATTCAAATCCCAGTTAAAGTATAAATTTTTCTCTTCAAATATGTTGTTGTTTTCAAATGCTGGGCCTTGGCAACGAAGCCATTAGCATTCTTGCTCTCCAATATTTCTCTATGGTGGATCCAACAGGTAATACTTCACAGGTTTGTAGATGTTCTTCAATCATTTCTTCGCCTTTGTTACATAGAGGACAATTTGGATTTGTGTAGATTCCTATTTTATATAAATGTTTGGCCAAATAGTCATGTTCTGTAAGCAGTCTAAATTTTGCTACTGTAGTTTTACGTGGAATTTCTGGAATAATATCTGGCTTCTTTACTAAAATATTCCATTTTTTGTCTTTGGCTTTATTACATAGGTCTTGGTTTTGTTTGATTTAATATATGTTTTTAATTATTCCTTTTATGGATGCTTTTAGTAGTATTCTGAATTAAATTGGAGCTTTTTTTTAGCAAGAAAATAAGCAGTGTCATTTCCAGCAATTCCACAATGTGCAGGTATCCATTGCAATTGAATTCTTTTCTGTAGTTTTTGGAGTTGTTGAATCATTTTGTAGCACTCTTTAATTTGTACTGACTTCATTTTGTGTGAATTTATTGCATATATTGCTGCCTTAGAATCAGAGAGTATGACAGCATTTTGAAATTTATTTATTCTGTATAGTAATTGTTGGAGTGAAATGTGAATAGCCGTTACTTCCGCATCAAAATTTGTTGTGTGGTATCCTGCTGGTAATATTAAATATTAAATTGCCTTTCAGTGTGAGTGATACATCTAAAATAAAAACATTGAAAATTATAAATAAATTTGAAAGTTATCTTTGTGTACATTTGAATGAATGACAACTTTTATTTAGGGCAAATAATATCTTCCTATAAAAGTGCAATACAATTAATATCTCTTTGCTTTAAGTTTGCTTGATTGTATGCTTGATGCAGACTTAAAGTGTAGATTTCGGAACACTGTAAATGCAAGTATACAGATGGTACTAATTACAGCAATATATTCTGCACGGTTATGGAATGGGGTTCCACATGCTGTGTACCAGTAACTTCCATTACTAGGAACTTTACCATTTGGCAAACAATGGAAATCAAAATAGTCTTCAACATAGTCCGTAGCACATAGATAGCGCCTCTTAGTCAACACCTGTGAAAAGAAAACACTTATCAATTCAGTAGGCCTTACTCAATTTCTCTTTGAACATAATACAGTAGTTATTTAAAACATTTCATGAAAATGTGTAAAAGAATCTAGTTTAAATTTTCATAATATGTAATTTATGTCAGATACCAAGCAAAAAGAGAAATCTGTATACTATTGATGTTTTTATTATTAATTTAACACTTCTCACTGAAGGATAAATTATATTTGAAGAGAAAAATTTTTGCCTAGACCGAGACTCAAACCCAGGACCTTTGGCTTTCCAGGCCAAATGCTCTACCAACTGAGCTACCGAGGCGAGTATAAAGAGAAAAATTTACGTCTAGATCGCAACTCGCCTTGGTAGCTCAGTTGGTAGAGCATTTGGCCCGGAAAGCCAAAGGTCCCGGGTTCGAATCTCGGTCTAGGCAATTTTTCTCTTCAAATATAATTTATCCGTATACTATTCATTTTTTTAAATTTATTACTTCTTCCTTACTTACTCACTGGCACTATTGAACCCCGTAGGTTCATGGCTACGTGGACATAAGCTCTTCATACATCCCTACCCTAAGCTAATGCTTTCCAATCATTCTCTGTATAATCTACTTACAAATCACAGTTAATGTTATTCTCCCACCTCATTCTTGGTCTACCAATTGGGCATTTTTCCCTCTGGTTTTCCTACAAGAAGTTTCCATGCAAGTCTTTCATTCCCCATATGTGCCACATGTCCTGCCCATCGCAGTCTATGAGACATAACTGTTCTTATTATATCTGGCTTCCTATAAAGGCCATACTATTATGTAGTCTTCTCCATTCACCTGGCTGTTCATCTCTCTTTGGTCCAAAATTTTTCCTTTACTTCTCACTAAAAGACAAATTATATTTGAAGAGAAAAAGTTATGCCTAAACTGGGATTTGAACTCAAGGTTTCTGGTTTTCACACTGGTTTGAATTCAGATCACGTAAGTATTTAAAGGTCGAACAGACCTATTATTATATACCAGCGCTCAGTGTGTAAAACCAGAGACCTTGGGTTCAAATCCCAGTACAGGTGTACATTTTTCTCTTCAAATATAATTTTTCCTTCAGTGAGACATGACAAAGTTTTACTGGCTATAAAAGTAGTGTTAAATCCCATTTAAAGTCTTTTTGAGAAGAAGCTGTCAGATGGTGTGTGTAACGAAGGTTCATTGCCTCAAGTGGACAGAGACTGTATAAAGGAGAGAAAAATTTTTCCATTTAAATTGAGATGCCAAGTAGCTCAGTGGCAGAGCACTGGTGTGTAAAACCAGAGACCTTGGATTCAAGAAGACATTATTATGGGAATTTTACACTGTCTATAAGCTATTTATTTATTTTTAGTTGTGTTTACTAATTAACTAACTCCATGGCACAACAGGCCTAGAAGACCCTTGGCCTATCAGCCAGCAGCTGGCCTCACATCTACATGTATTAATCACAGAAGTAGATGATCATCCATACAATGTAGGGTGACATGTGTTCAGCATGACGGGTCCCCCAAGCCGTTATAGCTGGTTTTTTCAACCTGGAGCTGCTACTTGTTGTAGCTACCAAAATTCCTCATGATGCTGGATGGGCACTGTCCCATATTGACTGAAATTCCATGAGAATATTTTTTTCCCCCATGGAGACCCAAACCAGTGCAAGTCCTGTAGTATTTACTAATGCTTTATTTGTTTAGAAAAAGTGTATAATGGTAAAATAGACAATATATAATGTTTTATTTTAAAAAATAATATTTTGAGGTTCTTTTAATTAAATTATTTTGAGTCTGTTGTATCTTACCTCAACATTAATGTTGATTTGTTCTTGAACATGTGTTTCGATTAGCTTCTAATCATCCTCAGCATCTTGGCCAGACTGGTTGGATTTATGTTGTAAACCCTGGATGTCAATGTCAGCTCCCTCCTGCAGTTGGCCAAAGAACCTCCAAATGAGGTCATATTCTGTCGGTATTTCAAAATTCATAACTCTGTTTTTGTTCTTCTGAATATACATAAGAGCTGACTATTTGGGAAAAAATCTATATTCAGAAGAACAAAAACAGAATTATGAATGTGACCTCGTTTGGAGGTTCTTTGGCCAACCACAGCAGGGAGTTGACATCAACATCCAGGGTTTACAACATAAATCCAACCAGTCTGGCCAAGATGCTGAGGATGATTAGAAGCTAATTGAAACACATGTTCAAGAACAAATCAACATTAATATTGAGGTAAGATATAACGGACACAAAATAATTTAATTAGACAATATATAATGTTTATAAAACAGTATCATTTTTTTCTAGAGCGTAAACTATTCACTCAAACATTACTATAAATAATAAAATTATCCCTTATTCTTCTTCAGTAATAGATCTTGGACTACATCTAGACGCAAATTTAACCTGGCAAACACAAGTGAAACACATATGTAAAAAGACTTTCTCCATCTTACATTATCTTAGACGTTTAAAGAATTTTCTCCCAGTTTCGTTAAAACAAATCCTAGTGCAGAATCTTGTGTTACCACACTTTGATTATTGTGACATTATATATAATGATCTAAACTATGCCTTGTCGCAGAGACTGCAGCGTGTTCATAATGCTTGCATTCGATTCATTTTCAATATCCGCCATTATGACCATATTTCCGAACACTTTAATAACCTCTCTTGGCTCCGTCTTACTGACAGACGTAAATTGCACTCTCTTTCGCTACTTTTCAAGCTTCTGAATTCCTACATTCCTACTTACCTGGCGTCCAGATTTGAGAAGTTATCCTCCTACCACAATATTGACACTAGGTCACAAGATAGCAGTCTGCTAACAATTCCTCTTCATAGCACTTCCTCCTATTCTACTTCCTTCACAGTAGCCTCTGCCCGCTCCTGGAATCTCCTTCCTCAAGATATCAGGGGTTGCCGCACACTTGGCACCTTTAAGTCACGCTTATACAGTTACCTGTTGTCTAATAATTAATTTTTCTCTATTTATTTAATTTTATACTATGTCATTAATCTTTTCCTCGTTTTTTTATATATCTTGTACATATTATATATTTAATTCGTTAAATTTAGAGTAAATCAAAATACATTATAAATATTAATTGTATTGTACTCATAACTTGTAATCGTTTATATATATATTGTAATTTAGATTTAAGACTTTTCTTTTGTATTTTTTTTTTAAACCTGGTTGAGTGGTAGACAAGGCCTTAAGGCCTTAACTCTGCCAGGTAAAATAAAGCTATTATTATTATTATTATTATTATTATTATTAAGTAATATAAAATAAACATATGTAGATATAAATTTTATCAACTCTCCTTACATTATAAAAAAATCAGAAATGACTCACGGTTCCAAATGCAGTCTGAATTGGCACAGTCTCATTACATGATCCAATTCTCTCATGTAAACCAATGGAAACCTCCTCTTCTGGATATCCGAAAATGGTAAAACCAAGGAATAGAACATAATGGATAACCAAATGGAAAATCAATAATGATTTACCCTTATCTGATTCAGATTGTAAACCTGAAAAAAAATTATATTAAACAATTTTTTTTATTATTATGTAATGCTTATTTTAATATGTTATATGAAACTTATATTTATATTAGGAAAGTTGTGGCAGTTTTCATCTTATAATGAAAACATTTGTCTGGAAAACAAAGACACAATAATAAATAAACAGAAATGGAAAAACTGGCAATGATGATGGCAGATCGTTATCTTTAAAATATATAAAGAAGATTATAATGATAGGATGGAGAATTTATTAAAGGGAGAAGAATATGAAGAAATTAAAACAAATCCTCTCGCAAAAACAATTAAGGAAGTTGAAACCAGCCTAAAATCAATTAAAAAAATTATGACACAAAAGAAAAAGTTTAAATTAAAAATACCAAATCCCAGAAACCCCAACATTCATGGTCTTCCTAAAATCCACAAAGACGGAAAGAAAATGAGACCTATCATCAACAATATCAACTCACCGACATATAACATATCAAAATGGCTTAGCAATAAATTTAAAGGTATGGAAAAATTTCAAAATTTAGCAGTAGAAAATTCTTACCAATTAGTTGAAAAATTAGAAAATGTAGAAATAGAACCTTCAGAAAGATTGGTCTCATTTGACGTTACTCACAATTTGGGAAAAAATTTACATATGCAAGAATGAAAATACAACTATGAATTTTGAAATACCCGATTATAAGGAGAGAGGACTGATTTGGAAATTCTTCGGTCGGCTACCAGATGGCGCAGAGGTCAGTCTGCAGGATAGAAGGCCGTTCGACGTCAGTTGTGAATGTGACACAGCATTGAGAATGTCACAAATGATGTGAAGAAACCCTGGGTCTGCTATGAATTATGAAGTATGAGGTGAGTGAAATAATAAAAAATAAACAATATATAAATGAGGTTTATAAATGTTTACTCCAAGTGCAATTAGGCCCTTGGTCTACCATCCGGCTCCTGGCCTCACATCTACATGTGTTAATCACAGAGGTAGATGATCGAGCTAGTGTAGGGATGACATGTGGTCAGCATGTCGGGTTCCCCAGCTGTTATAGCTGGTCTTCTCAACCTGGAGTCGCTACTTATTGTAGCTACCCGAATACCTCTTGATGTTGGGTGGGCATTGGCCCCATACTGGCCAAAATTCCATGAGAAAATTTCTTTCCCCATGGGACTCAAACCAGCGCAAGTCCTGTAGCTCTGCGCCAAGCTTCTTGCCTTAACTACTCAGCTATGACACGGGACTCATAAATGTTTGGTAACATTAATAAGACTTCTATTGCATAAATATAAAATCTTAACCAGAATATGCATTGAACAATATTTTTCACATATAATGGAAAATACTATAAACAAAATTCAGATCTTCCTATGGGAAATCCCCTGTCTCCATTTTGAGCCAATCTATTTATGGGAAATTTCAAACAAAAGATAATTAGTGGACACCCTTTAATTTTTAAATTTTGCTGTAGATCTGCTGATAATATAATTTATATTGTTAATCACTGACATGTAGAGGATGCTTTAAAATTGTTGAACATTCAGAGTAAAATTATAAAGTTTACAATGGAATATATTTGAAGAGAAAAATCTTCGCCCAGACCGAGACTTGAACCCGGAACCCTTGGCTTTCTGGGCCAAGTGCTCTACCAACTGAACTACCGAGGCGAGTTATGATCTAGATGCGAGTTACGATCTAGATGCAAATTTTTCTCTTCAAATATAATTTATCTTTCAGTGAGAAATGTTAAATAAATAATAAAAACATCTTTACAATGGAAACTGATATCAACAGACAAATACCATTTTTAGATCTAAATTTAAAAAGAAATGAAAATAATCAGATAGAATTTGGAATACACACAAAGAAGACACACACACACATGTGATTATGTTAAAGCTTCTGGATTTAATCACACTGCTCATAAGGAGGAAGTTTTCAATACTCTGACACAAAGATTAGTAAACATACCCATCAACAGAGAAAATTATAATAAAGAAAAAGAGTATATAATTAATGTAGTAATAGAGAATAGGTTTGAAGTAGCATGCTCCATCCATCCGTCCAATGGCTGATTGGCTCAAATTCGAGCTTTGGCTTCCCTTAACTTCTGCCTCCAATCATTTCTATTTGCACAGCAAGCCTCCAGTTGCGACACTTAAATAGGTTTGCAGCATCTTCCTTAATACCATCCTCCCATCATTTTTTCAGTCTTCCAACCGTCTATTCCCCATAAAACTTGCTGTAAGCACCTTTTCTGGTGCTCGGTCTGTTGAGAGCCTTTGTACAAGAGATTTTAGGCTCCCAGTTTTATAAAGGGTTCTAACATTCCAAGTGCCAATTTATAAGTCCATTTTCCTTTGCTTTAGTCGTCGTTGTTGTAGACCATAATTCCGAGGCATGTTGGGTTTCTGAACGTATTTGTTTTTACGGGGTAGGGATGTCAACTCCACGCCCAACCTTCAGCAATCCTGGGGGGTCGATGATTTTCTGTTGGGGTTTTCTCCCTTAGCTGGTATGTTCCAATTTTTAAGCATCAGGAACTCGCTTTTTTGCCCCTGCACTTCTTAGTATTAACCAGGAGCCATGACGAGGACATGGTGCATTGGGCTGGGCAGGAATAAATGGCATTTCTCAGGTTTTATTAGTGTGCACCCACCAGCAAGGTGCACACTCCTGAGACCATATATTGCTCCCGAAGTAGCATGCTACACAGGATAATAAATTAGTTCAAAAGGCAAAGATTAATCAATGGAAATACACTTCAAAAAGAGAAAGAAAATATAAAGATCAAAAAATTCACATATCATCCTTTAAAGCATCACAAGTTTCAAATTAAAAAAAAAGTTCAACATAAGATTGGCACTGAAAAATTATTTTAACCTCAATAGAATAATTAAATCTAATAAAAATGAGACAAGGGAAGAAGAAAAGAACTTTGAGGTCAAATCTTGCTCGCCGGGAACTTCAAGTTAAAGTTAAAAGCAAATAAGATGAACAACATAGAATGCGGCTGGTATTGCAGCTGCTATGTTGCTTCAGGAGAAGCTGACAAGGGGATGAAGACAGAGTCCATTAACCCCAAAATAATTTAATGTGTATTGCTGAGCAAATACAATCTAATTGATAAAACACTGATAGAATCATTGGCCTTGTGACTGAAGGCTGGTAGCTTTATTAGGCTCTGTGCCATTGACTCCGTGTTACCTAATAATGTGTGGTGTTATTAATTTCCGAGAACCGTAGTGTTTAATTAGTGAATAATGAATGAAATTGATTATTAATAAATGATAATGTTTATGTGTAATGTGGAGTTAAGCCAATTCTTGCATTGACATGGATAGTATGGCACATCCATCAGCCAGAGTTTAAAGATTTTATATTTGTCTTAATTTGTATATTATTTTTTATAATTTAATATAATTATAATATTTAATTTGTTTTTAGTGTTATTAAATGAACTTCAAAATTCGTGGAACTTTATATACAGGGCAAGTCAAAATGTTGTGCAGGTTTTCAGAAATTTATTATGTGAAATGTAATGAACATATAATATTGTGAGACATATTGTATGAAAGGTAAACTCTCAAAGTTTTTTTTTAAATATTCACAGATGTTCTATGTGAGCGCCTTTTGTTACACGACAGATGTCAAGCCGATATTCAATCTCCTGCCAAACTTTCTGTAGCAGTCCGCGGTCGATATCAGCAATGGCTGCTGTGATGCGGGCACGCAGTTCATGCAGTGTTGTTGGAAGTGGTGGTACGTAAACATGATCCTTTACAAGACCCCACATGAAGAAATCACACGGGGTTAGATCTGGTGAACGAGGTGGCCAATGAATGAGTTGTTGATCACCCTGAGATGCATGGCCTATCCAGCGTTGTGGTAAAGCCGTATTCAAATGGTCTCAAACACTGCCATGGTAATGTGGAGGGGCACCATCCAACTGCAGAATGAAATCTGGACTATCCGCTTCAAGCTGCGGAAGGAGCCATTGTTGTAGCATATCAAGGAAAACATGTCCGTTCACAGTACGTTCATGAAAGAAAAAGGGCCCATAAACCTTTGCATGGGAAATGGCACAAAAGACATTCACTTTCGGAGAATCGCGTTGATGTTCCAGAGTTGCATGGGGGTTACCAGTTCCCCAAATCCTTACATTGTGTCTATTCACTTTTCCTGAAAGGTGGAAAGTCGCTTCATCACTGTAAACTACCCTCTCATGGAACTCATTCTCTTCCATTAATGCGAGAAAATCAACACAGAAGGACGCTCGCAAAGCATAATCGGCGGGTTTTAAGGCTTGAACCAGTTGCAAGTGGTAGGGTTTCATCTGTAAACGTTTCCGGAGAATCCGCCATACAGTTTTTTGTGGTAGTTGAAGTTCTGTCGCTCCCCGGTAGGTGGATTTCTGTGGACTCTGCACGAAGCATGTGCGAACGCGTTCGACTGTCTCTTCACTCGTCGACGGACGGCCAGTCTATTTTCGTTTACAGATACAGCCTGAATCCCTAAATTGTGTGTACCACTTACGAATGGATCTCCCATCCGGCGGGTCTTTATCGTATCTGGTACGGAAATGTCGTTGAACACTAGTCACAGAGTTGTTTACATGGTAATCAAGCACACAGAAAGACTTCTGATCCCCAGTCAACGCCATTTTCCTTTACTGCTCTGCTGTTGACATCTTGCGGGTGAACGCGGAACTTTAGAAGTGGACAACTAAACTTTGAGAGTTTACCTTTCATACAATATGTCTCACGATATTATATGTTCATTACATTTCACATAATAAATTTCTGAAAACCTGCACAACATTTTGACTTGCCCTGTATATATATATATATATATATATATATACACACACATATGATCAAGAAAGTTCTTTGGACTTTGTGTCATGGATTCAAGGTTGGCCTCTGTCCACTGATTCTGACATTTTGACATGATCCCATACAGATCACAATGAAAACACAATGTGTTTAACTATATAAGACCTAAACCAGTATCTCAACCCTTAATCATTCCTGATAATGACATGTGGGATCATGTTGAAACATCAGAATCAGGCCAGAGGCCAACCTTGGATTCATGACCTGGAAAATCCAAGGAAACTTCCTTAATCATACTTATATCTGCAAAAATCTAAAATATAACATATATATATATACATTCAGAAGAAAAAATATAAATACATGAATTTTGAAGTTCCCAAGAAGCAAATTTGATCTCAAAGTTCATCAAAACTGCACCGGATGGCAGTTGGAAAGTTGTTGGTGATGGCAGAAGTTTGACAGCCAAAGTTTTAAGTGAGGATGGAAGGGATGCCTTCTGAAGCCGGTCTAAAGAAAATCACAGATTATTATGAGGTGAGATATAAAAATAATATCTGATTAATTATATTATTTTTAATGATGTTTTTATTATTAATTTAACATTTCTCAATGAAAGATAAATTAAATTTTTCTCTTCAAATTTATATTATTTTTAGTCTGATCATCTTACCTCAATATTAATGTTGTTTTGTTCTTGGACATGTTTCAAAACAATTCTGTTTTATCCAGACAAGCTGACGATAAAACAGAATTGTTTTGAAACATGTCCAAGAACAAATCAACATTAATATTGAGGTAAGACGATCAGATTAAAAATAATATAATTAAAATAACCTCAAAATATCACTTCCTAAAATTAAATATTAATATCTGATTAATTTATATTTTTTTTTTGTAAGCCCATGTTTTCCCTTAACAGAGATTTTGGCGCTCTCCCCCTACAGGGAAGAATTTGAACCATACTAATTTAGTTACACTTGTTTTCGTATACATGTCATTGGAGTGGTCCATGGTCAGCATTCTGCCTCATACTGACATCTAGGAAACCAAGGTAGTACTAGGATGGGAAAATTTGGTAAATTTTGCTTAGAGGCCTTTCATTCAGGCTTAAGGATCTTTTATGAGCCTGAAAATCTTCAGACTCGGGACCCACGACTTAAAGTCCCTCCCAGAGGACTTGCTCCTTGGATTTTTCCATCCTAAAAATTCCATCGACCCCGGCCGGGTTTGAACCCGCGACCCTCGGAACCAGAGGCAAGGGGCATAACCACTAGACCACTGCAGCCGATTGATTAAATTATATAATTGAAATTATTAAACAAAATAAAATAAATATTTATAATTCTGCCATAAGTTCTTGTTATTTATGTCCATTAAAGGGCTTACTCAAAAACCTAAATGAATCATTCTAATAACGTAAGTTTTAAATTAAAATTCTTTATACCTCACCTCATATCCAGCCTTTTAATGATCTACTCTCAATATCTTATTTTAACGTAAATTTCTTGGGTTTAAAATAATTAGAAGATTGGATATGAGGTGAGGTATAAAGGAATTTAATTTAAATCTTAAATTAATCCTCATAGTGATTTTTTCCATAAAAGTTAAATTGTAATAACATACCTAAAAGAGGCCTGGCATCATGTGAGGGTGTTCTATCACCAGTCCAAGAAATGAGGAGAAAGATACTGAAGAGTATGAAGAAAGTAACTTCAGAATGAATGCCTGCCAAGTCATGCAGTGGATGATAAAGAGGTAAGAAAAGTAACACTCCTCCTGGCATCCCCAATATTCCAGTCAGTAGAGAACAAACAAATTCCTTTCCAAAACTGTAAAGAATGCATTGTTTAAGTAGAGTTGGCACGAGAATGAAAGAAGTAAGATGAGACATTTACTTGTAATTCCAAAACATTAATGTTTTATTTTAGGAAGTAATATTTGAGGTTCTTTTAATCAAGTTATTTTGATATTTGTAGAGAAAAATTATACGCTCAGCCGGGATCCTTGGTTCTCTAGACCAAGTGCTCTACCACCTGAGTACTTGAGCAAGTACTGATCTAAACGCAAATTTTTCTCTATATACGTTGTAATTAACCAAATGCTATGAAGCCTTTGCTTCTATCCTTGCAAAGACGGCTCCTTTATTAAGAAGACATATTTGGGAATTTTACATTACATTATAAATGACACTACGGCTTTTTTCGATGTTTTTATTATTCATTTCATACATCTCAATGATGGATAAATCATATTTGAAGAGAAAAATTATACGCTCAGACCGGGACTTGAACCCGGGACCCTTGGTTCTCTAGACCAAGTACTCTACCACCTGAGCTACCTGAGCAAGTACCGATATAAATGCAAATTTTTCTCTATATATGTTGTAATTCCCGCCCAGTGTTTAAGTCCCAGTCTGAGCGTATAGTTTTTCTCTTCAAATATGATTTATCCATCATTCAGATGTATGAAATTAATAATAATAAATAATAGTTTTAAAAAACTAAAACAACACGCTTTATTAGAAAACCGAACTCAAAAATGAAAAATAATTTTAATTTCCAACACGCTTGGGATAAATTTAAAGTGGTCAACAAAAATATCATCTCCAACACATATAGAATAAAACTAGAATTATCAACAAAAAGAAAATAATTTTACCATCAAAAGCGCGGGGTGCTCTATATCAATTAATAAATTTGATAATAAACAGATATTGGTAAAAGTAAAGTCTCTAAGAAGAACATGTAAAAATCATAAAAAGCACCCCACGCTTTTGATGGTAAAATTATTTTCTTTTTGTTGATAATTCTAGTTTTATTCTATATGTGTTGGAGATGATATTTTTGTGGACCACTTTAAATTTATCCCAAGCGTGTTGGAAATTAAAATTATTTTTCATTTTTGAGTTCGGTTTTCTAATAAAGTGTGTTGTTTTAGTTTTTTAAAACTATTATTTATTTTTTTATTTTTTTGTTTTAATATTTTACAGAATAAGATAAGAATGTAAATATCTTTAAATTCCATACTATTGTAGTATGAACTAAAAGTATTACTCTTCTAAAAAAATCCTCCCCAGGCAGATTCGAACCAGCGACCTATGGATTACTGAAATTGTATACCACTAGTTCACCGCTCTTCGAACTGAGCTCTTACGATTGACTAAAAAGTCGACAAGTCCATAACCTATTATATCAGTTTTCATTTTTTTGATTTTCTGATGATTCTGGCCAGGAATTTAGAAATAAAATATGAAATTATTGTAGTGTCACGGGTCCTTTACAAGTATACAAAGTTTCAAGTCGATCCAATGTCTCTAAGTGGGTGAAAATCGTGTTCAAAGATTCCGTTACATAAATACAAAGACACTTTTTTTGATTTTCTGATGATTCTGGCCAGGATTTTAGAAAATGAATATGAAATTATTGTATTGTCATGGGTCCTTTACAAGTATACAAAGTTTCAAGTCTATCCTATGTTTCTAGCCAGGATTTTAGAAAATAAATATGACATTATTGTATTGTCATGGGTCCTTTACAAGTATACAAAGTTTCAAGTCTATCCTATGTTTCTAAGTGGGTGAAAATCGTGTTCAAAGATTCCGTTACATAAATACAAAGACACTTTTTTTTATTTTCTGATGATTCTAGCCAGGATTTTACAAAATAAATATGACATTATTGTATTGTCACAGGTCCTTTACAAGTATACAAAATTTTAAGTCGATCCAATTATTTTAAGTGGGTGAAAAATGCATTGAAAGATTCAGTTACATAGATAGATACAGGTCAAGCTAATATAAAGCGTGTAAAAAGGAGGAGTTTTCTTTACTTTGGTAAACAGAATTCAATAAATATTGAGGTGATACATGACTGTCATTGGTTGTAAAACAAAATTCATTGAAATGTGATTGGTCATTGACTCCCATTTTGGGTATGTGTTAAATAGTCTCATTAATTCAATCTTACCTGCCTGGTTGCCATTTCTGTAATTTCTCTGAATTCAGCCACCTATTCCAACCATGAAACCAGAATGTGAAACTTGCAGCAAAACATGCATGAAAGTAATATGAATTCCAAGGTACCCAGTAATGCCGGTCTCCTATGTTTGGATCAGTATCATGCCATGTCCAATGAAGGAACTTGACAGAAACAATGTCATATGGAATATCAATCAGCACCACCATCAGCCCAACTGCAATCATTTTATTTTGTTTTTAAAAGAGTATACATATAATAACTGTTTAAACAGTAAAAAGATAAAGGAAGTCAAAGATATTCATGTCAGAATTACTGTATATTCAATACATCATTACTGTTTTTGCTAGTAGGTTTAGGTGTTAATTTTTCTCTTAAAATATTAATTTGTCCTTTGATGTAAGTGACAAATTTAATATTAAAACACTGTAAATATAAGCTTTCAGGAACAAGGTATATGGAGAGTTAGAACAAACCAGGAATTGAAAGAATTATATAGGGCCAACACGCACACACTATTGAGTAACACTAAGAAATTAGGACTGGAAGTAAATATCAGTAAAACTAAATATATGGTCACACGTAGAAATTCAGTACATAATGGAAATGGACAGCTAATGACAAATGAGGGAAATTTTGAGGAAGTGGCTGAATTCAAATACCTAGGAACAATAATCACAAATAGGAATGAGATGCACAAAGAAATTAAACATAGGCTCAATTCTGGAAATGCATGCCAGTATGCATTACAGAGACTTTTGATGTCCCAACTCCTTTCAAAAAACATTAAGCTGAAAATATATAAAACTATTATTCTACCAGTTATATTATATGGGTGTGAAACATGGACTCTTACTTTAAGGGTCGTATGTTAGAACATTACTCTCTACTCAAATTACTTCCAATCACTAGTGAGCTGATTCACCGTGAGCAATTGCTGAGAACGAATTAACGGCCGACTTAATGGTCATGCACGAGAGTCGACGTTTTCGTAATATTGGCAACGAATTACCCAGAATTCTCAGCGATAAAACCACTTCCGTTATTTTCGTCTGCTATCGAGGAATGCATTTATGCTTGCATCCTGCTAATAATACCGTATACAAACACGTCTGCGACACGCAATATTACGCCGATTCTCCTGTTCTTCCAGTTGAATTCTTTGGTAGACTCTATCAAATTCCTCTTCTCCGTGTATACCGAAAACATGATCGAAGTCTTCAAGGTCCGACATCTTGGATAAATGTTGGATAAAGCAGCAAAGTACATCGATTACCATCGGTTCCCGTTCGGTTCCCTTCGGGATTTTAATTTGAGTTGCTCATGTAAGGTACCTCCGCAGGTAGCTTACAAATTTAACCAATTATTATCGCATGAACACATTTCTGAGTAAGCAAAATCGTATTAGCATACAACTTGCTCAGCAGAGAAGGCATTTTACTGTCTAATGCGTCCAAACATGCGACCCTAAGGGAGGAAAGGAGATTATGAGTATTTGAGAATAAAGTTCTTAGGAAAATTTTTGGACCAAAGAGAGATGAACAGACAGGTGAATGGAGAAGACTACATAACAATGAACTACATGGTCTTTATAGGAAGCCAGATATAATAAGAACAGTTAAGTCTCGTATACTGCGATGGGCACGACATGTTGCGCGTATGGGGAATGAAAGACATGCATGGAAACTTCTTGTAGGAAAGCCAGAAGGAAAATGCCCAGTTGGTAGACCAAGAATGAGGTGGGAGAACAACATTAACTATGATTTGAGGAAAGTAGATTATACAGGGAATGATTGGAAAGCATTAGCTCAGGATGGGGATGTATGGACAGCTTATGTCCGAACGGCCATGAACCTGCGGGTTCGATAGTGCCAGTGAGTAAGTAAGTAAGTAGTAAGTAAGGTAAGTATATAGGTATTTAGATCTGGCAGGAGATATTAGGAGAACGAGACTGGGATGGGTAGGACATGTGTTGCGGATGGAGCAAGAGAGATTTTTAGAAGGGAAACTGCAAGGAGGAAGAAAGGTTGGAAGACAGAAAGCTAGTTAATAGAGAAGAATGGGCAGTTGTTATGAAGGAGGCCAATATTCTTAGAGGTCTGTAGAGCCAAAGGAAGAAGAAGAAGAAGAAATATAAGCTTTGCTAGTAAAAAAATGTAATGTTAAAAAAGAAAATAACATTAAAAATGAAGCTATGCTAGCCATAAAGGTAATATTAAAATCCCACCAAAAAAAATCCTCTTGAATAAGAAGCTGCTAGGAAGTGTGTAGAGTGAAGATTCTTGACTCCAAACATATGGGGTTATATAAGTAGAAGAAAAATCAATGTACCCTCAGGGGTCCTCATCTAGGGGATATGTGGATGGCGACCACAAGGTGCCCAAGCTGTGCAAAACATTTCTTCCACTTACTTGTGTTTTGCACTCTTTTAACTTTACTATCTAACCTCTCTTGGTTAACTCTTGTTTTTTTGACCCCAACGCTATTAGGGCATCCGAGGGCTAGGGAGTCCTTCCTTTTTTCCATTTCTTCTTTCCTTTATTTTCTTTTCTTCTCCAGAAAAGCCTGACCAGAGGCTATGAGATGGCAGCCCCATCACTGGTCTTGCCTTCCTTTGGCCAGCAACCAATCGAAGGGACTATTATTATGCTTTCAAGTCTTATATGAGAATTTCCCATAAGGGAAAATTTTCTATAGGATCGTAACAGGCCTTGGCCTAATACTTGGAAGGAAGAAGAAGAAGAAGAAGAAAAATCAATGTCTAAATCAGGAGTCTAAATAGCTTAATGCATAGAGAACCAAAATGGAATTCCAGAGATATGTGGGTTCAAATCCTGCTTTAGGGATTCATTTTTCTCTTAAAAATTTGAGTTGGCCACAGTGAGCTAGTGGTTATGTTCCATGTCTCTAGTTCCATGGGACGCAGGTTCAAACCCAGCCAGATGGATGTTTATGATGGAAAAATCTAAGGAACCAGTCCTCCGGGAAGGACATTAAGCCTTAGGTTCTGAGTCTGAAGATTTTCAGGCTGATAAAAGAACCACAAGCCTGAATAAAAGGCCTGTGTGCAAAATTTACCAACCGTTTCCCATCCAATAATATCTTAGTTACCCACTAGATTACTCATCGAGGTGCTAGTCCGACTTCCTATCACTCGCCGACATCTATAGGTAAATTATTGTAACTAAATTAACTTAATCAATAAGTTCATTAGAGAGCACCCTATTCCTGGAACAGGAAAGGAAGGGCTTAAGAAAAAAATATTAATTTGTCCTTTATTTAATACAAGTAACAAATTTAGTATTAAAACACTGAAAAAAACAAAAACAGGCTATCTTGATTCCCTCCATTAACCCATTGGAGACTTTTAATAAGTCTCCCTCGTGAACAGGTAGAAAGTCCAAACAGCTCAAGCATGACCTACACTCGTTTCGTTGTGTTAAATCCCTCCACTATAAGATGTTGGCTCTAACTTTAGGATTAAAAATTTATTCAAAGTTAAAATTGGGAAACACATTATGAGGTTCTTAATTAATAAATTAATGAGTCATTTTAACGTTGCAACGTTAGAGAGGGAGATTCCAACGAATATCCGGTAGTCATAATGGCGGTTGAAAATGAATGACAAGATCATTTGAAAACTATAGTTACCGTGTTTGATAAAACATGAAATATGAGGTAAGATGTTAAAATGACTCATTAATTTATTAAAAATTTATGTTCGTCATCTGTAAAATTTGTTGCTGGTTTATATAAAGTGTATATGTAGTCCTAGTATATTGTATAGTTTATTATAGATATAATTTACAGAATAATATATTTTAGGTATTTATTACGGTAAAATATGTATGTAGTTTCAATGTTTTTTTTTTCCGAATACCATGATTGTAAATGTAACTTTTTTAGAAACACGTTCAGTTGAAACTCTCTAAACGGAATAAAACGGTGCGATTTGGAATAACATGTTAGAAATTTTACTCTTCAGGATATGATTCAAATAAACACCGGACAAGTTGCACATAAAAATGCAGATTTTACAGCAAATGAGAGTGTAGGACTAGAATTAGCAAACCGTTCGTAAAGAAAGGTTACACATTATAATTGTGTTCTACTAATTTATTTTTTAGAGCTGAGTAGACGAGAGACATATTAGGGACAGTAAAATCTAACAGAAGAAATATGCCTATGGATTTAGTGAACATCAAATTGGAAATAAAAAAAAAGGAGAGCTAACAACATAATCTAGTCGGAGACTTCTAGCATATAAGTGGAAAGGTAGGAAAGACATTTATTTATTAATCATCCAAACACGAAAATGCCGACATGACTGACACCAGTAAGAAGCTATGGAAGAATAAAGAAGGAGAACAAGAAGAAAAAATCATAAAGGCTAAATGTATTCTAGAATACAATAAAGGTATGGGAGGAGAAGATCGACATGACAAGATTGTGGATTTGTTTTCCAGTAATGATGAGATTTATAAAGTGCTATACAAAAATTGCTTTTTACATTATCAATAATTTGAGAAGATGTATAGCAAGAACTTTCTATGATTTGATAATGTATATGCCTATGCTTTTATATGTTTAGATTAATTTATTTTTATAATATGCAGTATTATACATTTTTATTATTTTTTACCGTTCCTGTTAGAACATGTGATTCGTGTTTACTTTAAATATAATGACCGAGAAATGTTAGTAAAATATGGTTTTTGAAATATTAGTCAACTTTCACAGCCTTCAAACTAACAACAGATAACGGTTAAATTGCAAAAAAGAGGGTTGTACGCAGGCCACATTCCTTTCCTATTCATAAAAGTACAAAATACTACAAGAAAAACAGGGGTAAACAAACTATCTGAAATCCATTTGTGATAGAACGCAGTATGCATGGTATGGGTATTCTGATTTAAAATCCAATGCAGCCGGAGTAGCGCTGGGGAGATTTAAATGGGTTTCCAGTGAACTTACCTGGCGCTTTAAACGTGTCTTCAATGGGTTAAGCACCATTGTCAACAGATGACTGATAAGGGGAATGTGATTATGTAAAGATCGGTGCACTCATACCCAATCTGGTGACAACATTATGAAGTTCATGTATGTAATTTCAAACATATATACTAAATTTTCTGCACTGCAACATTTTAGAGAAATAGAAAATTTGTATTCACGTAGACTTTCATGGCCGGAGTTGATATGATGATCTTGAAGATTTTCGGGCTCGAAAATCTTCAAGATCATATAAATAGAAAATTGTTGCCATGAATTATGAATCAACCCTCATAGTTTTAACATACATGTAACATTTTTTTTTATAATATTCCGACATTTTTGGAGGAAACAAAAATGTCTTAAAAGAAGAAAAAAGGCTCCAATTGTAAAATAATTTGAATGAATAGGAAACTGAGATTTGATGATTCAGAAGCAATGACATACCAGTAAAGTATGTATTTCACAGAGTGTTATATATCTTGAAGGCAGCTAGTTTTTAAAAAGCTATTTTTGACATTATTACAAAATATTATGAAAATATTAACCTGCAAATGGCTCAGCCCATGTTGGCATTCTCAATTTGGCTACTGCTACAGATGCATGATAGATAAAAACCGGATCTGAAAATAAATCATAGGTCCCATATCAATAACATATTTATTGTTAAATTCTAACATTTGTAACTCTTTTAACATTGCAAGTGATCTTACATAATACAATGATATGTAGTGGTAAACGACGTCCTACAAAGATAATCGGAGTTTGGGAATGCCAAAAGTTGTCTATGTCATCCAGATTATAAGTGATAATTTCAACAACTATTCCATGAAGTAAAGTTGCCAACCACAGGAATGGTAATCTCCCTCCATTTTGAAGAGCTGAAAAATAATATTGATTCAGAAAACATACAAAATAATTTTGTAATTTTAAGTAACAATTTAATGAATTTTTCACAATTCTTGGGTGTGTAAAGAGATATATCTCCAACCCAATTTTATTTTGTTACACACCAAGAATCCAAAATTATGAGTTACCATGAAATATACTACACACCATTGTCACTGTCCTAAATATCAATATTTTCTTTTTTATGACAAAAAAAATCTCACTTTTTCCAGGTAGATAACTAATTTTTTACAATTTTGGAGATATCTCTCTTTACCCACCCATCAGATAATTTATTGTATGGAAGCATCTGAAAGAATTTGATGAAAATGAATAGAAGTTTGTGATCAAAGTATTTGGTAAGTATCAAAATGATTTTTCATTCTAAAGTAAAAGATAAAGTAATCCCATTACAGGACTTAGGAGGCCCTTAGAATAGGAGGTTAAGGCTCCCAAATTTTCTAGACAACTAGTGGACCTGACAGACGTTGTCCTGCCCGAACATTCAAATCTCGTCTCATGGCCGGACGATAAAAAAATATTACTTTTTACCATAAAATTCACTAATTAGGACGTAATTAGATATTATTAAATACGTTTGCAAGAAAACTTCTCCCTGCCATCTGTTGTGGCTCAAGAAGCATGAATGAAGAAGTCACATCATTTTTCACGCAGAATATGTCGATAATGCAGATAACTACATATCTGACATAAAAAATCCTATAACCCAATCGCAGCACCACTTACCGAGTTCAATTGTGAATCTAAACCATCTAGGGACCCACTCAAACACACACAAAAAATTTCATCAAAACTGGTCCAGTCGTTTAGGCAGTTCTTAATTTTGGATTTCAAATAAATCTCTACTTCTAATTCGCTCATTTTTGGAAAATACCTACCTTGGTTTATTTTAATATGATATACTGAGTTTTGTTGTGAAACATAATAAAATGTGATCACAAGAGCGATTTTTAAATTTTCACTTCATGTGAATTCCTACACCTAATAGATTTAAAGGGTCCAATTGTGAATCTAAATCATCGAGGGACCCAATCAGACACACACAAAAAATTTCATAAAAATCAAACCAGTTGTTTGGGAAGAGTTTAGTGACAAACATGCATACAGAAGAATTATATGTATAAAGATCAGCACTAGATGTCAGCAGGTTGTCAGTCCTGCATGATGGTCGGCTTTACCCTCAGAAAAAGTATCTGATACTCATTTCAGTTAGAGACTGAGTCAACCCTAGGGCTATGGTGCAGCCAGAAAGTTTAGACCAGTTTAAAAATCCTGACCCTACCAGGATTCAAACCTCTAACCTTCTGGCTTATAGTATATTGCCTTAACCAATTATGCTACAGCGTGATACCTATGATTAATTACACTGAGCAACTAAAAAGAAACTTTTTTTTTTTGTCTCAGAAAGAAAAATATGTGATTCTAATAGTATTTTTTCTCCTGAATTCAAATATATCGGTTTTTCTCCATCACGCAAGGTTTCCGAGAGACAGGAATTTATAATTTCAAACACTTTAATATTTTCTACATTCGTAACTACACAATATTCGAACATTCGGACTCACCTAGAAAGTAAGAAATGAGGATTTTCTGCTATATTTTTGCCTGTGGAGCATCCCTCTTGATGGTCCAACAATAATCGGCCAGCATATTAGGATTCCATTTGCCTTGATATATCTTTTCCATACCTGAAACCATTTGAGTTAGCTCATTTGGTTTTATTTTATGATGGACAAAAAACCGTTTATTAAAAAAAGAATTGTTTAAATCCATTAATTGAAATTGAAAAGAAAAAACTATGGTGATGGAGAAATTCTGAATACATATTTGAAAACACAATAAAAAAAACTGCATTAAGTACAACTATTGGTACTCATGACACAAAAATCATGTTGACCAATGTTATTACACTTAGAAAACTATTTATTAAGTTTTAGTCAAGTTAATCCATGAAGATAATTAAAATAACATTATTAATTAATTGAATAACAGCACAATTTGCAAGAGGAAGTTGATTCCAATGCAGACTTATTAGCATTGGGTAGAGGCTCCTTCAGTGGTCTATTTGCTTCTAAAGCTCTCTTAATGACACCTTATGTTACATATGTTATAAAAACATTGACTTGCAATAGTCTAAAAATGATAACATTTTGCTTTTATATAATTTTTGTCTTTTCTTGCATTCCCTTGTTTCTCTCAATGAGACTTAGGGCCGCATGCAAATACATTAGTCAGAGTTATGGCTGACGATGAACATGACTATGTTTGAAATCGCGATATCATGGAAGCATGAATCCTATGAGGTGAGTTGTTTAAACAATATGTTCTCCGATGAATTTTAACATTAGTCTCTACTCAAATTACTTCCAATCACTGGTGAGCTGACTCACTGTGAGCAATTGCTGAGATCGAATTAACGGCCGACTTACCGGTCATGCATGAAAGTTGACTTTTCATAATATTGGCAACGAATTACCCAGAATTCTCAGCAATAAAACCACTTCCGTTATTTTCATCTGCTATAGAGGAACGCATTTACGCTTGCGTCCCGCAAATAATACCATATACAACAACGTTTGCATAGTGCAATATTACGCCGATTCTCCCGTTCTTCCAGTTGAATTCTTTGGTAGACTCTATCAAATTCCTCTTCTCTGCGTATACCGAAAACATGATCGAAGTCTTCAAGGTCCGACATCGTGGATAAAGCTGCAAAGGTTTCAAACTACATCGGTTACCATCGGTTCCCTTCGGGATTTTCACGATAAGTTTCTATCTTGAGCTATGATCTTAAGGTACCTCGTCAGGTAGCTTACAATTATTATCGCATGAAAAGATTTCTGAGTAAGCAAAATGTATTTGGATAAAACTTTCTCAGCAGAGAATGCCTTTTACTGTCTAATGCATTCAAACATTCGACCCTTAGGCACTCTTCCCCTACAGGGGAGAAATTCAACCAAACTAATTTAGTTACACTTATTTTCGGATAGATGTCATTGACTGGCCTGGAGTCAACGTTCCACCTCATAGTGACATCTAGGAAACCAAGGAGTACTAGAATTGGGAAAATTTTGCTTAGAGGCCTTTTTATTCGGGCTTAAGGATCTTTTACAAGCCTGAAAATCTTCAGACGTGGGACCCACGGCTTAAAGTCCCTCCTGGAGGAATTGCTCCTTGGATTTTTCCATCCTAAAAAATCCAATGATTCTGGCCGGGTCTGAACCTGTGACCCTCGGGATCAGAGGCAAGGAGCATAACCACTAGTCCACTGCGAATGGTTTTAGAATTCATAGGATTTAATATTAATTCAACATCTTAATTTTTTTTAGGTTGCACACATTTTTATGATCTTATGAGGAAACTGTTTTTAATAAAAGTACTATGTAACTTCGATGATGCAGGTATTTAAAAAAAAATCCTCAAATACAATATCAGGTAAAATAAACCATTATATTAAATTAATGTTGGGAAGTAAACATGATGTTATGAGGTATAATCATTGAAATTCATCGGAGAACATTTTTTGACAACTCACCTCATAAATTTCACGTTTTTTCATGATACTGCACAGTTTCAAACATAATCATGTCCATCATCAGTTGGAGTTATGGCTGACAATGAATGTGATTACATTTGAAACTGTGCAGTTTTGTGAAAGAAACATGAAATTCTTCGGCCGAAGAATTTCATCAGTCAGAGTTATGCAGACGATGGACGTGATTATATTTGAAACTGTGCAGTATTGTGAAAAAAACATTAAATTTATGAAGTGAGTTGTTAAAAAATGTTCTCTGATGAATTAAAAAAATAAACCATTATTATTCATGTGTACATTTATAATAAGTAATGCCACGAGTGATTTCCAAATTATCGATAAATTCATGATTCACAAAGTGAGGAGTGAATTTATCTAGAGAATTTGGAAATCAAGAGTGGCATTTGTTAGGACTATTTAATGAATAAAATTAAGCTGTTTACTCACAAATCATTATTTAAATATAGTTATTTTAAAATATTTATATATTTAATGTAAACAGTGATGTTTGAAAACAAATGACAAATGATTGGTATGCTTCATTTGCTTATTTTGTTCATCACTGCAACCAGATCATACTATTTATTGCCAAAGGAATGCAATATTGTAAAAATGCACTCTAGTGGAGAAAAAATTAAACATATCAAACTGTATATTAATTTGTTTCTAATGTCCTATGATGTAAATATGACAATTATATTTTTCTGGAAAGTTATTACCTGGGAAAAAATACATTTAAGAAAGTGCAAACAGTGGTTTCTTTTTTTTGTGGTATAATCAATTGCTGGGGCACGCTGTAGCATAGTGGTTAAGGCACTGCACTACAAGCCGGAAGGTCGAGGGTTCAAGTCCCAGTGGGGTCAGGATTTTTAAACTGACCAAAACCTTCTGGCGGCACAATGGCCTTGGGGTCGACTCAGCCTCTAATGGAAATGAGTACCAGACGCTTGTTCTGGGGCAAGGCGGCCGTCACGCAGGGCTGACAACCCGGCTGACATCAAGTGCTGATTGTCTAGAAAAATGGGAGCCTTAACCTCTTATTACCCCCAAGGGCCTCCCGAGGGCTGTAGTGGGATTACTCTACTTTATAATCAATTGCTACAAATGTTTTATATTAACTCCTGCATGTGCTATGTGTTGACATTCATGCACTATATATACAATCTGGTAGCTGTATTTGTTGGAGAATCAGTCACTGCAAAATAATGCTACAACCTATTCAGAATGTTAAAAAGGAGGTGCTTTCTTTATTATGATAAACTTTAGTTGGTAAATTCTAGGCAAAACACGAATGTGATTGGTTGTAAATAAAAAATCATTGAAATGTGATTGGTCATTCACTCTCATTTGGGGCATGAATTAAATAGTCAACTAAATTGAATAGAAAATTTAAAAATTGTTGATAATTAAAAATATGCAGTGATATAAGATAATTCAAGATTAGATTCACAAAATAGTAACATTTCTTTTGATATGTTGTTTAATATTAAATTTATCACATCTCACCGAATAAATTGGGTTCCATCTTGATTTAGGCATACCTATATTTTTCTCTTCAAATTAAATTTGTCATTCAGTGAGAAGTGATAAATTTAATATTAATATTAAGCTTCACTGGCTATAAATATGTTGTTTCCAATTTAAAATGTCTTCTTATTTAACAAACTGCTAGAAGGCATTATTGGAACAAAGTTCACTGCTACCTGTGTATGGGAATCATATTAGTATACAGAAAATTCCATAAATAAATCGGATGCCTAATAGCTCAAATGGCAGAGCACTGGTGCACAGAACCAGAGACATTGAGTTTAAATCCTGATTTAGGCATATATTTTTCTCTTCAAATTTAAATAGTTCATCTTTAATTTAAAAATTGGTTTCATATTATATCCCACAATCCGTTTTGAGACTCATAGTGGCCAACCTGAGGAAGTTGGCTGTGAAAAGAAAGAAATATATGAGCCAACAATGACTATTATAAAGATAAATACCAATTAGATAGTATAACTGTCACAGGATTGATGATCGGGGCAAGAGGTACTATAACAGGATTCTTAGCTAAATTTTGGAATTCCTTAGATTTGGGCAGGGTGTATCTTTCTAAAATTGCCATAGCTGCCATTAGAGGATCAATTGAAATTTTAACAAAACCATCTTAACAAAATTTCTACTTTATAGTATGTATACTTCAATTACAACTTGACATTTTTTAATGTATTTACAAAATGTATTTCATCAATTTCGAAAATTAATTGTCTGTATCACTTTGTCCTTGAGGCAATCCTCTAATGAGGAATGTTGTATATAATATAATAACCTATGAATTTGCTTATTTTGATAGACATTTCTGCCAGTGCTATATTTAAGCAGGATTAATTAAAATATCCTTACCATGAATTAGTGTTCCAATTGCTCCTACAATATAAGCTGCTTGTACCAAAATGTAGGTTGGTTGAGCTCTCCATAATGTAGAGAGATCATTAAATTTGACAAACCAATCTAACCACTGAAAATTTCCCAAAAAAAAAACATAATTAACGTTGAAATGAATGCTTTCAAACTGAGATTCAACAAAAAAGATAGAATAGTTATTTACATTACATAGGATTAAAATAAGGTTTTGTGGATGAGTTATGCTTCAACCGTTCTGCGCCATAGCCAAGCAGTTTAAAGCATGATGCCTTGGAGCAGAGCTATGGGATTAGTACTAATTCAAGCCCGGATAAAATTTTGTCTTGGAATTTCTATCAGTATGGGACTAGTGTCCATCCAGAATTGTGAGAAATTTGAGAGAATTTGCGATGACAAGAGTCTCTGCAATGCATAACAGCATGCATTTTACTAACATAGGCTATTTTTTAATATTCCTAAATTTCACGTATGTCCACCGCTGTGGTCGCGAGGTAGCGTGCAACCTTGTCACACAGCAGGCCAGGGTTCAATCCCCGGTCGGGACAGTTTTTCTGGGTGAGGTTTTTATCGGGGTTTTTCCTCACCTGTAAGACAAATGTCAGGAAAACTTTAAGGTCCAAACGGTCCCCGAAATCATATGGCCATCGCAATCATCATCTTTCATATTCATCTTAGATTAAGCTTAGGATTAGCGACTCTCCTGGCACACCACTATCTTCATCATCACCCGTCATATCATCGGGGCAATGTAACCCTGCCTTCCAGGCGCCCCAACCTAAGAAGTGGGTTACAAGTACGCCATGCCAGGAGAGAACACCAGGAATGTCGAAAGACAACATGGGGCATTTGCAAAAAAAAAAAATTCACGTATTTAAAATATTTGTCTACATAAAATGCGCTAGCTAAAATCCACAAAAAAATTATTTCTATCCAAAATATAAGTTTTCAAGGAAGCAGAAAAATTAGAGTATATGTAAGAAATTACACAAATACAATTTATCTAAATTGTTGTAATCATCCCGCGCTGTAGCCTAGTGGTTAAGGCAGGAAGCCTTGGCGCAGAGCTACGGGACTTGCGCTGGTTCGAGTCCCCATGGGGAAGAAATTTTCTCATGGAATTTTGGCCAGTATGGGACTGGTGCTCACCCAGCATCATGAGGCATTTGGGTAGCTACAATAAATAGTGACTCCAGATTGAGAAAACCAGCTATAACGGCTGGGGGATCTGACATGATGACCACATGTCACCCCTACACTGACAAGATTATAGTCTACCTCTGTGATTAACACATGTGGATGTGAGGTCAGCAGCCAACTGGTCAACTAAGGGCCTTCTAGGCCTGTCGTGCTTGGAGAAAATGGGACTAGACTAGTGTCCATCCAGAACTGTGAGAAAATTGAGAGAATTTGCAATTACAAGAGTCTCTGCAATACATAACAGCATGCATTATACTAACATAGGCTATTTTTAATATTCCTAAATTTCACGTATTTAAAATATTTGTCTACATAAAATGCCCTAGCTAAAATCCACAAAAAAATTATTTCTATCCAAATTATAGGTTTTCAAGGAAGCAGAAAAATTAGAGTATATGTAAGAAATTACACTAAAAAAACTCCTGGCGCAGCAGGCCTACAAGGCCCTTAGCCTACCAGCCGGCTGCTGGCCTCACATTCACATTTGTCAATCACAGAGGTAGATGGTAATCAGCCAGTGTAGGGGTGACATGTGGTCAGCTGTCCCCCAGCTGTTGTAGCTGGTTTTCTCAACCTGGAGCCGCTACTTATTGTAGCTACCCAAATGCATCACGATGCTGGGTGGGCACCGGTCCCATACTGGCCGAAATACCATGAGAAAATTTCTTCCCCCATGGAGACTCGAACCAGCGCAGGTCCCGTAGCTCTGCACCAAGGCTTTCTGTCTTAACCACTCGGCTACGGCGCGGGACAAAAAGAAATTACACAAATACAATTTATCTAAACTATTGTAATCATCCCGCGCTGTAGCCGAGTGGTTAAGGCAGGAAGCCTTGGCACAGAGCTACAGGACTTGCGCTGGTTCGAGTCCCCATGGGGAAGAAATTTTCTCATGGAATTTTGGCCAGTATGGGACCGGTGCCCACCCAGCATTGTGAGGCATTTGGGTAGCTACAATAAATAGCGACTCCAGGTTGTGAAGAGCAGCTATAACGGCTGGAGGACCCAATATGCTGACCACATGTCATGCCTACACTGGCTAGATGATCGTCTATCTCTGCGATTAGCACATGTGAATGCTAGGCCAAGGGCCTTGTATGCCTCTCGCACTTGGAGTCTATTGTAATCAATGGTAAAGAGAGAAATTTTTGCTTGAACCAGGAATCAAACCTTGAATCTTCAGCCTTACATGCTGATACTAGAACCACTGAGCCAATTCAAGCTTCCTTCCTATTTAAATAACAATTCTCCGTTTACTTTACTCTCTTAATCCCACATCCAATGCAATGAATCATCATTCACAAATATACATTGAATGGCTCATTCATTAAGAAGAGAGAGCTATATCATTATTTACTAAATTAATATTAAGAAGCTAAAGCTGTTACTATGATTAAAATAAGTAAATTACTGTATACATCTAAACTAACGTATTGTAATCAATGGCAAAGAGAAAAAATGTTTGCTTGAACCATATAGAAGCCATTCAATGTGTATTTGTGAATGATGATTCCTTGCTTTCAATGTGGGACCAAGAGAGTAAGGTAAAGGGAGGATATATGCTTTAATGGGAAGGAAGCTTGAATTATCTCAGTAGTCAGAGCATCAGCACATAAAGCTGAAGGTTTGGAGTTTGATTCCTGGTTCAAACAAACATTTTTCTCTTTAACATTGATTACAATAGTTTACTTGTGTACATTATTTGAATCATAATAATAACTTTAGCTTCTTAACATTAATTGAATAAAATTTATCTAATTTGTGAAATTCACTATTTGACTATATTAATGTATATTACTCACCCCATCAAATTCAAGTTGAACAAGTTCTTCTCCAAAGCCAGGAAGTTCCTTGTGTGCCATGTTACCTGTCTCATGAACACCTGTTCATATATATTTTATCACATCTTCACCAGGTGTGATTCACTTATCTGTATATCCATGATAAGTAACAGAAATTGCACTTTAAACTGACCAAATGTGATTTATTTACAAATGAACCTGCAGTCTAATTCAAAGGAACACCTGTTTCAAGTAGTCAGCTTCTTATGTAATGCCTCAATCAATACCTAAAAATTATAGTTATTAATTTATTTGTATCACCTTGCCATTTTTTCATCAAAAAACAAAAAAAGTGGCTTTATTCTTATTATTATTATTGTTATTAGTATTTTTATCCAATCCATGGTATCTTTACCTTGTCGTGGTGGAGTGGCTTGCGTGCTTTAATGATCCCGAGAGCTATGCCGGCGGTAGCATTGCTGCCGATAGGGTAACCCATGCCGGACTGGTCGAAGGTGATAAGCCAGACGAAAAAAGTACCTTGGTCGAAAGAGTTACGATCTTTCACCGTAAAAATACAACCGTCAAGAAATGCGGACATGGGTTCAACTGGGGTAAAATTTTCCGGAGGTCAAATAGTCCCCCATTCGGTTCTCCAGGCGGGGACTACTTCAGGGAACCCATGCCAAAGGCTCAAACACAGGGACATGTTCCTAGGAACATGGAATGTTAGTATACTGAAAATATATAAAACTATTATTCTACCAGTTATATTATATGGGAGCGAAACATGGACTCTTACTTTAAGAGAGGAAAGGAGATTACAAGTATTTGAGAATAAAGTACTTAGGAAAATTTTTGGACCAAAGAGAGATGAACAAACAGGTGAACGGAGAAGACTGCATAACAATGAACTATATGGTCTTTATAGGAAGCCAGATATAATAAGAACAATTAAGTCTCATAGACTGCAATGGGCAGGACATGTTGCACGTATGGGGAATGAAAGACTTGCATGGAAGCTTCTTGTAGGAAAGCCAGAGCGAAAACGCCCAGATGGTAGACCAAGAATGAGGTGGGAGAATAACATTAACTATGATTTGAGGGAAGTATATTATAGAGGGAATGATTGGAAAGCATTAGCTCAGGATAGGGATGTATGGAGAGCTTATGTCTGTGCGGCCATGAACCCACGGGTTCGATAGTGCCAGTGAGTAAGTAAGTAAGTAAGTAAGTAAGTATTTTTATGGAGTATAATTGCAATTTTTTTTCTGATTCTGGATTTATGTTAGAACAGAACAAATCTTTAGATGTTATATTTAGTATAACATATTAAAAAAAAAAACTGGTTGATTTCAAAATATATTTTAAAGTTCTTTTATGTAATCAGAAATGATGAAATAAGTTTAAGGGCCGCATGCAAATACATTAGTCTCTACTCAAATTACTTCCAATCACTGGTGAGCTGACTCACCGTGAGCAATTGCTGAGATCGAATTAACGGCTGACTTACCGGTCATGCATGAAAGTTGACGTTTTCGTAATATTGGCAACGAATTACCCAGAATTCTCAGCAATAAAACCACTTCCGTTATTTTCGTCTGCTATAGAGGAATGCATTTACGCATGCATCCTGCAAATAATACCGTATACAACGACGTCTGCGTCGCGCAATATTACGCCGATTCTCCTGTTCTTCCAGTTGAATTATTTGGTAGACTCTATCAAATTCCTCTTCTCTGCATATACCGAAAACATGATCGAAGTCTTCAAGGTCCGACATCTTGGATAAAGCTGCAAAGGTTTCAAACTACATCGGTTACCATCGGTTCCCTTCGGGATTTTCACGATAAGTTTCTATCTTGAGCTATGATCTTAAGTTACCTCGTCAGGTAGCTTACAATTATTATCGCATGAATAGATTTCTGAGTAAGCAAAATATATCAGGATAAAACTTTCTCAGCAGAGAACGCCTTTAACTGTCTAATGCGTTCAAACATTCGACCCTAAGTTTAAGTTATGTAGGTAGGAAATAACACTATGAGGTTTATTTTAATTTTATTGAGTTGTTTCTTGACTCACCTCATACTTCTTAACTCCCTCGCAGATCTAGATTTCATCACTGTATTTGTGACATTCATGCTGTTCACGTTCACAACTCTTGAATACCAGGCACATGCGCGGTCAGAAAAATATAGAATAGAAACCAAAACAAAATTACTTAAACAATTGGAAAAACCAAAGGAACTCACAATTTGGGAAAAAATTTACATATGCAAGAATGAAAACACAACTATGAATTTTGAAATACCTGGTTATAAGGAGAGAGGATTGATTTGGAAGTTTGTCGGTCAGCCATCAGATGGCACGGAGGTCAGTCTGCAGGATAGAAGGCCGTTGGACGTCAGTTGTGAACGTGACACAGCATTGAGAATGTCACATATGATGTGACGAAACTCGGGTCTGTGAGGAGTTAAGAAGTATGAGGTGAGTGAAAGGAAAAAAATAAACAAAAATTCCTATCGTCTGACTGGCAATCAAACCCAGTACCCAATGAATTGTAATCAGATGCTCTGACCACTAGCCCATGATGCTGGTCTTTCAGAAAATTTTTTAAAGAGAACAATTTCTGCCTGCACTGATTTTTTTTTTAAACTGATTCAGACAGTTTGCCTGAATATATGAATTTAGATATTGCTATCATAATACTATTTATATTTATTTTGAAAATGTGTTAGACAAATTGGTTTGCAAACTAAATAACATTTGTCTTATTTATTGTTACAGCAGAGTTAAGTATATGATCAATATAATCACAGAGCTGGATAAAATACTCACTTTTTTGGCTATAATGCCATATTACAATTTTAATGAATCCAATTCTTAAACTTCAAATGGTTAGTGATAACATAAGCAAAAAAAAATTAATTTACTTGATTACAAGCATTATTTAGAAATGATCATGTGAATGGCAGATATAAACATTATAAGATAAATATTCAGTACCAGTTGTTATATAGCCAATTCAAGGTCATACAGTACAGTCAGTTCTGAAAGCAAGTCTAACATCACAGTGTAATCAAATAAAAAAAGTTATTAATTAAATAACTGAATAGCTTTTTGCAAACATAGGATAAAATAAACAAATTTGAAGTAAAAAAGTTTTTAATAATAATAATAATAATAATAATAACATAACAATAATAATAATAATCATCATCATCATTCGGTATCATGACAGCTCCTGCCGTCTTCCGGAAACCAAACACCATTCCTCTTTGTCCATCCACTGATCTTCCTCCAATCCTCTGATATTCATAGCTGCTTGTACCCCTTCTATCCATGTTTTCTTCGGTCTTCCTCCTTTCCATTGGGATCCATTCCATAACAATTTTAGGCAATCTTTGCTCTTGCATTCGTTTGACATGACCATACCACTGCAATCTTTTCTTTTCTATGATGTCCGGCTCCTCTTGTACACCCATAATTTCCCTTATTTCTTTATTTCATATTCTATCCATTCTAGATTTTCCAGCTGATCTTAAAACATCCATTTCTGTACTTAAAATTCTTTTCATTTCCCTGGCAGGAATTTGCCAGATTTCAGCACCATATGTTAAAATGCTCTGAATTATGGTTTGATATTCAAAGTTAAAAATGGGAAACACATTATGAGGTTCCTAATTAATAAATTAATGAGTCATTTTTACATCTTACCTCATATTTCATGTTTTATTAAACACGGTAACTATAGTTTTCAAATGATCAAATCCATGAATTTCGACATTCTGGATGAACGTGACCTCATCTCGAAGTTCATCAAATCAATACCAGATGGCAACGATATCTCGAAGTTCATCAAATCAACACCAGATGGCAACGTTATAGAGGGAGATTCCAACGAATATCCGGTAGTCATAATGGCGGTTGAAAATGAATGACAAGATCATTTGAAAACTATAGTTACCGTGTTTAATAAAACATGAAATATGAGGTAAGATGTAAAAATGACTCATTAATTTATTATGGTTTGATATATTTGTGATTTTCTATTTTTTGAAATATTTATAATAATAATAATAATAATAATAATAATAAAATCTATGTCTAAATATAAAATATATGGGAAAAATGTAAAAGATTCTTATAAAAATCACATTTACTATTAAAGCTTTCATTGCACAGTAACTTTATTCTAGAAAAATAACATGCTTACATTATTAATACTAACCATTCAGTAATTTTAGGAATGCCAGTTAATAGTGAATCATTCAGTGCAACTTCACATTTTAATTTAATCACTTTCTCTGGGAATTAAAAAATGTATTAATTTCTCCTTCTAAAACAAATAGAAAACTTAAAGAGTTCAGGGTTGGAAAAAAATCTACATTAAAAAAAATGAGAAGTAGAAATGAATGAATTTTGAAATTCCTGGGAAAGTGATTTGATTTGGAGGTTCATCAGGATACCTACAGAGGGAGCAGGAGGTGGTTCTTCAAGACGACATAACAATGGTTGTGAAAAGTACTGAGGTCCTGAAACCGGTCTGATAAGAAGGAATTGAGGTGAAGTGATGCAATTTTTCTTAAATAAAATTTATATTTATTTGACGATTTTATTATTAATTTAACACTTCTCATTGAAGGATAAATTATATTTTGAAGAGAAAAATTTTCGCCTAGACTGGGACTCGAACCCGGGACCCTTGGCTTTCCGGGCCAAGTGCTCTACCAACTGAGCTACCGAGGCGAGTCACGATCTAGACGCAAATTTTTCTCTTATGTACGTTGTAATTCCCTCGCGCCAAATGCTTGAAACCATAGCTTCTATCTTTGCAAATGGTGGCTTCTTAGTTAAGAAGACATTTATTGGGAATTTAACACTACTTTATAGCCAGTAGGGCTTCTATTGACGATTTTATTATTAATTTAACACTTCTCATTGAAGGATAAATTATATTTTGAAGAGAAAAATTTTCGCCTAGACTGGGACTCGAACCCGGACGTACATAAGAGAAAAATTTGCGTCTAGATCGTGACTCGCCTCGGTAGCTCAGTTGGTAGAGCACTTGGCCCGGAAAGCCAAGGGTCACGGGTTCGAGTCCCAGTCTAGGCGAAAATTTTTCTCTTCAAAAAAAAAAAATATATATTTATTTGTTAATAAAGATTTTTCAAGAGGACTATCCCCATTAAATAACGATGGAAAGATTTTAACTTGTACATGAAACTAAAAGTTTCTCAAATTGAAATAATATACAATAGAATACTTGGTTTGTTAATACACTAATGTTCCATTAGATCAAGCACTGCATTAAATATGATTTAAGTATTTATAATTAAATTTTATAAATAATCAGAAAATATTTTTTTGTGTTACCTTGTTGTATTTTACATAAATGTTTAAAATTCATCATCATCCATGAATTAAGCCTGTTGGCTCGTTTCGGTTTCATGAAAGCTAGAATTGTTAAGATTGTTCAGACCATCTTCTGTGCGGGCAACCAACATTTCTCCTTCCGTGCGGTTTATAATTTAGCAATAATTTTGGAAATCTTCCTTCTGGCATTCTATCAATATGCTCTTTCCAGTCGTTCCCATATTTAATTATTCGGTCTGTAAGTTTGAAAATATTTAGTTCCTTTCTTATATCTTCATTTCTTTTCTTATCCAGCACAGTATATCCTGCTATATTTCTTAAAAATCGCATCTCAGCTCCTTCCAATCTTTGTTCTTGTCTTTTAGTGATTGTCCAACATTCTGATCCATACATCAATACAGGAGCAGCCATTACTTTATAAAATTTAATTTTTGTTTCTTTTCTTGTGTTTTAAGGGTTCTTTTACTAGTGCCAAACATTAGATTAAATTTATTTAATTAAGGTAGAATATACCTCATAGTGAGAGTTCCTAAAATAAGTAAATTTATTTACTTTGTCATTAATATCTTCAATTTTAACATATGATAAATTGAAACCTACATATTTAAAACTGTTCACCTGCTCTAAAATTTTATTATCAATTATTATCTTTGCTCTTAAGGTATCATGTCCTTTAAATGCTACAATTTTAGTTTTATTCTTTGAAATTTTAAAATTGTAATTGGCACTTATTTTTTCCAAATTAAAAATAGGCCTAGCTCTTTGTAGATCATCTTCTGAACTGGAAATCACTACTTGATCATCAGCAAATAATATTGTATCCAACAGTTTATTATTTATTTTAAAATGTTTATTTAAATTAATCAGCCACTTTAACATAACTTCATCTATATATAAATTAACATTTATTTTAACATCATAGAGCTCATTTAGAGATATTGTATTCAATATATCAACTGACATCCCATTACAAATAGCATACAGTACATTTTTTTCTTACATTTTATTCTTAAGATACATTTCATAGGAAAGGGAAGCCATCAACAGAACAGATAGAAATTTGTTATTCTGATCAATTACTTCAAGACAAACATTATGAAAATTCTTGCATTTTTTCTTCCCCTGAGAACTTACACAAAATACTTAATGATCTCATAAATACTTATTAATCTTTTAAATATGGATTTAAATCCCCTTGTGAGTGTCGCTGGACAGAATTATATGGGAGTAACTAATTTTTTCCTGTACCATTTTATAAAATTTATTGTTACTCTTCAGAATCTCGTCAAAATTAATGTAACAAAGAGTGATGCAGTCTAAATTACATATCATACATTGTCGAACTTATTCATAAATAACACTGAGCAAAGAAAAAGAAAAGATCATACGTTTGAAATTCCTGCAAATTTTGACCTGATCCAGAGGTTCATCGGTCCACCAACAGAGGGAAGAAGTAGAGTTTCTTCCGATCGACATAACATCAGTTGCCAAGATTGTACTGAAGATGAGATTGTTATGGTCTCGAAATCGCGATCTACTTAGAAGATTTATACGAGGAGAGGTAAGAAACATTTAATTTCACCATAAATTAAACCTCATAGTGATTAATTCCTGTAAAAGTTAAACCTCTTAATGTTACTTCCTATTGTATTTAAAAAAGAAAAATGTTGATCGCTGTGGTCTTGGGGTAGCATCACTGACTTGTACACAGTGGACCCAGGATTGATCCCCAGCAGGGACAAATTTCCTAGGTGAGGTTTTTTTCACCTGTGAGACAAATGTCAGGAAACTTTAACGCCCAAACAGTCCCCGAACATCATCTGGCCATCATAATCATCATCACCATCATCATATTCACCCTGACTTTGAGCTGACCACTCATTCAGGCAGGCACTCCATGTCCTTGTGTGATCAAAAGTATGTGTGTCCATAGTTAAAATCCCTCTCCTGACAGGTCATGTCACTGCAAGGTCTGGGTAGTGTGTGGCACATAAAAGTACCTATAGGATGAGAGGTTAAACTGCATTAATGGAATGGAATCAAACAAAATTAATTAATTACACTGTTCTGCATGGATTTTGTTTTTTTTTTTAAATAAATGAGTGTTTCTTAATCACAATTTCACACTGTTTGCAAAAATGAAATCTGTTTTCTCGTACCACGTCAGAATTTTTTACAATTCAAAATTTTACGTTTTGAATATTTTTCGTAATGTATGTACTGTAGTAATATTACAGCGTGCTTATTGTTTGTTAGAAAGGCCAAACAGTTTATAATTTCAACATTTATTACTTAAAATGTGAAATAATATAACAATTATTATGTTTATATTTAAATTATATTTATTAAAATCTACTAACTATATCCACCCTAGGTCCGTACAAAAATTTGTGGTTGTGTAAATGATCCTAATCTGTTTTGCTATGATTATATGTGGGTCATATATGTTAGTAAAACAAAGAATATAACTGCTTTTGTAAAGAAAACTTACTTTCAATATTTTGGCATTAAGTTAGGAGATCAGGATAAATCGTGGTGCCCTCACAAAGTGTGTCGTAATTTTGTTGCAGAATTGAACAGTTGGAAAAATGGAAAAAAAGAAGTCAATGCCCTTTGGTATCCCTATGATTTGGAGGGAACCTATAAATCATGGAGACGATTGTTATTTTTGCACAGTTAAGGTAGCAGGATATAATGATAAAAACAAGAAATATATTGTATATCCTAACATTTTCTCTGCCATTTAGCCTGTACCTCATGGTCCTGATCACAAAATTCTTGTTGAAAGTAATTTTTAATACCTTTTACAAAGCTATAAATGCATTTATTGTTATTCATGAATATTTTGAAAACCTGACACGATGGGAGAAAATGGAGATCATTTTTTAATTCAGCACAAAAAATCCGTTTAGAATCACCTATCAGATTTAAGAAATAAAAACAAGTTTTAAAATGCAGAACGGTGTTATTTTGCAATCTAGCATTATTCAATTAGTTCTTTGCTAGCATTTCACAAATATGGTTCAACCCTGCTATGTATCGAACCCAAACCTGCTAGTCAGAAGCGGCCATACTACTACCTCAACAAGAGTGGCAGACATGTTACAAGTGTAGCTAACAAATAATAGTTTAACACACAGACTTGTGAATGTCCCCATGAGCAAAGAAAATTACAATAAAGAGAAAGGACACATCATAAAAATTGCGAAGGATAATGGTTTTCAAGAGAAGATGATACACAAGAAAATAAATAAATTCAAAGAACAAAAAATCATCAATGAAAGTACTCTTCAGACAGATAAAAATATAGGAAAAAAATTCAAGAAGTTCACATACCATCCTTTAGTATTTGACAAGTTTCAAAAATTTTCAACAAATTCAACATTAAATTAGCACCGAAAAATGATTACAACTTAGGTAATTTAATAAAAACCAACAAAAATGAAAAGATTGAAGACTGCAAAAAATCGGGAATTTATCAAATTAATTGTAAAGATTGTGAAAAGATATACATATGAAAAACAAAAAGGAATATTGAGGTAAGATGTCCAGACCAAAAATAATATAATTAAAATAACCTCAAAATATAACTTCCTAAAATTAAATATTACAAAAAGGAATCTAAATACAAGATTAAAAGAACACCTCAGAAATGTTAAAAATGGAGAAACTGAAAAATCTGCACATACTTACTTACTTACTTACTTACTCACTGGCACTATCGAACCCGTAGGTTCATGGCCGCACGGACATAAGCTCTCCATACATCCCTATCCTGAGCCAATGCTTTCCAATCATTCCCTGTATAATCTACTTCCCTCAAATCATAGTTAATGTTGTTCTCCCACCTCATTCTTGGTCTACCAACTGGGCGTTTTCCTTCTGGCTTTCCTACAAGAAGTTTCCATGCACGTCTTTCATTCCCCATACGCGCAACATGTCCTGCCCATCGCAGTCTACGGGACTTAACTGTTCTTATTACATCTGGCTTCCTATAAAAGACCATGTAGTTCATTGTTATGTAGTCTTCTCCATTCACCTGTCTGTTCATCTCTCTTTGGTCCAAAAATTTCCTAAGAACTTTATTCTCAAATACTCGTAATCTCCTTTCCTCCCTTAAAGTAAGAGTCCATGTTTCGCACCCATATAATATAACTGGTAGAATAATAGTTTTATATATTTTCAGCTTAACGTTTTTTGAAAGGAGTTGGGACATCAAAAGTCTCTGCAATGCATAATAGCACGCATTTCCAGAATTGAGCCTATGTTTAATTTCTTTGTGTATCTCATTCCTATTTGTGATTATTGTTCCTAGGTATTTGAATTCAGCCAATTCCTCAAAATTTCCCTCATTTGTCATTAGCTGTCCATTTCCATTATATAATGTATTTCTACGTGTGACCATATATTTAGTTTTTACTGATATTTACTTCCAGTCCTAATCTCTTAGTGTTACTCAATAGTGTGTGCGTGTTGGCCTTTAGTATCCCTCGCTATCGGCCAGTAGTACTACATCATCAGCATAAACTAACAGCTTATTAATACCGTTCAGTTGTAAGCCTTCCTCATTCTCTAAAGATTTAATGGCATGCTCTAGTACAAAATTAAATAGTAGAGGAGATAGTGCATCTCCTTGCTTCAACCCATTCTGGATTTCAAAAGTGTCTGAAAACTGTTTGCCTACACGCACCCTACTCGTTGAGCCATTTAGACACATTCGTATAAGTCTAACTAACTTTTTAGGAATTCCGAACTCCAGCAGGATACTATATAACTTCTCCCTCTTAATTGAATCATATGCTTTTTTGAAGTCTACATATAGTTGATGTATGTAAGTACCATTATATTCCCATTTCTTTTCTAAAATCTGTCTTATACTAAAAATCTGATCTGTTGTAGACCTGTTTCTTCTAAATGCACATTGATGATCTCCTAGAATGTCATCAATATAGGGAGTAAGTCTGCTTACTAATATATTTGTTAGAATTTTGTACGAAGTTGAAAGTAATGAGATGCCCCTATAGTTGTTGCAATCAGTTTTATCTCCTTTCTTATAAATTGGTACGATAATTGATTCCTTCCATTCATCTGGAAGAGCTTCTTTTTCCCAAATCATAGTAAGCAACCAGCGTATCTTGTCCATCAATTTTTCTCCCCCTGATTTTATCAGTTCTGCTGGGATCTCATCTGAACCTGATGCTTTATACATCTTCAATTTTTCAATTGCCATTTCAATCTCTAATGCACTTGGCTCTGCGACTAGCATTTCTGCTGTCTGTAACTTATCCTCCTCAATGTCCTGTTCTGTATGTACATTTAATAGCTGATTAAAATAACTTTTCCATCTATTAATATACTCTTGGAATCTGCAATCATATCCCCATTTTCATTCCGAATTATGTTTGTTCTAGCCTGAAACCCTTTCTTCTCTATACTAATTCCCTGATATAATTCTCTAATGTTCCTATTTTTTGCATTCATTCAAGATCATTAATCTTCTCTCTCAAATATTCCTCTTCTTACTCTTTAGTAACTTGGTGGTTTCCCGTCTAACACTACCCAATTGCTCTAATTTACCTCATTTGGCTCGTGTAACCATTTCATTTTTGCTAGCTTTCTTTTCTTTACGATGTCGGCACATTCCTCATCAAACCATTTCTTGTTTTGCCTCTTTTTTAAACAACCAATGCTTTCTGATGCTGACAATTTAATAGTATCTCTTATAGCCTCCCATTCTTTATTTATATCAGTTTCTTCTTCGTTTGCAACATTGTCATCTGAAGATTCCAGCACTTCAAATCTATTAGCAATTTTGATTTGGTATTCTTGCCGCATTTCATCATTTTTCAAGTTTTTTAATTCATATTTTACAGAATCATCTTTAGCGTTTGTTCCTCTCATAAGCGATAGCCGTTGTCTGATTTTCACCCTGACCAAATGATGATCTGAATTGCAGTCTGTCCCTCTAACTGATCTAATATCAATGATGCTACTGTGCCAGCGTTTATCCACTAATACATGATCTATCTGGTTCCGAGTTTCTCCATCTGGGGACGTCCAGGTGTATTTATGAATATCCTTATGCTGAAATGTTGTGCTCTTAACAATGAGATTCTTTGATGTGGCAAATGTGACTAATCTAACCCCGTTGTCGTTACTATCTTCATGAAGACTGAATTTGCCTATTGTTGTTTGAATATATCTTCCCGCCCCACTTTTGCATTAAAATCTCCTAAGACAATTTTCATATGATATCGTGAAAGGCTATCAAATAAGCATTCTAATTCGTCATAGAACTCATCCTTGATCTTGTCATCTTTATCTTCTGTGGGGGCATGTACATTTACAATTATAAAATCATGTCGTTTACCCTTTAGAATTATGTATGATATCCTATCACTAACAAACTTAATATCTCGGATAGCGGATAGGATCCTCCTTCTGACTAAAAAACCCGTTCCAAATGCAGGTCTTTCTGCACCCCCATAGTATAATGCAAAGCTTCCTGATTCCTGACTACCTTCTCCTGGCCACCTAACTTCCTGTAAAGCGACTATATCCAAGGGCGATTTATCCAATTCCCGCGTTAATATCTCTAGTGCCCCGCTATTGTATAAAGTCCTAACACAATAGCTGTTTTTTTTTTTTGACCAGGCAATAGCTGCACATGCCTGGTCAAAAAAACATAGAATAGAAACCAAAACAAAATTACTTAAACAATTGGAAAAACCGAAGGAACTCACAATTTGGTAAAAAATTTACATATGCAAGAATGAAAATACAACTATGAATTTTGAAATACCCGGTTATAAGGAGAGAGGACTGATTTGGAAATTCTTCGGTCGGCCACCAGATGGCGCAGAGGTCAGTCTGCAGGATAGAAGGCCGTTGGACGTCAGTTGTGAACGTGACACAGCATTGAGAATGTCACAAAAGATGTGAAGAAACCCTGGGTCTGCTATGAATTATGAAGTATGAGGTGAGTGAAATAATAAAAAATAAAAAACCTCATAGTGTTATTTCCTATCTACATAACTTAATAAGTAGCTAACAAAGTTTGCTTATTTGGTTGGTGAAGGTTTCATTAAGAATAAAAGCATCATCTACACAGTATATAGCAAAAGATGTTCTCCGATGAATTTCAATGATTATACCTCATAATATTTAATTTTAGGAAGTGATATTTTGAGGTCATTTTAAAAACAAAAAGAAACCTAAAAATTAGAACCAAAGAACACATAAGAAATATTAAAAATGGGGAAATAGGAAAATCTGCAGTTGCTGCTCATGTTTGGTCTGAAAAACATAATATAAATTCCGACACTAAATTATTAAAACAGTTAGAAAATACAAAAGAGCTGACTATTTGGGAAAAAAGTTATATTCAGAAGAACAAAAACAGAGTTATGAATTTTGAAATACCGACAGAGTGTGACCTTTTTTGGAGGTTCTTTGGCCAACCACAGGATGGAGCTGACATCAACATCCAGGTTATGCAACATAAATCAAACCAGTCTGGACAAGCTGACGATAAAACAGAATTGTTTTGAAACATGTTCAAGAACAAATCAACATTAATATTGAGGTAAGATGATCAGACTAAAAATAATATAATTAAAATAACCTCAAAATATCACATCCTAAAATGAAATATACCTTATAATGTTTACTTCCCAACATTAATATATTATAATCATATTTATTTAATATCACAGAGCAGAGCAACTCCTCGCAAAGTCCAGTGCCTAGGATTATTATCTGTCTCAAAGTCTATCGATCCTACATACTTCTGATCTGTCCTCTGTGGCTTGCGATATATGGGACATTCATAGAGTCTAGGATCTTTCCCAGCTGTTGTGTTGATAGCATATATGTAAATTACAGGCATTTGCTCATACAGAACCTTTGGTTTGCTTTCAATCAACTTGCCACTGCGGCGGTCAAGACTCGCTCCTTCTAGGAACAGACCATATACATACACTCCTTCTGGTGGTGAATCTGTCAGGTCTTCTTTGCTATGCCGAGTTATCAGATTCTGAAGGACAACAGAATCCAGTGCCCATCCCTTATGGGCTCTAGTTACTTCCTGAAAACATAAAATAAATCCCAATATTTAACATTGTCAATAGTTTAACTTTTATAGGAATTAACCCCTTAACTGGGTACCTAGCTAGTGCAGTTCTACAGCTCTGTGGGGAGCCTTTTCTTCCTTTAATTTAAAATATTATAAAAAATACAGGGAGTAAACATTTGTAACATATCCATCAAATATTATACAAAACAACCATTCTCTTTCATATGGTCATATTTTTTAATCGAAATTTCATATTTTTATTTTTTTCAACTTTAGTACAAAAACGGCACAAGTGTCTTCTCGTGTTCAAAGTAAAAGTAAAAGTAATTTGGAAAACATTATTTATATTACATGTAATTAATATTAAAAAGTATGCAAATCTCTTAAATGCAAGAAATGTTAACTCTGGCCTTACCTGGTGTCTGTCATCAGTGGCGTTATTTCAAGTCTTACATCGATATAAACTAAGCATTTAGGATATATGTATAAATAAATTAATTTATTTATATTGGCAATTTACTCTGAAGTTTATAATGTAAATATACAATATCTTTTAACACTGTGTAAATATTAAAATTTTACGACACATATGACCAGTGGCGTTACTAAATACTGTCAGTTTTGAGTTATTACAATTTTTTTATTTTTAGAACTTTAATATACCGTAAAAATATATATCTGTACAATTAGTAGTTTTTATTGTAGTAATAGTGATTATTGACGTCATCAGATATTATCAGTGGTGTTATTGAACACTGGTGTGTTGAGAAGTCACTGGTTATTATTGTTGTTAGTATTATGAATGCTACATAACTTCATTTTAGAAAACACTCAGTAAATTGTAAGTAGCTTATAAAAAAATATGATGAAGTGAAAAAAAAACTAGAAGCGAAATAAGACGTTTGAACTAGTTACTTCAAGACTGAAGAATGGAGGGTAAAAGTTAGCAACCCCAATTGAATGTTTGTGCAATATTTTCCTAATGTGATAAAAGTCAGACCTCTCATTTAAACGTGTGAATGAGAAGTTACAAGAAACTGTACCAGAGTTATTATTTTTTCATTAACTTAGACCGTTCTTGCATTAAGGTTTAAGGCTAATCTGAGTTGAGAGATATATTATGTTGAGCAAACAGTTGGTGTCTGTTTTTTTTTCTGAACACGTCTAATGAATAATATTTTATCATGAATGTTATATAGCTGGCCAGTTACCGATACACGTTAGTCCGTTCTTGCGCGCATACATGATATGTGATTTTAACTCTCGTAATAAGAAACTGTTAAGAGACCGGTCAAAGAGGGTTGAAAAAAATCACACTAGATGTCATACCCATACAGAACAGATCTTCAAAATTTTGTGTTCCTGTATCGCCAATTAACTTAGGAAAAAAATAATATATATCTTGTTGGATATATCCGTAACTCCCACCGAGTGAAGGCTTTCTTGAGACGGATATTCACGTAACGCCCACCCAACGGGTTAATCACTATGAGGTTTAATTTATGATAAAATCAAATGTTTCCTACCTCTCCAAAAACCAATAAAAATGAAAGAATTGAAGAAGAAAACAAATCAGGAATTTATCAGATCAAATGCAGGGATTGTGACAAAATTTATATTGGAAAAACAAAAAGAAATTTGAAAACAAGGGTGAAAGAACATCTTAGAAATGTAAAAAATGAAGAAGTGAAAAAGTCAGCAGTAGCAACTCATGCTTGGTCCGAAAAACATTTAATTGAATCAAAAGCCAGTCTAATTAAACAAATAGATAAACAAAAGGAACTCACGTTTTGGGAAAAATCCACATTCAGAAAAACAAAGGAAAACTTATGAACTTTGAAATTCCTGCAAATCCTGACTTGATCCAGAGGTTAATCAGTCCAACAACAGAGGAAAGAAGAAGAGTTTCTTCTGATCAACATAACATAAGTTGCCAAGTTCGACATAACATAAGTTGCCAAGATGGGACTGTTATGGTCTCGAAATCATGATTATTTAAAAGATTTATATGAGGAGAGGTAGGAAACATTTGATTTTATCATTGTCAGTAGTCTTTTTATAGAAACATTTTTTATAGTAAGAGAATTTTTTTATTATTTTGCTTACTAATTTCATCCTAACTTTGAAGATTTAAAATATATGAAGTTTTAATACTACAAGCACTCTGAATATATAGGCAATCATAAAGAAAATATACAACAAAAAGAACATAAAAAGTATGCTATGAATTAAAAAAAAATACAAACATTTTATGATTTTAAGATGATCTTGATGAAGATTTTCGGGCTGTAGGCCGTGGTCATGAGGCTTGTAGTTCCCCGACGTTTCGCTACTAAAGATTTAAAATGAAGGACAATTCCAAGGAAATTACATTTTCAACAATTTACCTTTTATTTTATAATTTTTTTATCAAATCTTTCGTTATTATTAAATGTTTCCATATGCTTAGCAGAGAAACAAGAGATTATATCACTGCCAGAGAAAGAATTGTTTTTAAAACTATTTAGTTGAATGAAAACCAAGACAAGTGACCACATTTGATTCATTATTAAAACATTAAGGTATGCAACTTGGATACTTTTTTATTATTCAGAACCTTCAAATGCATATGAAGTCCACATAAACACCATCCTCCATGTGGACTCTACGTAACTGGTATATATGATACTAAATTACTTTTTTTATTGTTAAGTATGGGAAATTGAATGATACTCTATGATTTTTTTTTTGATGTTTTTATTATTAATTTAACATTTCTCAATGAAAGATAAATTAAATTTGAAGAGAAAAATTTTCGCCTAGACCGGGACTCGAACCCGGGACCCTTGGCTTTCCGGGCCAAGTGCTCTACCAACTGAGCTACCGAGGCGAGTTACGATCTAGACGCAAATTTTTCTCTTATATACGTTGTAATTCCCTATCGCCAAATGCTTTTGAAACCATTGTTTCTATCTTTGCAAATGGCGGCTTCTTAGATAAGAAGACATTTATTGGAAATTTAACATTACTTTAAAAGCCAGTAAGGCCTCTAATGATGTTTTTATTATTAATTTAACATTTCTCAATGAAAGATAAATTAAATTTGAAGAGAAAAATTTTCGCCTAGACCGGGACTCGAACCCGGGACCCTTGACTTTCCGGGCCAAGTGCTCTACCAACTGAGCTACCGAGGCGAGTTATGATCTAGACGCAAATTTTTCTCTTATATACGTTGTAATTCCCTATCGCCAAATGCTTTTGAAACCATTGTTTCTATCTTTGCAAATGGCGGCTTCTTAGTTAAGAAGACATTTATTGGAAATTTAACATTACTTTAATTACTCTATGAATTCAAAAAAAAAAAAATCAAATTAGTATAAACTTGATTGCCTGTCTCATTGCTGTAAGAAATCCTTGTGGATTGAAAAAACCCGTCATCCAGAACACATTGGGACGTCCAGAGGAAATCCAACGTTGAAATTGTGCATCACGTTCAAGCAATTCAGTGTACCAGAATCCTAAGGTTGCAGACTCCCATGATACCTGCAAATAAGATATTATAAGTCTTGTCATAAAAAGTTAATTGCAAAATCAAAGTCAATGATTTTGTTCTTTTTTTAAATGTTTTAATTACAACTATAAAAATCTGTAATTGATTGTAAAATCGACATATGAACTGTGACCATGCTTTGATGTGAAATTTTTTTTGTCTTTTCTATATAAGTAGTTTTATGGAAAAAAATTATGAAACTGTGCTTGCATTTAGACTTTGTTTACGCAATTGACTTGAATCATGTGCACATTTTCTGTTACTTTCATGTATTATCTTTGGTGTATTCTGTGGTATCATTGTGTTCTGTGCATATTTTTATTTCCTTTTTCCTCTCTCTATCTTTCTCTAAGTATTTCCTGACTGGGAATATGACTGATAACAGTCTTCAACCTGTTATGGTTCTGTTTGCAAGGCTTGGGAGGCCTGGTCGACTCCCAAGGCCTAATTATAATTTGGATGCTGCAGCTGTGATGAAGAAGTTTGAGTTGCTGTATGGATGATATGCATGTTTGGCATGGAATATATGTTATTACTATATTATTTATTACTCATTTTCTTTTTATGTAACGAGACAGTTCATGATCAATTGGGCAAGGCAATTAATGATTTTGCATCTTTTTCTTATGAAGGTTAAAACATTGCTTGAATATATGAAAATGTATGGCATTAAAAACGGATTAAATAAAAGCAATTCATTAGGGCATTTTTTGTATTTTCTTAACTTTTTTAGGGATAGGTCATTTTTTGGCAATTTTTAGGTCATTTTGAGCATTTTTTACACTTTTCCGGAAGGCTGTGGCATTATTTGTATTTGATTTTTATTATAATTCAGTATTCTTCCTTGTATATACAATTTCTTGGAATTAAGTAGTTGTTTTGCTAACTAATACCCCTATTTTTCACGGTATGTACATAATGAACTTGCCCACTTCTAGGAATTTTATTCAATTTCTTAGAGATTATGCTACCCTTATTCTGATTGTTAACTGCAATTCAAAATTGTTGTAAAATTTAATATATTAAATTGTTATGCTTAACAGCTTTTATCATTTATTTAATATATTGATTATTTTCATATTATACACATTTTCTATTTCTTTTTTAACTTCATTGTTGTTTCTGAAGTTAATGAAACCTTAACCTTGGTCAATGGAAGCTATTTGTGTGCCTTAAGTCGCCGTAATTTAAGCTCATGATTGCATATCACGTCATATATAATTATTTTACAGCAGTAGATCCTTAAAAATTAGCAGATATATTAGAGAAATGGCACTTAGTCTATATATTGGGCCCAGCCATAGATGTTATACGTTAAAAGCAAAGAAAAGATCTGGCATCCAGTAAAAAAGGAGGTGGAGACTGAACATTCAATGAAAATATTCTCAAGCATTCTTAAAATTGATAGAAGTATGAAGTAACATATGAGGTACAGTAAACTCCTGATTTTTCAGGCTAATGAACGGGAGGAGGTGCATGAAAAAATACACATTCAGAGTATGACACTATAAAATATTTATATCAAAGAAATATGGATAAACACAAAATTACATTAATAAATTAATGAGTCATTTTAACATCTTACCTCATATTTCATGTTTTTCATAATGGCGGTTGAAAATGAATGACAAGATCATTTGAAAACTATAGTTACCGTGTTTGAAAAACATGAAATATGAGGTAAGATGTTAAAATGACTCATTAATTTATTAATTAAGAACCTCATAATGTGTTTCCCAATTTTAACTTTGAACAAAATTACATTTTCTTTAAGGAAATAGTGAAATTTTTCTGTTTTTATGAAGTGTTCACATTGTTTCTAATTGCCACATACATTTTTCTGACTGCAATAATGAGATATTAAAAATCCTTACAGCTCATAAAATCTACCACAATGTCATTAGTCTTTATGGCAACAATGTGACGCACAGAGATATTTTTGTCACTCTCAGTTTCCTCACTCTCCATTCTGACTGGTTCACCCCCAACATTATTAACAATTCTACACATGACTCTCCTTTCTCAAATTTATCTATCAGTACTAGTTTTTGTTTCCCTGGGAAATGCATGAATTTTTAAATTCCCAGGGAAAAGTATATGATTTGGAAGTACATCGATCAATCTAAAGAGGGAATAGGAATCAATATACATGATCGCCAACCAAAAATTCAACAGTTAGAAAGAGCTGACGATAGAATGCAAACATTCTGAAATATTAAATATATGTAGGAATTAACACTATGAAGTTCATTTTAATTATATTCGAGTTGTGTATTTTGACTCACCTTATATTTCTCGATTTTTATTCAGACTGCTTTCGTCGCTAACTGTGCGACATTATTGATGCTTCACAACTGTTGTCTTGCAGTTGTCCCTCCTGCAAATTGATTTCTGCGCTCTCTGCTGGCTGACCGATGAACTTCCAAATCAAATTTTTTTTCTCTTTCACCGGGAATTTCAAAATTCATGGTTTTCTTTTTACTCTTGCATATGTAGATTTTCTCCCAAATTGTGAAAATTTACACATGCAAGAATAAAAAGAAAGCCATGAATTTTGAAATTCCTGGTGAAAAGGAAAACAAATTGATTTGGAAGTTCATCGGTCAGCCAACAGAGGGCACAGAAATCAATTTGCAGGAGGGAGAACCGCAAGACAACAGTTGTGAAGCATCGAGAATGTTGCAGTTAGCCACGAAACCGGTCTGCATAAAAATCAAGAAATATGAGGTGAGTCAAAATACATAACTCAAATATAATTCTAAAATATGTTCTCAAGAATTCTACTAAATTATAAGGTAAGATGGATAACTTAATAAAGTGATCCCACCACAGGCCCGGAGGCCCTTGGGGTAGTAGGAGGTTAAGGCTCCCACTTTTTCTAGACAATCGGCACTTTATGTCAGCCCTGCATGACGGCCGCCTTTACCCCCAGAACAAACGTCTGGTACTCATTTTCGTTAGAGGCTGAGTCGACCCCAGGGCCATAGTGCTGCCAGAGGGTTTGGGTCAGTTTTAAAAATCCTGACCCCAAGGACTTGAACCCTCGACCCTCTGGCTTGTAGCTCAGTGCCTTAACCACTACGCTATGGCGTGCCCCGGATAACTTAATAAATAAGGTAAATCTGGAGTCATCTTACCTCATAACTTGTTTTGTTCTATTTGAACTAGTTTCAATATATCTTGTATCCCATCTGCAGCTTATCTAGATTGCTGAATTTTTTATTGTCAGCCCTGGATATCGGCTCTCACTATCTTCAACAGTCTGGAAAAGCTGACGATCCTACACAAGATATACCGAAACTAGTTCAAATAGAACACAAGTTATGAGGTAAGATGACTCCACATTCACCTCATTTATTAAGAATAATTTCATAATGGCCTCAGGGGTCCCCATCTAGGGGATATGTGGATGGTGACCACAAGGTGCCCAAGCTGAGCAAAACATTGCTTCCACTTACTTGTGTTTTGCTCCTTCTTTTATCTTTAACTGATCTGGTATTTCTTCCTTTCTTCCACTTACTTATACCAGACTCTTTTAACTTTACTATCTAACTTCTCTTGGTTAACTCTTTTTTTGAGTTTTTCCTTTATTTTCTTTTCTTCTCCAAAACAGCCTGACTAGATGCTATAAGATGGCAGTCCCATCACTGATCTTGCCTTCCTTTGGTCAGCAACCAATCGAAGGGACTATTATTATGCTTTCAAGTCTTATAGGAGACGCTGGAGGGAAAATTTTCTATAGGATCATAACAGGCCTTGGCCTAATACTTAGAAGGAAGAAGAAGAAGAAGAAGAAGGAAGAATTTCATAATGTTACCTCCTAATGTAATTTATTAAGATGTATAATATTCAATATTTAATTTATTTAAGATAATGTAATCACTATGTTTTTATTATTAATTTCATACATCTCAATGATGGATAAATCATATTTAAAGAAAAAAATTATACGCTCAGACCGGGACTTGAACCCGGGACCCTTGGTTTTCTAGTCCAAGTGCTCTACCATTTGAGCTACCTGAGCAAGTACCGATCTAAATGCAAATCTTTCTCTATATACGTTGAAATTCCCGCCCACCAAATGCTTTGAAGCCTTTGCTTCTATCTTTGCAAATGGCGGCTCCTATATTAAGAAGACATATTTGGGAATTATACATTACATTATAAATGCCAGTACGGCTATTTTCGAAAATATGTCTTCTTAATATAGGAGCCGCCATTTGCAAAGATAGAAGCAAAGGCTTCAAAGCATTTGGTGGGCGGGAATTTCAACGTATATAGAGAAAGATTTGCGTTTAGATCGGTACTTGCTCAGGTAGCTCAAATGGTAGAGCACTTGGACTAGAAAACCAAGGGTCCCGGGTTCAAGTCCCGGTCTGAGCGTATAATTTTTCTCTTTAAATATAATGTAATCACTAGCTTGTATAACATTCAATACTTAAAAATCTTAAAGAAATAGCTTTGTTATGTTGTTACAAACCTTCTGCCAGACGTCAGGGATTCGAGCATCATACATTGCATCAAGAGAATCTCTTAGTCCTTGACTCATGACAATTGTGCCATCGATTGCAAGCTTCAAATCACAAAGTGTTGAATAGACAGATTTTATAACTCTCTGAATACGATCCACCTCTTGTCGAAGGAAGATATTCATGGGTAATAAGGCACCCATTCTCTGTAGAGCTTCTTTTACCTAAATATAAAAACATTTATATTTGAAGAGAAAAATTTTCGCCTAGACCGGGACTCGAACCCGGGACCCTTGGCTTTCCGGGCCAAGTGCTCTACCAACTGAGCTACCGAGGCGAGTTACGATCTAGACGCAAATTTTTCTCTTATGTACGTTGTAAAATTTGCATCTAGATCGTAACTCGCCTCGGTAGCTCAGTTGGTAGAGCACTTGGCCCGAAAAGCCAAGGGTCCCGGGTTCGAGTCCCGGTCTAGGCGAAAATTTTTCTCTTCAAATATAATTTATCCTTCTATGAGAAGTGTTAAATTAATAATAAAATCGTCATAAAAAAACATTTAATAAATATTGCCTTTTATACAGCAGGTCTGCCTGAACAGGATTTCACATGGCTACACAAAAAACACATGTAAACTGTGATGATAATAGTAACAATAACCAAAATATTTTAAAACAGTATTGAAAATAACATTAACAACAATAATAATAATCATCATTAGGCAATATTTCAAGTTGGGCCTTGCCTGCTTGCAAGAAAGATCTCCAACTCTGTCTATCATGATCAAGCTTTCATGGGATGGGAAGGAAGCCTGAATTAGCTCAATGGTTAAGAGCATCAGCATGGAAAGCTGAAGGTTCAGGGTTCGATTTCCGGTCAGGCATAACAAATTTTTCTCTTTACCATTTGATTACAAATATTTTAGATATGTACTTTAATATACTTATTTCAATCATAGTAACAGCTTTAGCTTCTTAATATTAATTTAATAAGCTTTCATCTGTTGCAAATCCCAAACTTCTTCGCATTCTCAACTCTATCCAACTACCTAAGCATGGTCTTCCAGCTGACTCTGACCTCTTGCCATCTGGCTTTGATTGCATCAGCCTCTTAGGTACCTCGTTTGTATCCATTCTTTGTACTGTCCAGCCCATCTCAAGCTACTTGTTTTTATCGAGGCTACAATATCTGGTGATTTATAAAGTTGTACAGTTCTCAGTTATATCTAATTCTCCAATCATTTGCATCCTGAATTGGGCCATATTTTTTTGTAATATATTTCTTTCAAAAGTTGCAAATTTCATTATATCCATTTGTGACAATATCCAGGTTTCACAACCGAATATCAATACAGGTTTAATGAGTGCTTTGTATCAAGAGCATTTAGTATCTCGAGTTAGATATTTGGATTTGAAATGCCTCTGTAGACAAAAATAACATCTATTTGCAATCTTTATTCTCCTATTAGTTTCTTCACTCATTTAATTGGTGGCATTTACTACTGATGCTAGATATTCAAAGTTATAAATTCTTTCAAATTTCATTCTATCACTTTCAATACATGATTCCATTGATATTAAGAATTAAATTAATCATGAATTCTTCTTCCTTCCAAGTATTAGGCCAAGGCCTGTTACGATCCTATAGAAAATTTTCCCTCCAGCATTTCCTCTTGGTATATAATTATAAACAGCTTTGGGGATCCGATTTGAACTCATTCTTTCAGGATGGTGTTTCCAACTTAGTTGGTACTGTTTAATATATTCCAAAATTGGTGTAGTCTTCAATTCTTTTAAGATATCGGTGTTCCTTTTCTGATCCCATCTGGTGTAACCTGCTGTTCTGCGCATGAATTCTTCTTACCTCATACATCTGTTTTTTTTCTATTGATATGTTGTCTTTTTTTTTTTTACTGTCTACTATCATATACTGTCTTCCTATCATTAATTCTTAAACCCATTGGTAAGGCCACTTCCTTCAAAGCTTTGAATTCTCGTCGTATATCTTTCTCATTTCTTGTTATGATATTAATATTAATAATAAAACTGAATAAACCATTATCTGCCAACTTATATTCTCAGAAAATGAGCAGCATTTATGTTTTCTCTTCATGCATGCATGTATATCTTGTACTTATATATTAATTTCATAAGAAAAAGTGTAGTCACAATTGCTCTAAGGGTCGTATGCAAATACATTAGTTTCTACTCAAATTACTTCCAATCACTGGTGAGCTGAGATCGAATTAACCGGTCATGCATGAATGTTGACGTTTTCGTAATATTGGCAACAAATTACCCAGAATTCTCAGCGATAAAACCACTTCCGTTATTTTCGTCTGCTATAGAGGAATGCATTTATGCTTGCATCCCGCAAATAATATCGTATACAAACACGTCTGCGACGAGCAATATTATGCCAATTCTCCTGTTCTTCCAGTTGAATTCTTTGGTAGACTCTATCAAATTCCTCTTCTCTGGGTATACCGAAAACACGATCGAAGTCTTCAAGGTCCGACATCTTGGATAAGTTTCAAACTACATCGGTTACCATCGGTTCCCTTCGGGATTTTCACATAAGTTTATATCTTGAGCTACGATCTTAAGGTACCTTGTCAGGTAGCTTACAATTATTACCGCGTGAATAGATTTCTGAGTAAGAAAAATGTGTTTGAATAAAACTTTAACAGCAGAGAACGCCTTTTACTGTCTAATGCGTTCAAACATTCGACCCTAAGTTATTGAACGTAGTGCTGCTATAAATAACTATGATGAATGACTACAGTACACTGATGGTAAGCTAAAGCTATGACAATTTGAGAGATTTGTCAACCAGTCTACAGGATTATCTTCTTTTCAGGACATCTGTATTTTCATCATCATCATCATCATCATCATCATCATCATCCATGCAAGTATTAAGCCGTGTGGCCTGTTACAGTCTCAAAGAGGAATTTTCCACCCAGCACTTTTTTGGACGTCCCAGCGATCTTTTGCCTTGGGGGCAGTAGCGAAGTATGGCTTTTGGAATTCTATGAGACGGCATTTGTTGAAGATGGGCTTTCCAGTTGTATTCTGGTAGTTTTGTATATGGTGAAGAATGGGTTCTACATCCAACTCTTCCATAATTTCCTCATTTCTTTTATGGTCCTACTTTGTGTAGCCTGCTGTATGGCGGAACCCCACAATAATACCCCTCTGGGCCAGCAACCCATTGGGCGAAAAAATTTACATTTGCTTTCAAGTCTCAAATCTGTATTTTCAACAATCAGAAATTATACATAACGAAACACAGAACTCTACTACATTGACTATGGTACATAATTTTCACAAACAAGGCATTAAACAATTGAGTTTCTCAATTACTGTGTATTCCTCATTGATTGCACCCACTACTGTTCTGCGCTACACTCAAAGGGCCATAAATCCAATAAGTAAGTAATATTCACTTGTTTTTTAAACATATACAAACCTCAAAGCTGTGTATTGTTTTGGGAGTTTTTCTAACATATCTTCTGCAAGTCGATATACTATGTTTTCCCTTGTTTCTCCTCCTCCACCACCACCCTCCTTTGGCTGAACATTAAGAATTGTATCCAGAATTCCTTTAGCTGTGTTAATCTGGTATCTACAACATAGAGAAATTTTGGAGTCATGATTGAATATGAATGAAAATTTGTTTGAAACCAATGATCTCAAAGAAATTTGAAATTGTACGAGGTGAGTTATTAAAAATATTAATAAATGAGTTGGAGAAAATGTTTTAACATCTCACCTCACAAAGTTGTGTGTCTTCACGATACCGGTTTCAAAAGTATAGTATTACTTCCATCTTCAGTTAAATTCCAACTGTTGAAATTTCGTTGTTAACATCATCTTCTGAACTGCCATCTGGTGTAGATTTTATAAACTTGGAGATTAAATTCAGTTCAGAAGATGATGTTAACGACGAGATTTCAACAGTTGGAATTTGACTGAAGATGGAAGTAATACTATACTTGTGAAACCGGTATCGTGAAGACATGCAACTTTGCGAGGTGAGATGTTAAAACATTTTCTCCAACTCATTTATTAATATAAATACCTCATAGTGTTTCCTCCCACTGTAAATTTAATTAAAAATATGTTCTCCACTCAATATTAATGATATAACCTCATAATGTTTACTTCCCAACATTAATTTAAATATAGTTGGAGTCATAACTGAAGATGAATGAAAATTTGTTTGAAACCAATGGTCTCAAAGAAATTTGAAATTGTATGAGGTGAGTTATTAAAAATATGTTCTCCACTCAATATTAATAGAGAAATTATTTTATGTGTAATGGGAAAAACTTTGTAGAAGTGGCTGAATTTAAATATCTAGAACAATAATTACAAAGAAGAATGAGGTGCACAAAGAAATTAAACATAGGCTGAATTTTCGAAATGGATGCTATTATGCATTTCAGAGACTCTTGTTGTCCTAATTTCTCTCAAAAAACGTTAAACTGAAAATATATAAAATTGTTATTCTCCCAGTTATATTATATGGAAGTGAAACATGGACTCATACTTTAAGGGAGAAGAAAATATGAGTATTTGAGAATAAAATTCTTAGGAAAATTTTTGGACCAAAGAGAGATGAAAAGACATGTGAATGGAGAAGACTACTTAACAGTGAGCTTCATGATCCTTATGGGAAACCAGGAACAAAGGGGGAATGAGAGAGGGCATGAAAGCTCCTTGAAAAAAAAAAGAAAGAAAAGAAAGAGGGAAAGCACCCAGTAAGCAGGTCCAGAATGATATTAACTAAGATTTGAGAGAAGTATATTATACAGGAGATGATTGTAAAATATAAGAATCAAATGAACCATGAATTCTTCTTACCTCATACATCTACGTTTTTTAACACAGAACTGCAGTATTGGAAAAAAAATCTTTTCCATCCTCAGCTGTTTTCACAATTGTCAATTTTTTCTTTTGCCTTTAATTTTCCAAACTGCCATCTGGTGTACTTTTGAACAAATTTGTAATCAAGCTTTGTTTGCCCGGAACCTCGAAGTTCATGGTTTTAGTATGGTTTTCTTTGAAAACATAGATGTATGAGATAAGAAGAATTCACATGAGACCAATTAGTGATAAAATTGTGCAAGTATGTATTTATTGGAGTCCAGGATTCATAGAAAAGAAACTCATACGGAAAAAAAAAAAAAATTTTATAAAATCAACAGGGTTCAATCCAATTGGACATAAATTAGCAGCATTTAATAGTTTTAACTCATAGATTTGGTAAACTTACCTTCTTAAACGAAGAAAGAAGACGAAATTTCAAACATGAGAAAAAAAAAAATAATCAAAGTAGCAAGAGAAAATGGGTTTGATTGAAAAAATGGTACATAAAAAAAGGGATTAGAAAAAGTATTAAAAAACAAAAAAAATGAATTAAAACAGAAAGTAGTTATATGAAAAGAAGAAGAACCACCTATGAAAAAAAAAATATAGGAAATTCACATATCACCCCTGGGGTACATAAGAAATTTCAAAATATATTGGAGAAAGTTTAAATTTTTAAATTAGCACCAAAAAAAATACCTACAGTTTTTAATATAAACTAATTTAAAACCAACAAAAATGAAAAAAAAAAAAAAAAAAAACTGATAAAAAATAAAAACAGTCAGGAATATATCAAATTGAATGCATGGGTTTCGTGAAGTGAAAAGATATATATAAGGGGAAGAAACCAAAAAAGAAAACCTAAAAAATTAGAACCAAAGAACACCTAAGGAATATTAAAAATGGAGAAAGAAGAAATTGAAAAATCTGCAGTTTTTTTTTGCCTGCTCATGTTTGGGTCTGAAAACACATACTATTAATTCAGACAACTAAAATTTTTAAAACAGTTAGAAAATACAAACGAGCTGACTATTTGGGAAAAAATTTATATTCAGAAGAACAGAAACAGAGTTATGAATTTTGATATTCCGATGGAGGGTGACCTTGTTTGGAGGTTCTTTGGCCAACCACAGGATGGAGCTGACATCGACATCCAGGTGGTGCAACATAATGCAACATAAATAAAACCAGTCTGGGAAAGCTGAAGATAAAACAGAGAATTGTTTTGAAACATGTCCAAGAACAAATCAACATTAATATTGAGGTAAGATGTCCAGACCAAAAATAATATAATTAAAATAACCTCAAAATATAACTTCCTAAAATTAAATATTATGTATTTATTGTTTTATATTGTTTCAAATAAAGTTCAGTTCACTTAAAATGCAGTAATTTGTTTTGTATAATGTATATTAACACTATCTTTTGGATATTTTTTTGTATATACATTGTATGTAGTATACATAGAGGGCAGTGGTTTTACTTCCCACACACGTTTTGTAATATGTAATATTACAGTATAGTTTTTTATTACAGTATAGTTATTCAGGTTGGCAACCCCGAAATTTAGGAAGTTGAACTTTCAATCATGGTTGCCATTGCTGTAAGTATGACAAAATGCACTATCATGCAAACAAGAATAATAAACATCAAGTATGATAAATTTAATTTGAAGAGAAAAATTTTTTGCCTAGACCGGTACTCGAACCCGGGACCCTTGGCTTTCCGGGCCAAGTGCTCTACCAACTGAGCTACCGAGGCGAGTTACGATCTAGACGCAAATTTTTCTCTTATATACGTTGTAATTCCCTATCGCCAAATGCTTTTGAAACCATTGTTTCTATCTTTGCAAAATGGCGGCTTCTTAGTTAAGAAGACATTTATTGGGAATTTAACATTACTTTATAAAGCTAGTAAGGCTTCTAATGATGTTTTTATTATTGATTTAACATTTCTCAATGAAAGATAAATTTAATTTGAAGAACTTTACTATCTAACCTCTCTTGGTTAAGTCTTGTTTTTTTCGACCCCGACGCTATTAGGGCATCCGAGGGCTAGGGAGTCTTTCCTTTCTTCCATTACTTCTTTCCTTTATTTTCTTTTCTTCTCCAGAAAAGCCTGACCAGAGGGTATAAGATGGCAGCCCCATCACTGGTCTTGCCTTCCTTTGGCCAGCAACCAATCGAAGGGACTATTATTATGCTTTCAAGTCTTATACGAGAATTTCCCGGAAGTAGGAGGGAAAATTTTCTATAGGATCGTAACAGGCCTTGGCCTAATACTTGGAAGGAAGAAGAAGAAGAAACATTTTCGCCTAGACCGGGACTCGAACCCGGGACCCTTGGCTTTCCGGGCCAAGTGCTCTACCAACTGAGCTACCGAGGCGAGTTACGATCTAGACGCAAATTTTTCTCTTATATATCAAGTATGATGTTTTTCTTCCCCATGAAAGTCCATAATTTATAGCAACCTAAGCCTCATGTGCTGAATAGTTCATTTCAAAATTAATAATTTTCTCAAATTATGAATAACTTTCATGTGTTCATATAAATATATTGGCTGTAAGATGCATAACAGAAAATAATTATTTATTTATGACTTCCTTGTCTATTTCATATTAATTTATGAAACTCACGTAATATCAGCATTGCTGTGTAAACCAAAAACTTCTGGAGTGTCTGTTGGAGGCAAGCCGTTGATATAATCAATGTAGTCTTGAATATTTTTTGTCATGGGAACTTTATAGTTTTTATAAAACTCAAAGCCTGGTCTCAGAAGAACATCACAAAACCACACTTGTGTGAAAGTGGTTAAGAGGCGCTTGTCAAAATCATCTGTTACACGACCTCCATATTGCACTTCACCCAACATGTAGCAAACAGTTGGCCATGAAATTCCCTGAAACATTATGTCCAATTATCAATCTACATGCATATAAAAAAAGTATTTATTATGTAAAAAATTCCAATCTCTAATACAACTGGTGCTCGTATTTCTCAATATTTGTTTTTCAAGTATTTATAAGTGTCTATTGTATATTTGAAGAGAAAAATTATATGCTCAGACTGGGGTTTGAACCCAGGATATTTGGCTTTCTGGGTTCAAACCCTAGTCTGAGCATATAATTTTTCTCTTCAAATATAATTTATTCTTCAGTGAGAAGTGTTAAATTAATAATAGAAACATTGTAAATCTATTGTGTTTTGTAAACAATTAAATAGAAGCATAACTTTGTATATATCAAAGATTTAGGGCCGCATGCAAATACATTAGTCTGTAAATTAAATTTGAAGAGAAAAATTTTCGCCTAGACCGGGACTCGAACCCGGGACCCTTGGCTTTCCGGGCCAAGTGCTCTACCAACTGAGCTACCGAGGCAAGTTACGATCTAGACGCAAATTGATAGAGCACTTGGCCCGGAAAGCCAAGGGTCCCGGGTTCGAGTCCCGGTCTAGGCGAAAATTTTTCTCTTCAAATTTAATTTATCTTTCATTGAGAAATGTTAAATCAATAATAAAAAACATCATTAGAAGCCTTACTAGCTTTATAAAGTAATGTTAAATTCCCAATAAATGTCTTCTTAACTAAGAAGCCGCCATTTGCAAAGATAGAAACAATGGTTTCAAAAGCATTTGGCGATAGGGAATTACAACGTATATAAGAGAAAAATTTGCATCTAGATCGTAACTCGCCTCGGTAGCTCAGTTGGTAGAGCACTTGGCCCGGAAAGCCAAGGGTCCCGGGTTCGAGTCCCGGTCTAGGCGAAAATTTTTCTCTTCAAATTTAATTTATCTTTCATTGAGAAATGTTAAATCAATAATAAAAAACAACATTAGTCTCTAATTATATTATTTTTGGTCTGGACATCTTACCTCAATATTAATGTTGATTTGTTCTTGAACATGTTTCAAAACAATTCTGTTTTATCGTCAGCTTTCCCTTAATATTGAGGTAAGATGTCCAGACCAAAAATAATATAATTAAAATAACCTCAAAATATAACTTCCTAAAATTAAATATTACATTAGTCTCTACTCAAATTACTTCCAATCACTGGTGAGCTGACTCACCGTGAGCAATTGCTGAGATCGAATTAACGGCAGACTTACCGGTCATGCATGAAAGTCAACGTTTTCGTAATATTGGCAACGAATTACCCAGAATTCTCAGTGATAAAACCACTTCCGTTATTTTCGTCTGCTATAGAGGAACGCATTTACACTTGCGTCCCGCAAATAATACCATATACAACGATGTCTGCATCGCGCAATATTACGCCGATTCTCCTGTTCTTCCAGTTGAATTCTTTGGTAGACTCTATCAAATTCCTCTTCTCCGCGTATACCGAAAACATGATCGAAATCTTCAAGGTCCGACATCTTGGATAAAGCGGCAAGGTTTCAAACTACATTGGTGTGACCATCGGTTCCCTTCGGGATTCTCACGATAAGTTTCTATCTTGAGCTATGATCTTAAGTTACCTCGTCAGGTAGCTTACAATTATTATCGCATGAATAGATTTCTGAATAAGCAAAATGTATTAGGATAAAACTTTCTCAGCAGAGAACACCTTTTACAGTCTAATGCGTTTATAAATTCGACCCTTAGTCTCTCATGCATAACTATATTAATTCACTAGTATATAAATTACTAATGGTACAGAAAAGCGGAGGTAGCCAAATTTCAATATTTATTAAGCATATTATTTTAATTTTTATTTTAACATTCATTAGAGCATCATAGATGCTTTAGGATGTGTCCAGATTACAATCTGTACATACACAACAATATAAAATATAATGTATACATACATAAATATATAATGAAACTAATTTACATTGCAATTAAAATACACCATAATACCAAGGGGCAGCGCTTTCACAAGAAAAAATGGAGATGCAATCCCAATTAAATATTACTTATTAAGAACCCGAAAGTGTCTTTAATGGAAAAGTAAGGATGAAAGGGAATTTTATCAATATTTCAATTTTTAATTTAGGTAATCACCCATACTTAATGGTACGAAGACAATTTTACAGCAAGTTTAAATTTTCTGCTTGTAAGAAGTTTAACATTGGAAGGGAGATGATTATATCTATGTGATATGCTGTTAATACTTCTGGTAGCCTGTGACAATTTAAGTGTATATTGTTAGATATTCTAGTGTTATGTTCATGTAAATCTGAATTTATTTTGAAGATTTTAAAATTTTTATGAATAAAGCAAACTGATTCTAAAATGTAAATACAAGGAACCGGTAATATTTTAGTTCTTTGAAGAGTTTCTTACTTTCTTATTCAAAGTTAAAATTGGGAAACACATTATGAGGTTCTTAATTAATAAATTAATGAGTCATTTTAACATCTTACCTCATATTTCATGTTTTATCAAACACGGTAACTATAGTTTTCAAATGATCTTGTCATTCATTTTCAACCGCCATTATGACTACCGGATATTCGTTGGAATCTCCCTCTCTAACGTTGCCATCTGGTGTTGATTCGATGAACTTCGAGATGAGGTCACGTTCATCCGGAATGTCGAAATTCATAGATTTAAATTTGTTCTTCTGTATAAATATTTTCTCCCAAACTGTCAATTCCAAAGGTTTTTCCAAATGTTTAAGAAGTTTAGCTTCTTTTTCAATTCTATGACCTTCCAACAAACTATGTGCTGCAATAGCTAATTTTTCAATTTCACCATTTTTAATATTTCTAAAGTGTTCCTTTGTGCGAGTGTCCAAATTTCTTTTTGTTTTTCCTATGTATACTTATTGCAATCTTGACAATCAATTTGAAAATGAATGACAAGATCATTTGAAAACTATAGTTACCGTGTTTGATAAAACATGAAATATGAGGTAAGATGTTAAAATGACTCATTAATTTATTCTTACTTTCTGTTCAGAATGGTGCTTTCATCATGATTTTAATAATTCTTTTTTGTAATTTGAGTATTTGAGTAGATTTTGGTGATGATCCTCATAGTATATACCATAATATATATATATATCATCATCATCAAGGTATGGGCCTGTTGGCCCGTTCCGCTCCCCGGCGCACTACATGCCGCAGGCGCAGGTCGTCCTTCCAATGACGTTTTGGTCTTCCAACATTTCTTCAGCCTAGAGGCCTATAATGAAGCAGCTGTTTTGATAAACGATTATTTGGCATTCTTTGATATATATATATATATATATATATATATATATAAGGAGGATCATAGGAACATTTTAAGGCTAGAATTAGAAAATCTAAAGCTGTATTCTCACAATAATTGTCACCCATATGGAAATCTAAATAAATTTCAACTAAAACTAAATTAAAACTAATTAATAGCATTGTGAAAAGTACATTACTTACACCTATATGGGTGTAAGACTTGAAAGAGCACAATCACATTATAGAAAAAAAGGCAAGTACATATAAATAGATGCCTGAGATTTATTTTGAGGAATTGTGGAGGATAACATCATAGAATGAAATCTGGGAGGTGGTTAAATATCATAAATGGAAATGGATTGGACACACTCTGAGAAGAAAACTAGGCAGTGTGCCAAAGAAAGCACTGGAATGGAATGCACAGGGATTTTCTATAAAAAAAGAAGACAAAAAATTACTTGGTGCAGCACTGTAACAACAGAAATTGAACAACAAGGGAACAGTTGGAATGAATAAGGAATTTGACAAAAAAGCAGAGTCTGAGGGCATGCTTTCACAAAGACCCTATGCTTCCAAGAAGAGTGACAGGCACTACTACTATATAAATTACTCTTACCTTCTTTGGGTCCATGTCGTCAAGATGATTCTGTATAAATTGAACACTAGCTGCAAAATCAGCCTGATTAAATTCATATGGGATGTTCCATCCAAGTGGACCAAATTTTCTTCTCTCTTGCACAACTGTATGTAGAAATGCAACAGCATAAAGCAAAGGAGGCCATTGTGGCTGTGTGGAATAGTCCAACGTGTCCTGAAATTTTCACAACTACATCAATACGAATACTCCAGTTGCAGGAATTCTACATACAAACCCAAATGCAAGTAATCAAGTAATTTCTTATCTGTACTATATAATCTTATTTACTTATTGTACAAGAAAAATAATTCGTATAAATCCCACAATTTTAATTTTTTGTAATTGGATTTAAAATTAGGTGAAAGTTCTTAACTTTTTTATCTGTATAGCTACCCCTGAAAGAATCATTTCAATTAAAAGACTATGAAAGCAGAAATTATGTTCATGACACATTTTGATATTTTGTATATTCACTTATGTAAGGAAATACTGAAAGAAGAAAACCTTTTGGAGCATACTATGTCATCACATAAACGCAACTACAACCATACCACCATGTATTTAAATTTGGCTATTCTATGCCACTGTGTCACCAGTGAATATTAAATTGGAGAACAAGTGACTTTTGGCATTGTAATGGCCAATGTGATAACACATGTTCCTACTAGAGCCAAAATGCCAAAAGGTTTACTGATTTGTAAGAGGATTCTATCCCAAGAGTCCACCTACATTAGTGGGCAAATTAGGGTGAATAAAAGGGCAAGTTAGTTACATTTGAAAAGAAAACTATATGCCTAGACTGGGGTATATTTTTCTTTTCAAATATAATTTGTCCATCATTAAGGGCCGCATGCAAATACATTAGTCTCCACTCAAATTACTTCCAATCACCGGTGAGCTGACTTTCCGTGAGCAAGTGCAAAGATCGAATTAGCTACCCACTAACTGGTCATGCATGAAAGTCGTCGTTTTCGTAATATTGGCAAGAAATTACCCAGAATTCTCAGTGATGAAACCACTTCCGTTATTTTCGTCTGCTCGAGGAATGTATTTATGCTTGCATCTCACAAATAATACTGTATATGACGACGTCTGCATTGCGCGATATTACGCTGATTCTCCTGTTCTTCCAGTTGAATTCTTTGGTAGACTCTATCAAATTCCTCTTCTCCGCATATACCGAAAACATGATCTTTTTCAAGGTCCGACATCTTGGATAAAGCAGCAAGGTACACGGCAAGGTTTCAAACTACATCGGTTACCATCGGTTCCTATCGGGTTGCTCATGATTCGTTCTCTGCAAAGTCACCTCACCAGGTAGCTTAGGAATTTTGACAATTATTATTGCATGAACAGATTTTTGAGTATGCAAAAACATCTTTGGATGCAACTTTCTCAGCAGAGAATGACTTTTACGGTCTAATGCATTCATAGATACGACCCTAAGATGTTTAAAAACGAATAATATGAACAGGGCAAGTTAGTATATCAGATTAGCTTAGCATTTACTTTATTAAGTTATGTAGGTAGGAAATATCACTATAAGGTTTATTTTAATTAGCATTTACTTTAATTTATGTAGAGTTGTTTTGACTCACCTCATACTTCTTAACTCCCTTGCAGACCCGGGTTTCTTCACTGCATTGAAGAAACCCGGGTCTGCAAGGGAGTTAAGAAGTATGAGGAGAGTCAAAAACAATTGAACATAAATTAATAAACCTCATAGTGTTATTTCCTACCTACATAACTTAGCATTTACTTGTTTGTTAGTGGGTTTTATTGATAAGTTGGCAACACTGGCTGATCAATGACTAATATAAATTTTACAATGCAAATGTGGTAATTTTAAGTAAATTTATATAATAAATTTGGGAATTTTAACATTATGAGGTTTAATTCATAAGAATTAAATGAATCGTGATTTCTTCTTACCTCAAACTTCTATATTTGAAGAGAAAAATTTTCGCCTAGACCGGGACTCGAACCCGGGACCCTTGGCTTTCCGGGCCAAGTGCTCTACCAACTGAGCTACCGAGGCGAGTTACGATCTAGACGCAAATTTTTCTCTTATGTACGTTGTAATTCCCTCGCGCCAAATGCTTGAAACCATAGCTTCTATCTTTGCAAATGGCGGCTTCTTAGTTAAGAAGACATTTATTGGGAATTTAACACTACTTTATAGCCAGTAGATATAAAGTAGTGTTAAATTCCCAATAAATGTCTTCTTAACTAAGAAGCCGCCATTTGCAAAGATAGAAGCTATGGTTTCAAGCATTTGGCGCGAGGGAATTACAACGTACATAAGAGAAAAATTTGCGTCTAGATCGTAACTCGCCTCGGTAGCTCAGTTGGTAGAGCACTTGGCCCGGAAAGCCAAGGGTCCCGGGTTCGAGTCCCGGTCTAGGCGAAAATTTTTCTCTTCAAATATAATTTATCCTTCTATGAGAAGTGTTAAATTAATAATAAAATCGTCAAACTTCTATGTTTTTTTAAACATAGAAAAACATAGAAGTATGAGGTAAGAAGAAATCACGATTCATTTAATTCTTAAAGATTTTAAGTAACTTTGAGCTCAACTTCTCACTTTATTTTAAGGCATTTTTTCACTTTTTTTTTGGAAAGAAAAATCAACATATACATTTCTCTAGGTAATTATAAACATACTGCAACAATAAATTGTGTATTTTTCCATTTTTTATTTGAATTTATGTTGCTGACATGGTGGCATAGAATCCCATTAACTTATATTAAAGATATCTTTGTATGTTATTCAACTTTTATGAAGATCATATCTGAAGTATCCTTTTTTAAAGTTCTGAAATAATTAAAGTGTCCCTTTTTATAGTTTTGTAAAACTGGTCACCCTATATTAGATGAAGCTACATAATACTTATTGTCAATAGAAAACAAATTACATAATATAAAACAAATTAAATAAATCAAATAAAGTACCAGTATATCTACAAATAGAATATACTAATCTAAGCATAACAAGTACTGTATGGAGATTTATCATAAAAAAATACAACATACCTGTGTGATGTTTTGATATGTCCTTTTCAAACTTGCTCTAATCCCTTGTGGTGGTTCATTTGTAAACTTTATAGCCATCTATAAAGAATGAACAGTTAAATAATAGCTTAAATTTAGAGGTAATTGTATAAAAAAAGTGTGTTCTAATGTCTCCACTGTACGTTGCATACTTTGGATTCTTCACTGAGCAGATAGATGGCACTAAAAAAACCTGCCTCCCACAGCCAGCTGGCAAAAGGGAAATTCGGCGGTCAAAAGGTTAAGAAGCAGGCTTACTACCATCTGAGCCAGCACAGCGGACTTGGTATAGAGAAGTTACTTAATTGATTATAAATGAAGTTTATTTTTTCCTTTTATTTTTTGATATCTTTGTAGTGAATTTTAGCATCCATCCATCCATAGTATTTCTGCCTGAAGCAGATCCTTCACTGCAATCATAGCATTTTCATGCTATGCTTGCAGCTTTACTAGGGAATTGTAGGTGTGATTGTGTTCATAGTTAAATATGGGAAATAACATTATGAGATTCATAATTCGTAAATTGATGAGTTCTTTTTTACATCTTACCTCCTATATTATGTTTCTTTAAACATGATTTAAAGAAACATGAAATATGAGGTAAGGTGTAAAAAATGACTCATTAATTTATGAATAAATTGTGAATTTTTCCATTCTTTATTTGAATTTATGTTGATGACATGGTGGCATAGAATCCCAGTAACTTGTATTAAAGATATCTTTGTATGTTCATGAGTGAAGAGGGACAAGATATTGTCTGAAACCGCCATCATCACAGAAATTTGAAATTATATGAGGTGAGTCGTTAAAAATATGTTCTCCACTCACTATTAATGATATAACCTCATAATGTTTACTTCCCAATATTAATTTAAATATAATGATATTTATGTAGAATTTATATTAACGAAATGGAAACAAAGCTGCAAAGGTATGGGGATCCCAATAGGCAACAGATTTTTGCTGACATTACAATTTGCCGATGATTAACTGGTTTTAGCACAAGACAAATTTGATATGGAATTCATGATAAAAAGGTTGAAAAACATATATGAATCATGGGGTCTCACAGTAAATTTACAAAAAACAGAATATCTGGCAATAAATAGCAATGAAAGAGAAAATTTAATATTGGAAGAAGGAATCCAAATAAAGCAAGTGAAACAAACTAAATATTTGGGAATGATTATGGATAACATCGAAGGTATAGGAAAAGAGAACATAAAACATAGAATTGAATTGAGTAGCAAAATAATATCATCATTAAATTCCATATGGTGGGATAAGCATATTTGGAAAGACACAAAAAAATATATTGGTAAAACATTGGTGGAATCTGTTGCAATGTAAGGAAGTGAGGTATGGACAATCAATAAGTACTACAAGAATAGACTAATAGCTCTAGAAATGGATTATTTACGAAGAAGTGCCAGAAAGTCTAAATTAGAACGTGTCACAAATAAGGAAATTAGAAACATAATGGAAGCAGACGAAAGCATAATTGAAAGAATTGAGGAGAAGGAATTAAAGTGGTTAGGACATGTTTTAAGAATGGAAGATGAGTGATGGCCCAAGCAACTATATGAATGGCATCCGAACAGAAAGAAGAAAAGAGGAAGACCAAGGTTAACATGGAAGGAAAACATGAAGACAGTAATGCAAGCTAGAGGGCTAAGCATCGAAGATGCCCAAGACCGTAGGCTTTGGAGGTTTGGCACGGGAAGACGGCAGCAGCTGTAAGAACCCGAAGATAGATAGATGATAAAACAATTATTCCTAAAAACTTGGATAAAATGGATAGTTCAGAATCAAGGATATGATAAATACACACCTGTAACAGAGCTATTGGAAATTGTGTATGAACTTCTGTTGTCATCCATAAACGGAATGTTTCATGCACGTTTTCAGTCTCGACTAAAGCATCCATCGCTTCATTACAGAAAGGAAGAGACAGATGTATGTTTTGCAGAAGCACCCAACCTCCTGCTGCCATAGAGTCTGATATCAGGCGTCGCGCACAAATTTCCTGGCCTTGACCCATTGATACTGATCTCAGTTCTAAACAACAAAAATGAATTAAATAAACAAAATCATTTTGTTGAGTTGTTTCTTGACTCACCTCATACTTCTTAACTCCCTTGCATATCTAGATTTCGTCACTGTATTTGTGACATTCTCAATGTTGTTCACGTTCACAACTGACGTCCAATGGTCTCCTCTCCTGCAGACTGACCGACAAACTTCCAAATCAATCCCCTCTCCTTATCACCGGGTAATAAGGAGAGGGGATTGATTTTGAAGTTCGTCAGTCAGCCATCAGATGACGCGGAGGTCAGTCTGCAGGAGAGGAGACCACTGGACGTCAGCTGTGAATGTGAACAGCATTGAGAATGTCACAAATACATTGACGAAATCTAGATATGCGAGGGAGTTAAGAAGTATGAGGTGAGTCAAGAAACAACTCAACAAAATTAAAATAAATCTCATAGTGTTATTTTCTACCTACATAACTTAAACAAAATCATATTTAACAAAGAAAAATTAACGCTCGAACCGGGACTTGAACCCTTGATCTCTAATTCTATGTCTCAGTTTGAGCATTAATTTTTTTTCTTAAATAAAATTATATTCAGGATTGGAAAGTGTTAATTTAAATAAAATCATCTTCACGATTTAATATTCAACACTATTTGAATCTGATATTAACAAAAATACTAATTTTAATCTAATGTGAGTATACAAAATGAACAAGCAATGGTATTTTGATGTTATATTTTAAATTAACATGTTCCAGTATTGGATATAGTTTTATTTTAGAAACAAATTGGGAGTCGAACCCCAGACCTCTGACTCTGTACATCAGTGCGGTAACTGTTACACCATTCGAACTATATCCAATTCTGGAACATGTTAATTTAAAATATAACATCAAAATATGTAGCTTCAACCGCTTAAAAATTAATATTTAAATTCTCAATAAAAATACTTAAAAAAGAAGTCGTCAGATGGTATTGTTGATAGCGATGGCTATCGGCTTCAGATGAAAGGAGAATTAATTGTATAAGTAGAAAGAAATTTGATGTTCCTATTGGAAGTTCGAATGGCATAATGGTTACCACATAACATACAGAGTCAGAGGTCCGGGGTTCGACTCCCGGTTCGAACATAATTTTTCTTCCTAAAATGAAGCAATGGTATTAATAAGCTGTTAGTTAATGCTGATGATTTAGTATTATTAGGTGATAGTGAGGAGATACTAAGGGCCAACATGCACACTCTGTTAGTTAATGCTGATGATTTAGTATTATTAGGTGATAGTGAGGAGATACTAAGGGCCAACATGTACACTCTGTTAGTTAATGCTGATGATTTAGTATTATTAGGTGATAGTGAGGAGATACTAAGGGCCAACATGCACACTCTATTGAGTAACACTAAGAAATTTAATGATTAAATATTAAAAATATGTCCACTGCTGTGGTCTCGGGGTAGCATGGTGCCTTGTCACGCAGCGGGCCCGGGTTCGATCCCCAGTCGGAACAGTTTTTCTGGGTGAGGTTTTTATCAGGGTTTTTCCTCACCTGTAAGACAAATGTCAGGAAAACTTTAAGGCCCAAACGGTCCCCGAAATCATATGGCCATCGCAATCATCATCATTCATATTCATCTTAGATTAAGCTTAGGATTAGGGACTCTCCTGGTGCACCATTATCATCATCATCACCCATCATATCATCGGGGCAACGTAACCCCACCTTCCAGGCGCCCCAACCTCAGAAGTGGGTTACAAGTATGCCGTGCCAGGAGAGAAACCAGGAATGTCGAAAGACAAACCTGGGGAATTTGGAGAAAAAAAAAATATTAAAAATATTACCTCACCTCATATTTTGTCTTCTTTCTAGACCAATTTCCGAATAATTATTCCATCATTAATATTTTCGTAACCATTGTTCTGTAGTGGCGATGCACTGCTTGTTCCTCCATCCAGCTAGCAGACTTTTATTATTTCTTGGGGAACTGTGCTTTTATAAAATTTAAGTATTTCACCCTAAATGTAGCTACATTAAGCAAAATACACTTACGTATCTCCTTTTGCTTAGCAAGTGCTGTCACTTGTGGTGATGGATCTGATCCAATAGATAATATGCAAATAAGTGGACTTCGAGGTTCTGATTCTGCCCATGTCGCATCAAGATCAAGAATTAAGGCCTCTCCATATTCAGGACCAAGCGATTCTGAAAACAATCAAGATCATTTAGCAACAAATACCATCAAGAGTATGGTGGGAGGAGAATTTATGCGGGAAGGAAGTCCGAATAAGTCAAGATGGATGCAACATGTTCATCGAATGGAAGATCACAGAATACCCAAACAAATGTTAAGATATCAACCTGCAGGAAGAAGAAGACCAGGACGTCCACTCAAAAGACTTCTGGATGGTGTTTGTCTTGAGGCCGAAACAGGTCAACAAATTTGTGAATGTACTATGATGATGAAGCCAGAATTAGCTCAGTGATCAGAACATCAGCACGTACAGCTGAAGGTTTGGTGTTCAATTCCCAGTTCAGGTGGAAATTTTTCTCTTTACCATTGATTACAATAGTTTAGTTGTGTACATTAATTAATTAATTTTGATCATAGAAATAGCTTTAGCTTTTTAATATCATCATCACCATCATCATCATAGTACATTCACGAATTTAGGCCATTTGTTGACCTGTTTCAGCCTTAAGAGAAACACCACCCAGAAGTCTTTTGAACAGATGTCCTGGTCTTCTTCTTCTTGCAGGTTGATATCTTAACATTTAAATTTGAAGAGAAAAATTTTCGCCTAGACCGGGACTCGAACCCGGGACCCTTGGCTTTCCGGGCCAAGTGCTCTACCAACTGAGCTACTGAGGCGAGTTACGATCTAGACGCAAATTTTTCTCTTATATACGTTGTAATTCCCTATCGCCAAATGCTTTTGAAATCATTGTTTCTATCTTTGCAAATGGCGGCTTCTTAGTTAAGAAGACATTTATTGGGAATTTAACATTACTTTAAAAGCTAGTAAGGCTTCTAATGATGTTTTTATTATTAATTAACATTTTCTCAATGAAAGATAAATTAAATTTGAAGAGAAAAATTTTCGCCTAGACCGGGACTCGAACCCGGGACCCTTGGCTTTCCGGGCCAAGTGCTCTACCAACTGAGCTACTGAGGCGAGTTACGATCTAGACGCAAATTTTTCTCTTATATACGTTGTAATTCCCTATCGCCAAATGCTTTTGAAATCATTGTTTCTATCTTTGCAAATGGCGGCTTCTTAGTTAAGAAGACATTTATTGGGAATTTAACATTACTTTAAAAGCTAGTAAGGCTTCTAATGATGTTTTTATTATTAATTTAACATTTTCTCAATGAAAGATAAATTAAATTTGAAGAGAAAAATTTTCGCCTAGACCGGGACTCGAACCCGGGACCCTTGGCTTTCCGGGCCAAGTGCTCTACCAACTGAGCTACTGAGGCGAGTTACGATCTAGACGCAAATTTTTCTCTTATATACGTTGTAATTCCCTATCGCCAAATGCTTTTGAAATCATTGTTTCTATCTTTGCAAATGGCGGCTTCTTAGTTAAGAAGACATTTATTGGGAATTTAACATTACTTTAAAAGCTAGTAAGGCTTCTAATGATGTTTTTATTATTAATTTAACATTTTCTCAATGAAAGATAAATTAAATTTGAAGAGAAAAATTTTCGCCTAGACCGGGATTCGAACCCGGGACCCTTGGCTTTCCGGGCCAAGTGCTCTACCAACTGAGCTACTGAGGCGAGTTACGATCTAGACGCAAATTTTTCTCTTATATACGTTGTAATTCCCTATCGCCAAATGCTTTTGAAATCATTGTTTCTATCTTTGCAAATGGCGGCTTCTTAGTTAAGAAGACATTTATTGGGAATTTAACATTACTTTAAAAGCTAGTAAGGCTTCTAATGATGTTTTTATTATTAATTTAACATTTTCTCAATGAAAGATAAATTAAATTTGAAGAGAAAAATTTTCGCCTAGACCGGGACTCGAACCCGGGACCCTTGGCTTTCCGGGCCAAGTGCTCTACCAACTGAGCTACTGAGGCGAGTTACGATCTAGACGCAAATTTTTCTCTTATATACGTTGTAATTCCCTATCGCCAAATGCTTTTGAAATCATTGTTTCTATCTTTGCAAATGGCGGCTTCTTAGTTAAGAAGACATTTATTGGGAATTTAACATTACTTTAAAAGCTAGTAAGGCTTCTAATGATGTTTTTATTATTAATTTAACATTTTCTCAATGAAAGATAAATTAAATTTGAAGAGAAAAATTTTCGCCTAGACCGGGACTCGAACCCGGGACCCTTGGCTTTCCGGGCCAAGTGCTCTACCAACTGAGCTACTGAGGCGAGTTACGATCTAGACACAAATTTTTCTCTTATATACGTTGAAAATGTTAAATTAATAATAAAAACATCATTAGAAGCCTTACTAGCTTTTAAAGTAATGTTAAATTCCCAATAAATGTCTTCTTAACTAAGAAGCCGCCATTTGCAAAGATAGAAACAATGATTTCAAAAGCATTTGGCGATAGGGAATTACAACGTATATAAGAGAAAAATTTGCGTCTAGATCGTAACTCGCCTCAGTAGCTCAGTTGGTAGAGCACTTGGCCCGGAAAGCCAAGGGTCCCGGGTTCGAGTCCCGGTCTAGGCGAAAATTTTTCTCTTCAAATTTAATTTATCTTTCATTGAGAAAATGTTAAATTAATAATAAAAACATCATTAGAAGCCTTACTAGCTTTTAAAGTAATGTTAAATTCCCAATAAATGTCTTCTTAACTAAGAAGCCGCCATTTGCAAAGATAGAAACAATGATTTCAAAAGCATTTGGCGATAGGGAATTACAACGTATATAAGAGAAAAATTTGCGTCTAGATCGTAACTCGCCTCAGTAGCTCAGTTGGTAGAGCACTTGGCCCGGAAAGCCAAGGGTCCCGGGTTCGAGTCCCGGTCTAGGCGAAAATTTTTCTCTTCAAATTTAATTTATCTTTCATTGAGAAAATGTTAAATTAATAATAAAAACATCATTAGAAGCCTTACTAGCTTTTAAAGTAATGTTAAATTCCCAATAAATGTCTTCTTAACTAAGAAGCCGCCATTTGCAAAGATAGAAACAATGATTTCAAAAGCATTTGGCGATAGGGAATTACAACGTATATAAGAGAAAAATTTGCGTCTAGATCGTAACTCGCCTCAGTAGCTCAGTTGGTAGAGCACTTGGCCCGGAAAGCCAAGGGTCCCGGGTTCGAGTCCCGGTCTAGGCGAAAATTTTTCTCTTCAAATTTAATTTATCTTTCATTGAGAAAATGTTAAATTAATAATAAAAACATCATTAGAAGCCTTACTAGCTTTTAAAGTAATGTTAAATTCCCAATAAATGTCTTCTTAACTAAGAAGCCGCCATTTGCAAAGATAGAAACAATGATTTCAAAAGCATTTGGCGATAGGGAATTACAACGTATATAAGAGAAAAATTTGCGTCTAGATCGTAACTCGCCTCAGTAGCTCAGTTGGTAGAGCACTTGGCCCGGAAAGCCAAGGGTCCCGGGTTCGAGTCCCGGTCTAGGCGAAAATTTTTCTCTTCAAATTTAATTTATCTTTCATTGAGAAAATGTTAAATTAATAATAAAAACATCATTAGAAGCCTTACTAGCTTTTAAAGTAATGTTAAATTCCCAATAAATGTCTTCTTAACTAAGAAGCCGTCCCGCGCCGTAGCCGAGCGGTTAAGGCAGGAAGCCTTGGCGCAGAGCTACGGGACTTGCGCTGGTTCGAGTCTCCGTGGGGGAAGAAATTTTCTCATGGTATTTCGGCCAGTATGGGACCGGTGCCTACCCAGCATCGTGATGCATTTGGGTAGCTACAATAAGTAGCGGCTCCAGGTTGAGAAAACCAGCTATAACGGCTGGGGGACTCGACATGCTGACCACATGTCACCCCTACACTGGCTGATTATCATCTACCTCTGTGATTGACACATGTGGATGTGAGGCCAGCAGCCGGCTGGTAGGCTAAGGGCCTTGTAGGCCTGTCGCGCCAGGAGTTTTAACTAAGAAGCCACCATTTGCAAAGATAGAAACAATGATTTCAAAAGCATTTGGCGATAGGGAATTACAACGTATATAAGAGAAAAATTTGCGTCTAGATCGTAACTCGCCTCAGTAGCTCAGTTGGTAGAGCACTTGGCCCGGAAAGCCAAGGGTCCCGGGTTCGAGTCCCGGTCTAGGCGAAAATTTTTCTCTTCAAATTTAATTTATCTTTCATTGAGAAAATGTTAAATTAATAATAAAAACATCATTAGAAGCCTTACTAGCTTTTAAAGTAATGTTAAATTCCCAATAAATGTCTTCTTAACTAAGAAGCCGCCATTTGCAAAGATAGAAACAATGATTTCAAAAGCATTTGGCGATAGGGAATTACAACGTATATAAGAGAAAAATTTGCGTCTAGATCGTAACTCGCCTCAGTAGCTCAGTTGGTAGAGCACTTGGCCCGGAAAGCCAAGGGTCCCGGGTTCGAGTCCCGGTCTAGGCGAAAATTTTTCTCTTCAAATTTAATTTATCTTTCATTGAGAAAATGTTAAATTAATAATAAAAACATCATTAGAAGCCTTACTAGCTTTTAAAGTAATGTTAAATTCCCAATAAATGTCTTCTTAACTAAGAAGCCGCCATTTGCAAAGATAGAAACAATGATTTCAAAAGCATTTGGCGATAGGGAATTACAACGTATATAAGAGAAAAATTTGCGTCTAGATCGTAACTCGCCTCAGTAGCTCAGTTGGTAGAGCACTTGGCCCGGAAAGCCAAGGGTCCCGGGTTCGAGTCCCGGTCTAGGCGAAAATTTTTCTCTTCAAATTTAATTTATCTTTCATTGAGAAAATGTTAAATTAATAATAAAAACATCATCTTAACATTTGTTTGGGTATTCTGTGATCTTCCATTTGATGAACATGTTGCCCCGATCTTGACTTATAATTAGAAATTTTGTTTTCTAAAGGTTCCATGTGTAATTCTTCTAAGATGTCTTCATTTTTTTTGTGATCTAGGGGTTGTAAGGGGTAGTGACGTGTATATAACCACTCCTACCCAATTCTCATCCTCACCTTCTCGTGGTACAACCCGTTTTCACAAACGAGGCTCTGAGGACCAAGTCACGGTATAACTGTTCCATCGGGTACTGAGTAAATGCGGTATTCTAATGTCTGTCCAGAGACTAAAAGGTAGCAGCCCTACCACTGGACTACTTAGCATTGGGCCAGTATCCCGTCCTAAGGAACTTCAACACTACTTTCAATTCTCAACATGAAGAAATTGCTTTTTAATATTATTTTAATAAATATAGCTGTATGGAGTCCCGTCATGTCTTCTTAATGTAGAAGCCATTTCACTGTGTATTTGTGAATGATGATTCATTGTTTATACATGAGTTGGAGAAAATGTTTTTATATATCTCAACTCATAAAGTTGTATGTATTCACAATACTGGTTTCAATGGTCATTCACCATCATCTTTCGCCTTCTTACTTCCCACTCTAATTTTGAATAGATGGTTCATTGGATTGGATAAGGGGTCAAGAGATAGGAGGAGAATTTGTGCTTGGAAGGGAGGGAAGTCTGAATTAACTCAGTGGTTGGAGCATCAGCATGTAAAGCTGAAGGTTCGGGGTTCAATTCCCAGTTCAGGAAGAAATTTTTCTCTTTACCTTTGATTACAATAGTTTAGTTAAGTACAAAAATTTACTTATTTCAATCATAGCAATAGCTTTAATTTCTTAATATTCTTCTTCTTCCTTCCAAGTATTAGTCCAAGGCCTGTTACGATCCTATAGAAAATTTTCCCTCCAGCGTTTGAGGGAAATTCTCGTATAAGACTTGAAAGCATAATAATAGTCCCTTCGATTGGTTGCTGGCCAAAGGAAGGCAAGACCAGTGATGGGGCTGCCATCTTATAGCCTCTGGTCAGGCTTTTCTGGAGAAGAAAAGAAAATAAAGGAAAGAAGAAATGGAAGAAAGGAAAGACACCCTAGCCCTCGGATGCCCTAATAGCATTGGGGTCGAAAAAAAAAGAGTTAACCAAGAGAGGTTAGATAGTAAAGTTAAAAGAGTGCAAAACGCAAGTAAGTGGAAGAAATGTTTTGCACAGCTTGGGCACCTTGTGGTCGCCATCCACATATCCCCTAGATGAGGACCCCTGAGGGGACTTCTTAATATTCTTCTTCTTCTTCTTCCTTCCAAGTATTAGGCCAAGGCCTGTTACGATCCTATAGAAAATTTTCCCTCCAATGTTCGAGGGAAATTCTCGTATAAGACTTGAAAGCATAATAATAGTCCCTTCGATTGGTTGCTGGCCAAAGGAAGGCAAGACCAGTGATGGGGCTGCCATCTTATAGCCTCTGGTCAGGCTTTTCTGGAGAAGAAAAGAAAATAAAGTAAAGAAGAAATGGAAGAAAGGAAAGACTCCCTAGCCCTCGGATGCCCTAATAGTGTCGGGGGTCGAAAAAAACAAGAGTTAACCAAGAGAGGTTAGATAGTAAAGTTAAAAGAGTGCAAAACACAAGTAAGTGGAAGAAATGTTTTGCACAGCTTGGGCACCTTGTGGTCGCCATCCACATATCCCCTAGATGAGGACCCCTGAGGGTAAATTTAATAAATAGCATCTTATCAATATTTCACAGGAAATGACAATATCATGTAATACTTGTAAAGACAATTACACTCTTCTCATATTAAATTTCCTCAGCTGAACATATTTCAGGGTCCACTGACACATTCTCTACTAGATTGTGACAGTTGTGTTGACTATCCACTGTCATGTACAGCTAGGAGCACACAAGAAGGCGAGCAGGGCATGAAGAGAGGGAGGCTGTTATCGCTGTGAATCCCCGGTGCACACATTTCTACGCATTGAGCTGTATTAATCATTCACAAACCTTGTACTCTTTTCTTGCGCAGTCATGTTATGAATCCATGTGTTGCTGTTACTAATAATGTTTTATTTTCATTACAGTGTTTATAAAGATTGTGTTTATTTGTGTTTTGTCCATGTGTTGCAGTTATTAAAATTGTTTCATTTTCATTATAGTGTTTATAAAGATTGTGTTTTATTCATCCACATGTTGTAAGGTAAAAATATTGTTTATTTAACTTTTATAGGAATTAATCACTATGAGGTTTAATTTATGGTGAAATTAAATGTTTCTTACCTCTCCTCATATAAATTTTCTAAGTAGATCGCAATTTCGAGACCACAACGGTTTCGTCAGCACTTTCTTGGCGATGGATGTTATGTCGATTGGAAGAAACTCTTCTTCTTCCCTCTGTTGGTGGACCGATGAACCTTTGGATCAGGTCAAAATTTGCAGGAATTTCGAAGTTCATAAGTTTTCTTTTGTTTTTTCTGAATGTGGATCTTTTCCCAAACCGTTGCCAAGAAAGTGCTGACGATGAGACTGTTGTGGTCTCAAAATCGCAATCTACTTAGAAAATTTATACGAGGAGAGGTAAGAAACATTTAATTTCATCATAAAAAATATTGTTTCTTTTTCATTATATTGTTATAAAGATTGTGTTTCATTTGTCCATGTGTTGCGGTTACTAAAATTGTTTCATTTTCATTATGGTGTGTATGAAGATTGTGTTTTATTCGTCTAGAAATGCGACTAATATTTTTGGAACACACAGTACTAAGATGCATGCAATAGAAATGCTATGACTCTAATATTATGTCACACATTCCTTATGCTTGCCAGCTTGTCAGCTCTTAGCTGTAGCTTATTTTCTCCAAAAGATGTTGAGGAGAGATGTACATATTTTGAATTAACTCTTGTTATAACAATTACCATAACGATTTCTGACAAACATAAAATCTTGAAGAATATGAAAAATTCTGATCTTACCCATAATATATTTGCGTGCTTGAGAAAGAGTTCTATCAGGGCTCCATGATCGGATTAACAACAGTTTTCGAAAAACATCTAATGAAGAGTTGTAACCGCAAGGTATTATCTTCCTCTGGCCTTTCTTTCTCATACCATACACGCCATTCTTTCTCATTTTGTTCAATCTGAAAATGAAACAAAATATACCCAAATACAAAAATTATTTATTTAAAAATCCAAATTATGTTAATGTTCATAGAAAACATATCAGCAAGAATGAAATAGCATTGTTATCTTACAAATTATCATTAGTCATTAACTTTTATTATAACATAGATGGGCGGCCGCGGTGGACTAGTGGTTATGCTCTTCGCCTCTGGTCCCAAGGATCGCACGTTCAAACCCGGCCGGGATTGATGGATTTTTTTAGGATGGAAAAATTCATCATCATCATCATCATAGTACATTCACGAATTTAGGCCATTTGTTGACCTGTTTCGGCCTCAAGAGAAACACCATCCAGAAGTCCTTTGAGTGGACGTCCTGGTCTTCTTCTTCCTGCAGGTTGATATCTTAACATTAGTTTGGGTATTCTGTGATCTTCCATTCGATGAACATGTTGTATCCATCTTGACTTATAATCAGAAATTTTGTTTTCTAAAGATTCCATGTGTAATTCTTCTAAGATGTCTTCATTTTTTTTGTGATCTAGTAGTGTGTATCCTGCAGTCCTCCGAAGATATCTCATTTCAGCAGATCTAAGTCTCTGTATATCCTTCTGTTTCAACGTCCATACTTCGCTACCATACAAAAGAGTTGGAAGAGCCAGTGTTTTATACACTTTCAGTCTTGAATGCTTATGGAAAAAATTCAAGGAGCAAATCCCGGGAGGGACTTTAAGCCGTGGGTCCCAAGTCTGAATATTTTCAGGCTCGTAAAAGATCCTTAAGCCTGAATGAAAGGCCTCTAAGCAAAATTTACCAAATTTTCCCATCCTAGTACTACCTTGGTTTCCTAGATGTCAGTATGAGGCGGAACGCTGACCACAGACCACTCAAATGACATCTATACAAAAACAAGTGCAACTAAATTAGTATGGTTCAAATTCTTCCCTGTAGGGGGAGAGCGCATAAATCTCTGTTAAGGGAAACATGGGCTTACAAGAAGACAAGAAGAAGATAACATAGATGGGTCATTTTCAAAAGGATATAGGCATTGCTGTCCCTTTATCATTTAAGTAGAAATTAAATACCCATTCGAATAAGTCATACATCATACCAATAAAGGACTTGTGAAAAACAGGTTACCATTTGTCCTCCAGTTAAACAAAAAAATAAAAGCAAAGACCAAGAATTTCTCAACAACTTTCATGGAAGATAGTGCTCTCCCATCCCAAACTTCAAAGGTGTGTTTGTGTTTTCTGACACCCACTGCACTTTACGTGCTTTGGGTTATGTGCTGGGCAGATAGATGGCGTTAATGTGGTCTATTTTCAATTTAGCACCATTTCAGCTGACCACTTTATATAAATGATATATTCTTGTATTATATACATACAGGAGCATAGGATGAGTGTATGTTTTATATTTGTGTAGTGGATGGGACAGAAGCCTGAATGGCTCAGTGGTCTGGGCTGAGCACATACATTTGATGGGTTATAATGGATGGGAAGGAAGCCTGAATGGCTCAGTTGTCTGTGCATCAGCATGTAAAGCTGAAGGTTCAGGGTTCAATTCCTGGTTCAGGCATAAGTATAGTATATAAGAGAAAAATTTGCATCTAGATCGCAACTCGCCTCGGTAGCTCAGTTGGTAGAGCACTTGGCCCAGAAAGCCAAGGGTACCGGGTTCAAGTCTTGGTCTAGGCGAAAATTTTTCTCTTCAAATATAATTTATCCTTCAATGAGAAGTGTTAAATTAATAATAAAATCGTCAATAAATATATCTATTTAATATATGTAGGAAATAACACTATGAGGTTTATTTTAATTATATTTGAGTTGGACATTTTGACTCGCCTCATATTTTTTATGAGATGAATCAAAATATCCAACTGAAATATAAGTAAATGTATCTCTTTACCATTGATTACAATAGCTTAGTTAGGAACTTCTAACTTTATAGGAAGTAACATTATGATAATGTTACTTCCTAATGATTTTAAAACATTATGATGTTTATATTGAACATTAAAGAAACTTTTATTCCATTATGGAATAATTGAGGCACTCAGAATAATAACGACAGATCCCAACCGACATCGAATTTTGAGTTAGAAGCATGATCGTGCACAGATGCCATCTACCTTTCAAGTGATGAAGTATGAAATAATTGGGATATGCCAAAGCTCTCATTTTCCACCCTTAAAATTTGTCCGTAGTGAAAACGAACATATTCTCAGCGTAAAAATGACATCCCAACTATGAGTGCATTACTTTATGTTCGCTACACGTTCATGGTTTTGTAGTGAACGGTAGCGAATTAATCAAATGAACAGGGATATACAGAATGGCATGACTTCAAACTTTGTAATTAGAAAAAAAAATGTTGATGGTGCTCCTTTGCTTTTATGTAAGGTTACATCCATTATTGTGGATCATGATAATCCTGAGATTGTTAAATTTGGTTTATGTTATTCTAACTCTGAAGTGTACCAAAAAGTTTATTTTAGGAAAAGAGGTAAAAGTTCACATGTTTCATTGCTTAAATTACAGCAGAAGTACAGTGAACAGAGAAAGACAAATACAATGACCTGTTGAAATTATTGAAATATATACCACCCATCTATCATGATTTTTATAACAGTCTTCGTCATGATGGTGTTGATGATGGAAAATGTGAAGACTTGGAAATAGAGTTGGATTAGGTATTTCAAGATGTTAAATGAAGGAAAAGTCAATTTTACACCATTTTTTCTGTTTTCTATACTTTTTGTTCTAATAAACAACACAAAATCAGGAAAACTATTAATCACAATGGTTCAAGAATTTGCACTTAGACTTGAAACCCATAATTAAAATACCCAGAAAATATCAAGTCATAATGTTACCTACTTTCCACGTTTTGGAATAAAACACAAAATTACATCTCAAAATGAACTTCGGTTGGGATCAGCCATTATTATTCTAAGTGCCTCAATTGTTATTCCAAAATTGGTCTGAAAGAAGAAAAAATATTAGGTGATAAAAGTTTTTTTTAATATTAAACAAGAACTTTATTTTAGAAACATAGGACATTCTAGATTCCTTTAACATTACTTGAAGAAAGCTTTGAGAAGTTCTTCCACTTCTCCTATCTTAAAATTTATACCTTGATAAGCACATCTGAAAAAGTGGAGAGCTTGCTTATTTCTACAAGGTTCAGCCAAGTAATGTCCAAAATCCAACGGAATGGCTTTGGATCAACAGCATTCAGATCTAATGATGCACCACCTAAAAAAAAATCAAACTTAAAGGAAGTATCAACAGTTATAAAGCAATTATTATTTTTCTTAAAATTAATTTTTGTTAGGTCGAAGGCTATAAGCCAGATGAAAAAAAAAAGAATACCTTGGTCAAAAGAGAGCGATGATCTTTCACCGTAAAAATATGTCAAGAAACACAGACATGGGTTACACTGGGGTAAAATTTTTTGAGGTAAAATAGTCCCCATTCGGTTCTATGGGTGGGGACTACTTCAGGGAATCAATGGCAAAGACTCAAATACGGGGACATGTTTCTAGAAACATGGAAGGACATTATATAATAATGAGGTAATATTATCGGGAGAATTAGATAAATCACCCTTGGATATTGCTGCTTTGCAGGAAGTTAGATGGCCAGAAGATGATAGTAAGGAATAAGGAAGCTCTGTATTATAGTATGGATAGGAACAGTCAAGTCTTGTAGACTGTGATTTGCAGGACATGTGGCATGAATGAGGAATAAAAGAGGGGCATGGAAACTCTGTTGAAAATAGAGGGAAAACTCTCGGTATACACTGACCAATTCTTTGTTGGAAAACCAGAAGAAAATTACCTGGTAGGTAGGCCAAGAATGAGGTGGGAGAATTGCATTAACCATGATTTGAGGGAAGTAAATTATATAGGGGATGACTGGAAACTATTAACTCAGGATAGGGATGTATGGAGAGCTTATGTCTGTGTGGCCATGAACCTAAGGATTTGATACTGCTATTGAGTTAGTTTTAGTTATATTTGAAGAGAAAAATGTATGCTGACTGGGGCTCGAACCCAAGGTCACTAGTTCTATACATTACTGCTCTTACCAACTGAGCTACATAGGTCTCCAATCTAAACTGACAACAAACCAAAGGTAATATTCTAGATTTTTATAATCATAAATCTAAATTATATAATCTATCAATATAAAAATGAATGCATGTCTGTCTGTTTGTCTTTTATAAACTTCTTAACTGTTCGCCGTAGCCGAGCGGTTAAGTTAGGAAGCCTTGGCGCAGAGCTACGGGACATGCGCTGGTTCGAGTCTCCATGGGGGAAGAAATTTTCTCATGGTATTTCGGCCAGTATGGGACCGGTGTCCACCCAGCATCGTGAGGCAATTGGGTAGCTACAATAAGTAGCGGCTCCAGGTTGAGGAACCAGCTATAACGGCTGGGGGACTCGACATGCTAACCACATGTCATCCCTACACTGGCTGTTGATCAACTACCTCTGTGATTGACACATGTGGATGTGAAGGGCCAGCAGCCGGCTGGTAAAAGGGCAACCGCTGAAAAGTGGAAAGACCCTCAATCGGAACTGTTCAAACTATAAATTATATTTGAAGAGAAAAATTTCCGCCTAGATCGAGACTCAAACCTGGGACCTTTGGCTTGTCTAGATTGCAACTCGCATCGGTAGCTCAGTTGGTAGAGCATTTGGCCTGGCAAGCCAAAGGTCCAGGGTTCGAGTCTCGGTCTAGGCAAAAATTTTTCTCTTCAAATATAATTTATCCTTCAGTGAGAAGTGTTAAATCAAAAATAAAAACATCAACGTGATCAAACTAACTTCGTGAAAATTTGTGTATACAAGTTTTTAAATGTGGTGAGTGTTTAGCCATTGTCTATTATGTTCTAAAATCATTAGGGTAGGAGTTCACCTGAAACAAAAATTAAAAAATTGCTCTAGCAATCACAATTTTCGATGTTTCACGACAAAACATGGAATATCCTATTAAAATAAACAGAGATATTTATTCATAAGAATTAAATTAATCATGATTATTTCATAACTCATACTTCCATATTTCTTTAAATACAGCACTGCAGTATCGGCAATTTCTTATCACCATCATCAGCTGTTTTCACGATTGAAAACAGCTGATGATGGTGATAAGAAATTGCCGATACTGCAGTGCTGTATTTAAAGAAATATAGAAGTATTAGGTATGAAATAATCATGATAAATTTAATTCTTATGAATTTGAACCTCATAATGTTAAAAATTCCCAAATTTAATATATAGAGATATGTATTATCCAAAAATCAGCAAAATCCAACCACTTGAAGTGGGGGTTTACTTGAAATTTGAAATTAAAATTTACTCTAGCAACTGCCATGTTTGGTTCTTCGCAGTGTATACCATATAATTAATTAATCCTCAATATTTAATTTATTTAGGCGTAGCAGTGCATGTTGGGTATTAGCTACTTTCATATAAAATCAGGTAAATTTAATCCCAATTAAATATATTTAGATTTAAAGAAACCTTAAATCATTGGAAAAAAAGTGTTTATTACAATTTATTACGAGAACTGAGAAGAGAATCACCTTTGATAAAAGCACTAAATTCATCATGTGAAATAAGTTCTTTATGACAGTCTATTTTCATGGCTAACATCAAAGTGAATAAGACTTTGTGACGCTCATATAAACTGCGCAGAGTGAAGGCCCAAACTTCATATGTGAGGTAACTTAGGATGATCTTAATTCTTTCTTCTGTCACTGCACTTTTTGTGGACCTGTAACCACAAACAACAAAAGTTTCTGATAAGTGAATACTAAAATTTTGTGTGAAAATAATAATTTATTTTAATTCCATGGCAAGACATAAATATTTTATTTATGGTATATTAACATTACAAAAATTACAGAAGAGAATTATTTAGAAAACATGTGTTAATCCCTGCATGATAAGAAGATAATGCAAAAATTAGATATTAACTGTTAATAAACTTTTGCCCAGACCGAGACTCGAACCCAGGACCTTTGGCTTTCTAGGCCAATGCTCTACCATCTGAGCTACTGGGGTGAGTTCCGATCTAAATGCAAATTTTTCTCTTATATACGTTGTAATTCTCATTCTGGGCGAAAAAAATGTTTCTCTTCAAATACAATTTATCCTTCAGTGAGAAGTGTTAAATTAATAATAAAAACATCAACAGAAGCCCTACTGCTTTATAATGTAGTGTTTAAATTCCCAATAAAAGTCTTCTTAACTAAGAAGCCGCCATTTGCAAAGATAGAAGCAAATGCTTCATAGCATTTGGTGCTGGGAATTACAACGTATATAAGAGAAAAAATTGCATTTAGATCGGAACTTGCCCCGGTACATCAGATGGTAGAGCACTGAACTAGAAAGCCAAAGGTCCCGGGTTTGAGTCTCGGTCTGGACAAACATTTTTCTCTTCAAATAAATGTTAATAAACTGTTAGTTTATGCTGATGATATAGTATTATTAGGCTGAGAGTAAGGAGATACTAAGGGACAACATGTACACTTTATTGAGTAACACTAAGAAATTAGAACCAGAGGTAAACAAACATAAATAAACTAGATATATGGTCACTCATAGAAATACATTATATAATGGAAATGTACAGTTAATGACAAATGAAGGTAATTTTCAAGAAGTGACTGATTTCAATTACCAGGAACAATAAATACAAACAAGATTGAGATGCAGTAAGAAATTAAACATAGACTTAATTCTGGAAATGCATGCTATTATGTATTATGTATTACAGGGACTCTTGTCATCCCAACTTCTCTAAAAAATGTTAAACTGCAAATATATAAAATTGTTATTCTTCCAGTTATATTATATGGATGTGAAACATTGATTCTTAGTTTAAGGGAGGAGAAAAGATTTTGAGTATTTGACAATAAAGTTCTTAGGAAAAATTTTGGACCAAAGAGAGCTAAACATACAGGTGAATGGAGAAGACTACTTAACAGTGAGCTACATGATCTTTTATGGGAAATCAGATATAATAAGACCAGTTAAATTTTGTAGATTGCGATGGGTAGGACATGTGACACAAATGGGGAATGAAAGAAAGGCAAGGAAATTTCTTGTAGGAAAACCAGAGGGAAAATGCCCAGTTGGTAGATCAAGAATGAGATGAACCATGATTTGAGGGAAGTAGATTAAACAGGGGATGAATAGAAAACATTGGCACAGAATAAGGAAGTATGGAGAGTTTATGTTCATGTGGCCATGAACCTATGGGTTCGACTTGGCCAGTGAGTTAGTTAAACTATTCAACTAATAACTAACTAATTCACTGGCTCTATCAAACCCTAAGTTCATGGCTGCATGGACATAAGCTCTCCATAATCTCTATCCTGAGCTAATGTTTTCAATTATCCCCTGTACATTCAACTTCCCTCAAATCAGAGATAATGTGATTCTCCCACCTCATTCTTGGTCTACAAACTGGGCATTTTCCCTCTGATTTTCCTACAAGAAGCTTCCACGCACCTCTTTCATCACCCATATGTGCCACATGTCCTACACATCACAGTCTATGAGACTTAACTGTTCTTATTATATCTGGCTTCCTATACATATCATATAGCTCAATATAATGTAGTTCATGTCTGTTCATCTCTTTTTGACCGAAAAATTTTCCTAAGAACTTTATTCTCAAATACTCATAATCTTCTTACCTCCCTTAAAGTAAGAGTCCATGTTTCACATCCATATAATGTAAATGGGAGAATAACTTCTTCTTCCTTCCAAGTATTAGGCGAAGGCCTGTTTCGATCATATAGAAAATTTTCCCTCCAGCGTTTCATAGGACGGCCCAGAGATCTTCGTCCTCTTGGTATATAATTATAAACAGCTTTGGGGATCCGATTTGAACTCATTCTTTCAAGTTGGTGTTTCCAATTTAGTTGGTACTGTTTAATATTAATTAAATGAATCGTGATTTTTTTCTTACCTCATACATCTATGTTTCTTTAAACACAGCACTGCAGTATCGGCGACACTTTGTCGTCATCGTCAGCTGTTTTCATGAGTCGTGAAAACAGCTGACGATGACGACAAAGTGTCGCCGATACTGCAGTGCTGTGTTTAAAGAAACATAGATGTATGAGGTAAGAAAAAATCACGATTCATTTAATTATTATTAATTGAACCTCACAATGTTAAAAATTCCCAAATTTAAAATATAAACTGTTTAATATATTCCAAAATTGGCATAGTCTTCAATTCCTTTAAGATATCAGTGTTCCCTTTCCGATCCCATCTGGTGTAACCCGCTGTTCTGCGCATGAATCTCATTTCACAAGCCGTTATTCCTCTTTCATGTTGTCTTTTTAGTGTCCATGCTTCACTACCATAGGTCAACACTGGTCTAGCCAAATTGTTATATAAACATAATCTGGTGGAGAATAACTGTTGTATATATTTTCAGTTTAACATTTTTTGAAAGGAGTTTGGACGTCAGGAGTCCCTGTAATGTATAATAGCACACATTTCCAGAATTGAGCCTATGTTTAATTTCTTTGTGCATCTCTTTCCTAATTGTAATTATTTTTCCTAGATACCTAAAATCAGCCAATTCTTCAGAATTCCCTTCATTTGTCATTAGTTGTCCATTTCCATTATATAACTATTAAACTAATAAGGGTGTAATTTGTCTCCATCATGATTTTCAATTTATCAGTAAGTTTGCTCTATCCATAGTTAAATTCACTTCAAAGATTGCTTCACTTGAGAGATATGGTCTTTTGTAAGGCCTAATGGATGTGACTTAATTTATACTAATTATATATTCTAAATTATGATAAAATCAATTGTTTCCTACCTCTCCTCATATAAATGTTCTAAGTAGATCGCGATTTTGATACCATAACGGTCTCATCTTCAGTACGATCAGAGGGAAGAAGAAGTGTTTTTTCTGATTGACATAACGTCAGTTAATAAATTAATGAGTCATTTTAACATCTTACCTCATATTTCATGTTTTATCAAACACGGTAACTATAGTTTTCAAATGATCTTGTCATTCATTTTCAACCGCCATTATGACTACCGGATATTCATTGGAATCTCCCTCTATAACGTTGCCATCTGGTGTTGATTTGACGAACTTCGAGATATCGTTGCCATCTGGTGTTGATTCGATGAACTTCGAGATGAGGTCACGTTCATCCGGAATGTCGAAATTCATAGATTTAAATTTGTTCTTCTGTATAAATATTTTCTCCCAAACTGTCAAGTCCAAAGGTTTTTCCAAATGTTTTAGAAGTTTAGCTTCTTTTTCAATTCAATGACCTTCCAACAAACTATGTGCTGCAATAGCTGATTTTTCAATTTCACCATTTTTAATATTTCTAAAGTGTTCCTTTGTGCGAGTGTCCAAATTTCTTTTTTTTTTTGGGAGAAAATATTTATACAGAAGAACAAATTTAAATCTATGAATTTCGACATTCCGGATGAACGTGACCTCATCTCGAAGTTCATCAAATCAATACCAGATGGCAACGATATCTCGAAGTTCGTCAAATCAACACCAGATGGCAACGTTAGAGAGGGAGATTCCAACGAATATCCGGTAGTCATAATGGCGGTTGAAAATGAATGACAAGATCATTTGAAAACTATAGTTACCGTGTTTGATAAAACATGAAATATGAGGTAAGATGTTAAAATGACTCATTAATTTATTAATTAAGAACCTCATAATGTGTTTCCCAATTTTAACTTTGAATAACGTCAGTTGCCAAGATTGTACTGAAGATGAGATCGTTATGGTCTCGTAATCGCGATCTTCTTAGAAGATTTATATGGGGAGAGGTAGGAAAAATTTGATTTTATCGTAATTTAAACTTCTTAATGATTAATCCCTATAAAAGTTCAATATTCTAAATTACTTTATTTTTGGCCTTTCTTCTAATTGGAAACAAAACTTACTTGGTTATAGAGTTGTCAAAGATGGTGAGAAATTGTTTAAGTGAATTCTGATACATCACATTCACATTACTCATTTCGACAATAAGAAAGTACAAAATGGATCCACGGGAAGCCACAGCACGAAATTCTTCTCTTGCAATATTGATTTTGCGCTCTGTGTGTGCAGATACTTTAAGTTTTTGGTTAACTTCCTCAGCTGTTACTTTTGTTTCTTGCAACACGTGGATCAGAGCTTCATCATCAACCAGAGAGCCCTGAAATATTTATTATCATCAATTACCCAATTAATGTTTAATTATATTGTTCACACTTATAGACCATATCTTTGATAAAGTATTCCCACTACAGGCCTCAGGAGGCCCTTGGGGTAGTGGGAGGTTAAGGCTCCCACTGTTTCTAGACAATCGGCACTTGATGTCAGCCGGGTTGTCAGCCCTGCGTGACGGCCGCCTTTACCCCAGAACAAGCGTCTGGTACTCATTTCCGTTAGAGGCTGAGTCGACCCCAGGGCCACAGTGCCGCCAGAAGGTTTGGGTCAGTTTAAAAATCCTGACCCCACCGGGACTTGAACCCTCGACCTTCCGGCTTGTAGCGCAGTGCCTTAACCACTACGCTACGGCGTGCTTTGAAATCCTTGCTTATGTAACTATATTAATTTTTAAAAGAAAAATTCTGCCATTTTTATTTCAGTTTTGTGAGAAAATAAACAAAGAATTAAGACATTATGTTTTTATTATTGATTTAACACTTCTCACAGAAGGATAAATTATATTTGAAGAGAAAAATCTTCGCCTAGACCGAGACTCGAACCCGGGACCTTTGGCTTTCCGGGCCAAATGCTCTACCAACTGAGCTATCAAGGCAAGTTGTGATCTAGACGCAAATTTTTCTCTCATATACGTTGTAATTCCCTCACACCAAATGCTTTGAAACCTTTGCTTCTATCTTTGCAAATGGTGGCTTCTTAGTTAAGAAGACATTTATTGGGAATTTAACATTACTTCATAAAGTAAAATTTTTTTCTCTTCAAATATAATTTATCCTTCAGTGAGAAGTGTTAAATCAATAATAAGAACATCAATAGAAGCCCTACTGGCTTTATAAAGTAATGTTAAATTACCAATTAATGTCTTCTTAACTAAGAAGCCGCCATTTGTAAAGATAGAAGCAATGGTTTCAAAGCATTTGGCATGAGGGAATTACAACGTATATAAGAGAAAAATTTAGTTCCAGATCACAACTTGCCTCGGTAGCTCAGTTGGTAGAGCATTTGGCACAGAAAGCCAAAGGTCCCGGGTTCGAGTCTCGGTCTAGGCAAACATTTTTCTCTTCAAATATAAAGAATCAAGACAATTATATTTGAAGAGCAAAATTATATGCTCAGACTGGGACTCTTCAAATATGATTTATCCATCATTGAGATGTATGAAATCATTAATAAAGATATCGAAGGATGCTGTACTGGCTTTATAATGTAATATAAAATTTCCAAATAAATGTCTTCTTAACAAAGAAGCCATCATTTGCAAAGATACAAGCAAAGGTTTCATAGCATTTGGTGCATGAGAACTGACAATGTATATAAGACAAAAATTTGCATTTAGATTGGAACTCGCTCAGATAGCTCAGGCGGTAAGGCATTTGTCTAGAAAGCCAAAGGTCCTGGGTTCGAGTCCCAGTCTGAGCATATAATTTTCTCTTCAAATATGATTGATTTTTCTTTTCATAAAATAAATTTGCAAATTTGTTCACGACTGGATGATGTTAAAAAATATAACAAAAAAAATTAATTAATAGATTGGAAAAAAAGAAATAAAATTAAATGGACTGAGGTGGAGGAGTGTAAAAAATGTGAAAAGACAGAGATAGATGGATGCTGTTATCTAGAACTCAATCCAGATGTGAGGACAGATTTAAAAGAAGAAGATTAACATTAATATCCTTTCAAACCTGTGTTGAAGTTAAACGACAGAGCAAGTTGCTTTCTAGTTCCTTCATGCTTCGCTGATTTTTCATCACTGATTCAAAAAGAGCCACTCTCTCTGCTTCCAAGTCTGACTTTTCCATCAAAATTACTCTACCTGATGAAAAAAAAATGCTTGGGTATTAAACACATTTATTAAATTTTACATTAATTTTTTTTAACTTTTAAATGTTTTATTATTTAATTATTTTACCAGTTGGAGAGTTAATAATTTCAGTTATATAAAATATAATATTTAATTTTAGGAAGTTATATTTTGAGGTTATTTTAATTATATTATTTTTGGTCTGGACATCTTACCTCAATATTAATGTTGATTTGTTCTTGGACATGTTTCAAAACAATTCTCTGTTTTATCTTCAGCTTTCCCAGTCTGGGAAAGCTGAAGATAAAACAGAGAATTGTTTTGAAACATGTCCAAGAACAAATCAACATTAATATTGAGGTAAGATGTCCAGACCAAAAATAATATAATATAAAATATAATTTTAATTGATTACAAACCATGAGTTTATGCTAAAAATATATAGTGTAATATTAAAAAAATGAAGGAGAAATGTTGGACGCCCATACAGAAGATGGTCTGAACAATTTTAACAATTCTAGCTTTCATGAAACTGGAACGAGCCAACAGGCTTAATCCCTGGATGATGATGATGATGATTAAAAAGCTTGAATGTTTTCTTATGATTTTGGTGGTGGTGATGATGATAATATTTAATATGTTTTTTATAAATATTATTACCTGAGAGTATTTAATAATAATAACTACAATAATTAATCATTATCTCAGTCAAAAAATTAATTTATTCAAGTAGACATTTCAATCTCCTTGTGTGAGATAATTTTCAAGACATTTGACATGGTTGTTTATAATACATCCATCCATAGTAATTCTGCCCGAAGGCAGGTCCTTCACTGCAATCATAGCACTTTTATGCCATGCTTGCAGCTTTACTAGGGAATTGTAGGTGTGGTAGCTTCCCGTTGCTTTCCACACCGGTGAAGGATGATAATGATGGCCATATGATTTCAGGGACCGTTTGGGCCATTAAGTTTTCCTGACATTTGTCTTACAGGTGAGGAAAAACCCCGATAAAAATCTCACCCAGAAAAACTGTCCCGACCAGGAATCGAACCTGGGCCCGCTGCGTGACAAGGCAGCACACTACCTCGAGACCACAGCGGTGGACTTATAATACATAGTATATACAATTGTAATACATAGTATTTACAATTATTTTAATATAATAAATTTGGGAACTTTTAACATTATGAGGTTTTATTGATAAGAATAAAATGAATCATGAATTCTTCTTACCTCATACTTCTATGTTTTTTAAACACAGCACCGCAATGTCGGCGACCATCGTCACCATCATCAGCTGTTTTCATGACTGTCAATTTTATCTTATGCCGGTAATTATCCAAAATGCCATCTGGTGTTCTTTTGAAGGAATCATTTTCTAAAATTGACAGTCGTGAAAACAGCTGATGATGGTGACGATGTAAGTTTATGAAACTAGTCTAATTAGAAGAGATCCAGGATATGAGGTGAGGTGGAAACAATTATATTTTAAATTTTTAATTAAACCTCATAGTGATATTTCCTATAACAGTTCAATACTGGACATGGTATTTGACAGCACATCTGCATTAAGTGACATCTCCAGATGTATCATCTGTAATGGGGGACTATGAACAGTGATCATATGATTGTCTGCGGGATGCTTAACTGTGATGAAGATTAGAAAAATATATTATATTGGGAAGATAAGAAATTAGTGAGCTAAAATCCAGCATTTTGTCATTAGAAACAACAAAAACAAACCTAATAATTGTTCTTCCAGACCCTGTATTGTAACTGTGAAGTCAATGATAGATGTCTTAGCACTGATTTCAGGAGAATATGCAGGGTTTGGCAATTTAGTTGTGATATATAGCATGAAGCCTGGCATTACATCACATTCTTTATCTCCAACAACCACCTGCAACATAAATTCACAATTATGAATATATATTTTTAATAGTGAGTGGAGAACATATTTTTAACGACTCACCTCATATAATTTCAAATTTCTTTGATACCGGCAGTTTCACACAATAGAGGGACAAGATATTGTCTGAAACTGCCGGTATCAAAGAAATTTGAAATTATATGAGGCGAGTCGTTAAAAATATGTTCTCCACTCACTATTAATGATATAACCTCATAATGTTTACTTCCCAATATTAATTTAAATATGAAAATGTATATTTTGTAAATATTTAATAAATTCAGAACTTCAGCTAATGAAACACCTATTTATTAACTTGTTATGAAAGTCCAAGTTGAGATTTAATTTTAGGAAGTTATATTTTGAGGTTATTTTAATTATATTATTTTTGGTCTGGACATCTTACCTCAATATTAATGTTGATTTGTTCTTGGACATGTTTCAAAACAATTCTCTGTTTTATCTTCAGCTTTCCCAGACTGGTTTTATTTATGTTGCATTATGTTGCACCACCTGGATGTCGATGTCAGCTCCATCCTGTGGTTGGCCAAAGAACCTCCAAACAAGGTCACCCTCCATCGGAATATCAAAATTCATAACTCTGTTTCTGTTCTTCTGAATATAAATTTTTTCCCAAATAGTCAGCTCGTTTGTATTTTCTAACTGTTTTAATAATTTAGTGTCTGAATTTATATTATGTTTTTCAGACCAAACATGAGCAGCAACTGCAGATTTTTCAATTTCTCCATTTTTAATATTTCTTATGTGTTCTTTGGTTCTAATTTTTAGGTTTCTTTTTGTTTTCCCTATTAGATATATATAGGGAAAACAAAAAGAAACCTAAAAATTAGAACCAAAGAACACATAAGAAATATTAAAAATGGAGAAATTGAAAAATCTGCAGTTGCTGCTCATGTTTGGTCTGAAAAACATAATATAAATTCAGACACTAAATTATTAAAACAGTTAGAAAATACAAACGAGCTGACTATTTGGGAAAAAATTTATATTCAGAAGAACAGAAACAGAGTTATGAATTTTGATATTCCGATGGAGGGTGACCTTGTTTGGAGGTTCTTTGGCCAACCACAGGATGGAGCTGACATCGACATCCAGGTGGTGCAACATAATGCAACATAAATAAAACCAGTCTGGGAAAGCTGAAGATAAAACAGAGAATTGTTTTGAAACATGTCCAAGAACAAATCAACATTAATATTGAGGTAAGATGTCCAGACCAAAAATAATATAATCCAAGTTGAGACTCATAAAAAGTTCCACATATTCTCAGGCAGGAGACCCTCTGATTAGTATTAATATAAAAAAGAAAATCCTTTTTCAATAAATAAACTTTAGCTCTTGGCATGAACGAAGGCATGTAAGGTGGGTCCGGCACATCATATTGTTGTTGTTTTCAAATGCTGGGCCTTGGCAATGAAGCCATTAGTATTCTTGCTCTTCAATATTTCTCTATGGTGGATCTAACAGGTAATACTTCACAGGTTTGTAGATGTTCTTTGTTCATTTCTTCGTCTTTGTTGCATAGAGGACAATTTGGATTCGTGTAGATTCGTATTTTATATAAATGTTTGGCCAAATAGTCACGTTGCTCATTGCTGCTACAAACAGTTGGAGTATACATCACCATACACAACAAGTAGTAGAAGCTCAACCTGCAGAAGATGGAAGATAACTTCCGAAAGCTCTCCAGTTAATTTTATATACATATTTTAACAAAGTTGAGGACGATGACACCTATCAACAGGTACAATTTAATTATTAACTTTCATCATATGACTTCACCTCAATGGAATTTTATTAGTATTGATATATGTTAGATGATCAAACACCTCTACCAGAACTGTCTCAGGAGGGTGTGCTGCTCCATTCCTGGTGGTTTTCTGAGTTTCGGACAGAATATTTGCCTCAACGATCAAAAACTTGTGTCACCACTTTGTACAGAACAGTCCAAGTGATTTGAGAAAATTTTTCTGAGAGTTCAGAAATTGTCAGTGATTCTGTGTGATAACTCCAACCACTACTGCAACAAGTTCATCATTCACAACAGATGGTTGGCCACTTCATTCTTCATCATGGTTGTTAATATGTCTTTCTCAAAATTCATGACCCGATTGTCAAATCGCTCTTAATGTCCCCATACACTGCATTAATCTCATAATGAATTGCTAGTGCTGTCAATCTTTTTGCCAACAAAAACCATATTACTCCACATATCTCACACTTGGCAGGAGCTTCTATTGTTGCAGACATTTTAAACATCTGTCTTAGTGAGAGAAAAGGCCAAATGCTACCACACAATATACTGTCGGGAACATACTGAACCTAGCTATACAAAGGAACAAATATGGCAATGCTACCACCATTTGTTTGCATGGAGAATGAGACTGGAACTTACTTTCTAAATCACCCTCATAGAATCTTCATTATCATTATCTGCTATCTAAACAAGATTTTGTAAAATATCAAATATTTAAGGCAAATTTTCTTGAAGCTTTTATTATGGCAAATTTTCTTATTGGACTAACCTTTTCTATAGAACCAGATTTGATAAAATTTTTTTCCAATACATTATCTATGACAGGATCCAATTCCTCTCCCACATCTTCAATCAATAGTGGACGTCCCAAAGATAAACTGTCTTCTAGATGTGTTCGAAAATACTTGTGATTTAGTGATGTAATCTGTAGAAAGAAAAAAATAATGAAGTTAATCAACTGATTTCATGAGACATTGGTAAACAATCACCCATATATTTTTTTTATTTAACTTTCACAGGGAAAAAACACTATGAGGTTTAATTTAAGAATTAAATTAGTGTTTTTATTATTTTTCATAGAAGGATGAAGAAAACCGCCAAGAAACGACATAACACCAGTTGACCAGGGCTACTGATGATGGAGACAACCAACAACATGAGAAAATTCAGTCTGTAATCACTGATGATGGGGCCAAGAAGCTCTGAAACATTTGTTCGACAAAAACAACTCTAAGAGGTAAGAATGAACAGACAAAATGTTTTAATTATTAAACAAACCTCTACATAACTTAAACCTCTAAATGTTATTAAGGAAGAATTTTTATCACTCACCTCATAATTGTTCTTCTTATAAACTAGTTTCAGAACAAAGTTTCTGTTCCATCCTCAGTATCGTCACAACCGTTGTTCTGTCGTCTTGAAGAGCTGTCCTTCGCTCCTTCCATTGGCTGACTGAAAAACCTCAAAACCAGGTCATTCTCACCGGGAATTTCAAAGTTCATCAATTTCTTCTTTTCGCTCTTTTGAATGTAGATCTTTTCCCAAACAGTAAGTTCTTTTGGTTTTTCTATTTGTTTTAATAATTTAGCTTCTTTCTCGATAAGATATTTTTCAGACCATGCATGGGCAGCCACTGCAGATTTTTCTACTTCCCCTTTCTTGACATTCCTGAGATGTTCTTTCACTCTAGTTTTCAAATTTCTCTTAGTTTTTCCTATGTAGAATTTCTCACATTCTTCACATTTAATTTGATAAATCCCTGATTTGTTTTCTTCTTTAATTTTCTCATTCTTATTAGGTCTAATCAGTCTACTGATGCTGTAGTCATTTTTGGGTGCTAACCTAATGTTGAAATCTTTAAAAAAAATTTGAAACTTGTGGTGTTACTTCGTATTGTATTTTAAAACAAATTCTTATTCTGATACATTAGACAAATTATCACATTGTTAAGAATTAACATTAGTTGACTATGGTGGGCTAGTGATTATGTTCCTTGCGTCTAGTTCCGAGATACATGGGTTCAAACCTGGCTGTGGTCAATGGATTTTTAGGATAGAAAAGTCCAAGGAACAAGTCCTCCAGGAGGGACTTCAAGCCGTGAGTCCGAAGTCAAGATTTTTAATCTCGTAAAAAAACCACAAGCCTGAATAAAAAAGGCTCTGTGAAAATTTACTGACCATTTTCCATCCAGAAATACCTTAGTTATCCACTAGATGTCTCATCAAAGTGCTAGGCCAACCCCCTATTACTCGCTGACATCTATGGGTAAATGAGCCTAACTAAATCAACTTGGTCAATAAGTTCCCATTAGAGAGTGCCCTAATCCTGGAACAGAGAAGGAAAGGGCTTAAGAAGAAGAAAAATTAACAATACCTGTAATTCATTGTTAGATTCTTTGTTTTTGATCCACATCTTGCCCTGTGTTTGAGGATCTATAAGTAATGGATATGAACTTGATTTAGTGACTATCAGAGCATTCTGCACTGAAAGCTCATCACTGGGTAGTCCTTGCAAAGTCCATTCTGATACCTGAAATTTATTACAGAATTCACTTAATCAAGGTAGATATATTAATTTTTAATATTCTAGACTTCAAAATTTGAAAATCAAAACTGAAAGCATGAGATATGAAATTTTGATAAAAATCTGCTTTAAAATCCGGAGAAAAAAAATCTCTAATCAGGAGTAAATGGAAGCTACAAATAACTCTGAAACACAGAAGTAAAACATTTTAGACAGTTTAATCATTCCTAAAAGATAGAAAATTATGGCTGCCTTAAAACTTTAAAAAAGTTAAGTCCCTGAAGAAGAAAAATTCCTATAATATATTCTGGTACAGGTTATGTCAGATATTTAATGGTAATCACTAATTAACTCGCTGGTACTATTAAACCCATAGGTTCATGGTCGCATGAATATAAGCTCTCCATACATCCCTATCCTGAGCTAATGTTTTCCAATCATTTCCCTGTAGAATCTACTTCCCTCAAATCATTGTTAATGTTATTCTCCCACCTCATTATTGGTCTACCAACTGGGCATTTACCCTCTGGTTTTCCTACAAGAAGCTTCCATGCACGTCTTTCATTCCCCATTCATGCCACATTTCCTGTCCATTGCAGTCTATGAGACTTAATTATTCTTATTATATCTGACTTCCTACAAAGACCATGTAGTTCACTAGTATGTAGTCTTCTCCGTTCACCTGTCTGTTCATCTCTCTTTGGTCCAAAAAATGGTAATCACTACATTATATTATACTAATAATTTGGAATTCTTAGTTATTTATTTTTAATTAATATTACCAATTTCAACATAAAAGCAAGACATTTGAATAAGAAAAAATGCATTGAAAACATTTTAAAGGTTTAAGATAAAGCTAATTTTCTTAACACGTAAAAATTATAAAAGTCAAGTATGCATTAATTTAATTTTTACCAGTTTTATAACATTCGTAATCCATTTTGTAGAAAAAGTTAAACAATAATAATTGACAAAGAAAAGTAAAATAAAAAGCAGGTGCATACCTACAACAACAGTGCAGTAAGTGCAACTAATGTGCTGTTTTCCCTACCATTCCACTGTCCACCAACATGTTGGTGATGTTAAGATCATGTGTAAAGGGAATTTCTCGACTCTTCAGATTGCTCATCCAACTGCAGATTAATCCAGATCGAAACTCTTGGTTATATGGGCCACAGTATGATAAGAATCCTGTAGCCAAAACAACATCTCCTACAAGCCTAAAAACAATCAAAATGTGAACTCACATCAGGAAAAAAAAAAAAAAATAAAAATATATATATATATATATATATATATATATATATACACAGAGTGTAACTGGACCTCACCGACAGAATGATAGGGATGATAGGCCATGCAGAGAGGATAATTTTTTGTGAAGGAAGATATAGTCGCAAACACGTCGTTTATGAGTTACACGCAGATGAAAGGTGTTGACCCGTAAGGGTTGGAATTGAATACAAGCAATTGTACATAAATCATTTTATTGAAAAAGGCACGTTTTTACAATAAGTGTTCAAAAAATAAGTGTTTTGACGATGTCAAAAAGAATTCTGCCATGATCGGCCATTCTGGCCGATAGTTGCTGCAATGATATCAAACATGCAATGAGGCACATGGTCGACTGTTTGAACATTTATTGTAAAAACGTCTTTTTCAATAAAATGATACATGTACAATTGTTGGTATTTAATTCCGACCCTTATGGGTGAACACCTTCATCTGCACATAACTCATAAATGATGTGTTTGCGACTATATGTTCCTTCACAAAAAATTATCCTCTCTGCATGGCCTCTCATCCATATCATTTTGTCGGTGAGGTCCTGTTACACCCTGTATATATAAAAACTGTTTTTTTCTCTTCAAATATAATATAAACTCTTTCTCAGCGAGATTTGAATTGTGATACTAATGTCTTGAGCTATTAAAGAGCATTGTTAGATAAAAATACCAAAGCAACTTCAAATAAAAGGCAGCTTTGAGTGGTCAGTGCTCAGAAAAGAAATAAGTATTTGCACCTCTGGGAACTATACAACAAATGTTAAGATATTTATATTTGAAGAGAAAAATTTTCGCCTAGACCGGGACTCGAACCCGGGACCCTTGGCTTTCCGGGCCAAGTGCTCTACCAACTGAGCTACCGAGGCGAGTTACGATCTAGACGCAAATTTTTCTCTTATGTATGTTGTAATTCCCTCGCGCCAAATGCTTGAAACCATAGCTTCTATCTTTGCAAATGGTGGCTTCTTAGTTAAGAAGACATTTATTGGGAATTTAACACTACTTTACAGCCAGTAGGGCTTCTATTGACGATTTTTATTATTAATTTTAACACTTCTCATAGAAGGATAAATTATATTTGCAAAGATAGAAGCTATGGTTTCAAGCATTTGGCGCGAGGGAATTACAATAATACATAAGAGAAAAATTTGCGTCTAGATCTTAACTCGCCTCGGTAGCTCAGTTGGTAGAGCACTTGGCCCGGAAAGCCAAGGGTCCCGGGTTCGAGTCCCGGTCTAGGCGAAAATTTTTCTCTTCAAATATAATTTATCCTTCTATGAGAAGTGTTAAAATTAATAATAAAAATCGTCAATAGAAGCCCTACTGGCTATAAAGTAGTGTTAAATTCCCAATAAATGTCTTCTTAACTAAGAAGCCGCCATTTGCAAAGATAGAAGCTATGGTTTCAAGCATTTGGCGCGAGGGAATTACAACATACATAAGAGAAAAATTTGCGTCTAGATCGTAACTCGCCTCGGTAGCTCAGTTGGTAGAGCACTTGCCCCGGAAAGCCAAGGGTCCCGGGTTCGAGTCCCGGTCTAGGCGAGAAAATTTTTCTCTTCAAATATAATTTATCCTTCTATGAGAAGTGTTAAAATTAATAATAAAAATCGTCAATAGAAGCCCTACTGGCTATAAAGTAGTGTTAAATTCCCAATAAATGTCTTCTTAACTAAGAAGCCGCCATTTGCAAAGATAGAAGCTATGGTTTCAAGCATTTGGCACGAGGGAATTACAACATACATAAGAGAAAAATTTGCGTCTAGATCATAACTCGCCTCGGTAGCTCAGTTGGTAGAGCACTTGGCCCGGAAAGCCAAGGGTCCCGGGTTCGAGTCCCGGTCTAGGCGAAAATTTTTCTCTTCAAATATAATTTATCCTTCTATGAGAAGTGTTAAAATTAATAATAAAAATCGTCAATAGAAGCCCTACTGGCTATAAAGTAGTGTTGAATTCCCAATAAATGTCTTCTTAACTAAGAAGCCGCCATTTGCAAAGATAGAAGCTATGGTTTCAAGCATTTGGCGCGAGGGAATTACAACATACATAAGAGAAAAATTTGCATCTAGATCGTAACTCGCCTCGGTAGCTCAGTTGGTAGAGCACTTGGCCCGGAAAGCCAAGGGTCCCGGGTTCGAGTCCCGGTCTAGGCGAAAATTTTTCTCTTCAAATATAATTTATCCTTCTATGAGAAGTGTTAAAATTAATAATAAAAATCGTCAATAGAAGCCCTACTGGCTATAAAGTAGTGTTAAATTCCCAATAAATGTCTTCTTAACTAAGAAGCCGCCATTTGCAAAGATAGAAGCTATGGTTTCAAGCATTTGGCGCGAGGGAATTACAACATACATAAGAGAAAAATTTGCGTCTAGATCGTAACTCGCCTCGGTAGCTCAGTTGGTAGAGCACTTGGCCCGGAAAGCCAAGGGTCCCGGGTTCGAGTCCCGGTCTAGGCGAAAATTTTTCTCTTCAAATATAATTTATCCTTCTATGAGAAGTGTTAAAATTAATAATAAAAATCGTCAAATGTTAAGATGATGTTTTTATTATTAATTTAACATTTCTCAATGAAAGATAAATTAAATTTGAAGAGAAAAATTTTTTTTTTTCGCCTAGACCGGGACTCGAACCCGGGACCCTTGGCTTTCCGGGCCAAGTGGTAGAGCACTTGGCCCGGAAAGCCAAGGGTCCCGGGTTCGAGTCCCGGTCTAGGCGAAAATTTTTCTCTTCAAATTTAAATGTTAAGATGTTTATTTTAAGAAGTAGTATTTTGAGGTTCTTTTAATCAAGTTTTTTGAGACTGGGAAACATCTTATCTCAATGTTAATATTATTCGTTTTTAAACATCTTAATGATGGACAAATTATATTTGAATAGAAAAATATACGCCTAGACTGGGGTTTGAACCCAGGACCTTTGACCCTCTATGTCAATGCTCTTCCATCTGAGCTACCTAGGCCTCCAATCTAAATGCATATTTTTCTCTAGGCCTCCAATCTAAACGCGTATTTTTCTCTAGGCCTCCAATCTAAATGCGTATTTTTCTCTAGGCCTCCAATCTAAATGCATATTTTTCTCTAGGCCTCCAATCTAAATGTGTATTTTTCTCTAGGCCTCCAATCTAAACGCATATTTTTCTCAGAAAAATATGCATTTAGATTGGGGGCCTAGGTAGCTCAGATGGAAGAGCATTTACATAGAGAGTCGAAGGTCCTGGGTTGAAACCCCAGTCTTTTCAAATATAATCTTACCTCAAATTAATGTTGGATCAGTTTGAACATGTTTCGATATAATCTTCTATATCATCATCAGCTTGGCCAGACTGTTGAGTTTTATGTTGTGGATCCTGGATGTAGATATCAGCTCCCTCCTCCAGCTGGTCGAAGAACCTCCAAACTAGGTCACGTTCTGCAGGAATTCCAAAATTCATTACCATTTTTGTTCTTCTGAACGTAGATTTTTTCCCAAATGGTGAGTTCTTTTTTATTTTCTAATTGTTTTAATAATTTGGTGTTTGAATTTATATTGTGTTTTTTGGACCAAACTTGAGCAGCAACTGGTCCGAAAAACACAATATAAATTCAAACACTAAATTATTAAAACAATTAGAAAATACAAAACAACTCGCCATTTGGGAAAAAAATCTACATTCAGAAGAACAAAAATAGAGTCATGAATTTTGAAATTCCTGCTGAACGTGACCTTTTTGAAGGTTCTTCGGCCAGCCGGAGGAAGGAGCTGATATCGACATCTAAGGTCCACAACATAAAACTCAACAGTCTGGCCAAGCTAATGATGATGTAGAAGATTATATCGAAACATGTTCAAACTGAACCAACATTTATTTGAGGTAAGATGTTTTCCAGTCTCAAAAAAAATTGAATAAATGTTAAGATGTTTGGTGATAAATAGAGACCAGATTTTTATGTAGTATTAACCTATGAAATATGTAAATTAGTATGTAACAAAAAGCCAAAAAATGTGTACCAAATATGTAATATCAAAATTACAAAGAGACATTAAAAATGTTTTATTTATTTTGATGTTTAACATTAAATTTATTACTTATTTTAGGAATTCTCACTATGAGGTATATTCTACCTTAATTAAATTTATTACTTCTCACTGAATGATGAATTAAATTTGAGGAGAAAAATTTACTTCATATGAGTGTATGAGGTATGTATGAGACAAGATGATTTAAGACTCAATTTTATTCTATTTATAAGAAAAATATATGCCTAAATTGTGATTTGAACCCAATGTCTCTGGTTCTGTACACCAATGCTCTTCCATCTGAGCTATTAGGCTTCCAATTTATTCGCAGATTTTTCTCTATACTATATGATTCCATGCTGTTTGTTCTAATGGCAGGAAAATTAATTTCATAATTTTTCCACGCGATTATAAATTTTTAAAATTATTTTATGTAACTAAACAAGTAAAAAAATGATTTTATACAAATTGTATACATAAATACAATGAGTCTCGTCAGATTAGGTATAATCGTAAGTCCATCATGGCATGAAACATAATGAAACCTGATCCATAAATTGAATAAGCGATAATAAAAACAGCCTCAAAACTTTCAAATACGAAAGAGTTGTAAAGTAAAGCTCTAAAATCTAATTGTATTATCAGTTCTTGAATCAGTTGTAGCCATTATTTTATCATACATATTTGTAGTTCTTACAACTTTATATTAACTCCTGAAGAAAGAAGAACTGTGACATTTCTTAAAGGAATTTGTAATGGATTAATATAAAATTCACAACATATTTCTTGATATTTTCAGTTCTTTTTTTTTTGCCAATGAAAAGAAAGTATGAAAATGATCACAGAACGTCTTTGGTGAATACTGAAGCAGATGGACATTCAATTAACCATTTGACATATGTAAACATATCGTCGCTTAAGAAACAATACCGCGTAACTGACAGTTTTGGTGAAATTTACATTTTTATACTGTTAGCATCACTGAAGAAGTGCGCTCAGTTCAAACATAGATTAGGATGAAATTTTGTACCATGACCTCGCTAAACTTATAGATACAATGGTTTCAATCTATAGGTACTAAGGAGAAAAATAAACAGTTTTTTGTTTCTCCTGTACAATTTGTATTTTGTTAGTTATGTGGTATTGTTTCTTAAGCGACGATATGTAATAATTTCAATGAATTAATTTAACCCTTTAGGTGTCATGAGCCGATTAGATCGGCTCTGGTGCTCCTGTCCTGGTGTCGGCAGGTGCAATTTAAATCTCTGACACAAGAGATTTTACCAGTGGCATGCAGAGGGCTAAATTTTAACATTTGCAATGATAGACAATTATTATTTTGAAAAGAAAAATTAATGCCTGAATCGGAATTTGAACTGTAACCCCTAGCTCTATATGCTAGTGTGCTAATCATTACACTATTTCAAGCTTCTGATACAAATGTTACATTTCTTTACAATTATCTTTATCATCAATTCTCTTTATTTTTAATGAGAAATTACATAACTTTTATAGCATAAGCATTATTAAGTTAATACATTGAAATATAATGCTTAACTGCTATAAAAAGTTAAGTGTCACTCATTAAAAATGTATTCTTGAATTAAAAACCATCAGATAGTATTGGTACCGATGCTATCTGCTTCTGATGATAAAGAGAATTGTTCATGAGGAAGAAGAATTAATTTTGATATTATATTTTAAATTAACATGTTCCAGAATTGGATATAGTTTTATTTTAGAAAGGGAGTCAAACCCCGGACCTCTGACTCTGTACATCAGTGCGGTAACCGTTATGCCATTCAAACTTCCGATAGGAATGTCAAATTTCTTTCTACTTATACAATTAATTCTCCTTTCATCCGAAGGCCGATAGCCATCGCTATCAACAACACCATCTGATGACTTCTTTTCGAAGTATTTTTTGTTGAGAATTTAAACATTAATTTTTAAGTGATTAAAGCTACAGATTTTGATGTTATATTTTAAATTAACAATCAAGCTTCATTACAAAGTTCTTCAAAAATACACCAGATAGCAGTTTAAAAAATTACTCCTTCAAAAGTACATCAGATGGCAGTTTGGATAATTACCGGGAAAAGAAAAAAAAATGACAGTCGTGAAAACAGCTGACAATGGAGAAGATGGTTCTCCGATACTGCAGTGCTGTGTTTAAAAAAACATAGATGTATGAGGTAAGAAGAATTCACGATTCATTTGATTCTTATTAATTTTTCTATTCAAAATAATATGTAATTATGATGTTTTTATTATTCATTTAACATTTCTCAATGAAAGATAAATTATATTTGAAGAGAAAAATTTTTCTCTTCAAATATAATTTATCTTTCATTGAGAAATGTTAAATGAATAATAAAAACATCATTAGAAGCCTTACTAGCTTTATAAAGTAATGTTAAATTCCCAATAAATGTCTTCTTAACTAAGAAGCCGCCATTTGCAAAGATAGAAGCAATGGTTTCAAAAAAGCATTTGGCGATAGGGAATTACAACGTATATAAGAGAAAAATTTGCATCTAGATCGTAACTCGCCTCGGTAGCTCAGTTGGTAGAGCACTTGGCCCGGAAAGCCAAGGGCCCCGGGTTCGAGTCCCGGTCTAGGCGAAAATTTTTCTCTTCAAATATAATATGTAATTATGTTTAAAATATGTAGTATTGACCAGAATATGTAAAAATATGTAACATGAACATGAAATATATATAATAGTCTAGTAGCCTAATTTGTTATAATTTTAGGTTTTTAGACTGATACAAAAAAATTGTAATTACAATGAAATCCTGACTCTAGTGATAAAATTACCATGTACCTGCCAAGCTGCTCTTTGTATTCCTGACTCATCTGTGTCCATCTGATCTTTTCTCCTCCAAGTCCATTGATCAGAGCAGTGGCAGCTGTCATCTTCCTTAGACAATTATTAGCAGCATCTGTAAGTCGCTGTTTTTCTGACACAGCTGCATCATACTGTTCCTTAACTTCTTGCAATGCCATCTCCCTTTCTTCAAGTTCTTTTTCTGCTGCTGCTAAATCTCCCATGGCTACGGTCAGGCGAGCCTCTTGCAGAGTTAAATTTGCCTATCAAATAAATTTAAATGGTACATGCATGTTACACTAGAATCTAAATAAGTAAATGTTTTATGTAATCCCAGAAAAAAAAAAAGAAGTGTCACCAATAACAATCCCATCAGCACTTCCAATATTTCATGTTATTAAATATATGTAGGAAATAACACTTATGAGTTATTTTTAAAATAACCTCAAATTATAACTTCCTAAAATTAAATATTTAACACTTATGAGATTTCTTTTAATTATTAATTCTTCATTTACGTGTATCCAGCTGCAGCGAGTCCATTGTATACTTATGATATAAGTTGCAATGGGGCTGCATTTGAACATGCAGCTTAAGTGGGCATTCAAGGTGAGTGTCCACGAGGTTAAAAGAAAGAGGTATAGGAAAGACAACAATGAATTTGCAATTTAAATGAAGATATGGAAAGAAATCATCTCCTCTGTTGTCCAGCTTTTGTAGAAGAGACCAGCATCTCTGCTAAATATTGGAGTGCAAGAGAGCAAATGATTTCATTATCAAGTGCTTGACATTAGATACCAACCAACCCAACCAACAATGAACCTTTGGCCTTGAATACTGTAATACCATCAGGGACAAAGAAAACAAGAGGTCAGGCAAGGGAGACTGGATAGGAAAGTAAAAAGATGGATCTGGTAGTAAAAAAGAAAGAAATACCAGATCAGTTAAAGATAAAAGTAAGGAGCAAAACACAAGTAAGTGGAAGCAATGTTTTGCACAACTTGGACACCTTGTGGTCACCATCCACCTACCCCCTACCTAAATGGGGACCCCTAAGGATTAATGAGTTGTATATTTTGACTCACCTCACATTTCTTCACTTTTATGCAGACTAGTTTTGTCGCTTCTGTGAGACATTCTCGATGCATTACAACTGTTGCCTTGCGGTTATCCTTCCTGCAAGTTGTTTTCTGCTCCCTCTGCTGGCTGACCGATGAACTTCCAAATCAAATTTTTTTCTCTTTCACTGGGAATTTCAAAATTCATGGTTTTCATTTATTCTTGCAAATGTAAATTTTCTCCCAAATTGTGAATTCTTTAGATTTTTCTATCTGTTTGAGTAATTTTGCCTTAGTTTCAACTCTGTGTTTTTCCGACCGTGCATTTTTAAGGAATTTAAATACAAGATTGAAAGAACACCTTAGAAATGTTAAAAGTGGAGAAATAGAAAAATCTGTAATAGCTGCACATGTATGGTTGGAAAAACACAGAATTTAAACTAAGGCAAAATTACTGAAGCAGTTAGAAAAATCTAAGGAACTCATAATTTGGGAGAAAATTTACATCTGCAAGAATAAAAAGAAAAGCATGAATTTTGAAAGAGAAAAAAAAAATGATTTGGAAGTTCATCAGTCAGCCAGCAGAGGGAGCAGAAATCAACTCGTAGGAAGGACAATTGCAAGGCAACAGTAGTAATGCATCGAGAATGTCGCATAGAAGCGACGAAACTAGTCTGCATAAAAATGAAGAAATATGAGGTGAGTCAAAAATACACAACTCAATAATTAGAAGATTGTGTTGTGAGCAAATTGTGAAGCAAATTATTTGTGAAGAACAAGTGAAATTTGGTAAAGCAAATAAACATGAAAAGAGAATAGTATATGAATAAGAAAAATTAGTGTTTTGCATCAGGATGAATAGTGTAGTCGGTAGCACACTAACGTTAAAAGTTAGAGGTCTCAGGCTCAAATCCCAATTCAGGCATTCATTTTTCTTTTTAAAATAAAGTGTATTTGGAAATGTTCTGTGAACATCTGCTTTGTTTATTCTAAGAAAGTTGATCTGAGTTTGTGACAATATGTACATTTTGCAGGAAAAATCCAGTCCCACTTGCGACAGTTTATAAAGTATCAAAATGTAAGACTATGGTGAAATTAAATGTTTCTTACCTCTCCTCATATAAATCTTCTAAGTTGATTGCGATTTCGAGACTATAACTGTCTCATCCTCAGAACTTTGTTGGCGACTGGTGTTCTGTCGATCGGAAGAAACTCTTCTTTTTCCCTCTGTTGGTGGACCGATGAACCTCTGGATCAGGTCAAAATTTGCGGGAATTTCAAAGTTCATATGTTCATAAATTAAAAAATTTAAATAAATATTGTTGTATTGTTGCTTAGATCAGTTGGAACACAATTCATAATTTGTTAACATGTCTGAAGAAGGTACAGTGTACCGAAACAGCTGTCACTGAATTATATAATAAATATGAGAATAAAATAAAACTAAGTTTTATTTTTATTTCATTAATTCATAAGTTTTGGTCTAGGCGAAAATTTTTCTCTTCAAATATAATTTCAAAGGAAAACTTATGAACTTCGAAATTCCCACAAATTTTGACCTGATTCAGAGGTTCATCGGTCCACCAACAGAGGGAAGAAGAAGAGTTTCTTCCGATCGACAGAACACCAGTCACCAACAAAGTTCTGAGGATGAGACAGTTATAGTCTCGAAATCGCGATCAACTTAGAAGATTTATATGAGGAGAGGTAAGAAACATTTAATTTCACCATAAATTAAACTTCATGGTGATTAATTCCTATAAAAGTTAAAAATAAATGTAAGACTATATTTATTTCAGGAAGTGATATTTTGAGGTTATTTTAATTAAATTATTTTCAGTCTGATCATCTTACAGTCTGGACAAGCTGACAATAAAACAGAATTGTTTTGAAACATGTCCAAGAGCAAATCAACATTAATATTGAGGTAAGATGATCAGACTGAAAATAATTTAATGTAAGACTATCCTACAAAATTTGGGACTGATGGTCACCTTTGTCTTGTATTTGGAATTAACAGCCTTTTCAGGTTTTATGCAGACATTAAAGAAACAGTAAAAACAAGTAAAACTCTGATATAATGGTTCAGACTTACTTTCTTTCTGATATCAACTGTTTGGGTTAATTATAAGAGTTTGAGTCTTTTTGACTCACCTCATATTTCTTGATTTTTATGCAGACCCATCGGCAATGTCACAAATTCAGTGATGAAACCTGGGTCTGCATAAAAATCAAGAGTCAAAAAACAACTAAAATTGCTCAGGTAGCTCAAATGGTAGAGCACTTGGACTAGAAAACCAAGGGTCCCGGGTTCAAGTCCCGGTCTGAGCGTATAATTTTTCTCTTTAAATATGAACTAAAATTTAATTAAAATAAACCTCGTAGTGTTATTTCCTACCTACATATATTTAATTATAAGAGGTTTAATGCCATATCTATTTCTTCAGTAATGTCAGGAAGAGCAAATAAATAATTGAATTCTTAAGTTATGTAGATAGGAAATAACACTATGAGGTTCTTTAATATTGTTTATTTTTTATCATTTCACTCACCTCATACTTCATAATTTATAGCAGACCCAGGGTTTCTTCACGTAATTCGTGACATTGTCAATGCTGCGTCATGTTCACAACTGACGTCCAACCGAAAAATCTGCAATAGCTGCACATGCCTGGTCAGAAAAACATAGAATAGAAACCAAAACAAAATTACTTAAACAATTGGAAAAACCGAAGGAACTCACAATTTGGGAAAAAATTTACATATGCAAGAATGAAAATACAACTATGAATTTTGAAATACCCGGTTATAAAGAAAGAGGCCTGATTTGGAAATTCTTCGGTCGGCCACCAGATGGCGCGGAGGTCAGTCTGCAGGATAGAAGGCCGTTGGACGTCAGTTGTGAACATGACGCAGCATTGACAATGTCACGAATTACGTGAAGAAACCCTGGGTCTGCTATAAATTATGAAGTATGAGGTGAGTGAAATGATAAAAAATAAACAAAATTGAATTCTTATTGCAAGAACCTACAGGTGAAAGGAAGTAAAAAAAATTAGACATTATGGATATGTCAAAAGTTGATTTTTTTACTGCATGGAGTTCAAACATACCTTAAGAGGTAGCACTTCCTTATTGACACTGTGGAAAAATGCCATTGCTTTTGTCCAAGAGAGGAGACCAGCCACGTCACCACAAACATGTTTTGCAGTATCCATGTTGTAGTCTTCCATTTCAAAATATGGCTGCAGTAGTTCTACCATCTCATTATTAATTATATCTTTTGGATAATTCTGAAGTTGCAAGAGAAATGTTGTACTTGCCATCATCTGAAAAATAAATATTTTTAAAACTAAGATTATTGTGATGGTAAATCTGATTCACCACCAGTTAATAAGTAAGACTTGGTTCAAAATTCTTTGGCATATTTTTAAAGAAATAAAACAATTCATATAGCATCAATTGAATATTCGTACTTTTAAATACTTGAAGAAAAAAAAACATGCCACAAAAATTAATTCTTTCCCATCCAAGCCTAAATTAGCTTAGTGTTCTAGAACATCAGCACGTAAGACTTAAAATTTGGGGTTCGATTTCAAGTTCAGGCACAATTTTTTTTTATACCATTGATTGCAATAGTTTAGTTGTATACATTAATTTACTTACCTCCGGGAGGGACCTTAAGCCATGGGTCCCAAATGTAGAGATTTTCAGGCTTGTAAAAGAACCTTAAGCCTGAATAAAGAGGCCTCTAAGCAAAATTTACCAACCTTCAACATCATCCATCCATAGTAATTCTGTCTGAGGGCAAGTCTTTCACTGCAATCATGGCATTTACTAGGGAATTATAGGTGTAGTAGCTTCCTGTTGCTTTCCATACTAGTGAAGGATGATGATGATAATGATAAGGATGATGATGATGGCCGGATGATTTTCGGGGACCATTGGGCACTAACCTTCCTGACATTTGTGTTACAGGTGAGGAAAAACCCCGAATAAAACCTCACCCAGGAGCCTGTCCCAACTGGGAAACGAACCCCGGGCCCGCTGCGTGACAAGGAAGCATGCTACCTCGAGACCACAGTGGTGGACTTCATCATCAAAGTTATACCTTAATTAAGTTATGTAGATAGGAAATAACACTATGAGGTTTTTTAAGATTGTTTATTTTTTCTTTTACTCACCTCATACTTAATAACTCCTCTCAGACCCGGGTTTCGTCACATCATTTGTGACATTCTCAATGCTGTGTCACGTTCACAACTGACGTCCAACGGCCTTCTATCTACATAACTTTATAAAGGTTGGCTATCAAGTCATAGGAAAACAAGAATAGATAGGAGGCCATTGGACGTCAGTTGTGAACGTGACACAGCATTGAGAATGTCACAAATGATGTGACGAAACCCGGGTCTGAGAGGAGTTATGAAGTATGAGGTGAGTGAAAGAAAAAATAAACAAAATTATACCTTAATTGTCTACTAGATGTCTCATTGGGTCGCTATGTTGACAGCATACCATTCATGACATCTGTAGGGAAATAAGCATAACTTGGTCTAGTAACCCTTTATAAAGGAGACTAAGGGTCGTATGCAAATACATTACTCTCTACTCAAATTACTTCAAATCACTGGTGAGCTGAGATCGAATTAACGGCCGCCTTAACCAGTCATGCATGAATGTTGACGTTTTCGTAATATTGGCAACGAATTACCCAGAATTCTCAGCGATAAAACCACTTCCGTTATTTTCATCTGCTATAGAGGAATGCATTTATGCTTGCATCCCGCAAATAATACCGTATAAAAACACGTCTGCAATGCGTAATATTATGCCGATTCTCCTGTTCTTCCAGTTGAATTCTTTGGTAGACTCTATCAAATTCCTCTTCTCCGCGTATACCGAAAACATGATCGAAGTCTTCAATGTCTGACATCTTGGATAAGTTTCAAATTACATCGGTTACCATTGGTTCCCTTCGGGATTTTCACATAAGTTTATATCTTGAGGTACGATCTTAAGGTACCTTGTCAGGTAGCTTTCAATTATTTCCGCGTGAATAGATTTCTGAGTAAGAAAAATGTGTTTGAATACAACTTTATCAGCAGAGAACGCCTTTTACTGTCTAATGCGTTCAAACATTCGACCCTAAGACACAACATTGGACTGTTATGCCATTGTAGATTAATTTACTTAGGTCAATCATAGTAATAACTTCAGCTTCTTAATATTAATTTAATAAATACTGATATAGCTGTGTGGAGTCTTTTTAATGCAGAAGCCATTAAACGTGTATTGTGAATGATGATTAAATGCATTGGATGTGGGATCAAGAGAGTAAGGTAAAAAGGAGAATTTGTGCTTGGATGGAAAGGAACCCTGAATTAGTACAGAGGTCTAGAGCATCAGAATGTAAAGCTGAAGGTTCAGGGTTCGATTCCCAGTTCAGGGATAAGTTTTCTCTTTACCATTGATTACAATAATTTAGTTGTATACATTAATTTACTTATTTTAATCATAGTAGTGGCTTTAGCTTCTTAACATTTATTTATTTTATTTTTTTTTTCTTCCTTCCAAGTATTAGGCCAAGACCTGTTACGATCCTATAGAAAATTTCCCTCCAGCGTTTGAAGGAAATTCTCGTATAAGACTTGAAAGCATAATAATAGTCCCTTCGATTGGTTGCTGGCCAAAGGAAGGCAAGACCAGTGATGGGGCTGCCATCTTATAGCCTCTGGTCAGGCTTTTCTGGAGAAGAAAAGAAAATAAAGGAAAGAAGAAATGGAAGAAAGAAAGACTCCCTAGCCCTCGGATGCCCTAATAGCATCGGGGTCGAAAAAACAAGAGTTAACCAAGAGACGTTAGATAGTAAAGTTAAAAGAGTGCAAAACACAAGTAAGTGGAAGAAATGTTTTGCACAGCTTGGGCACCTTGTGGTCGCCATCCACATATCCCCTAGATGAGGACCCCTGAGGGGTAACATTTATTTAATACCAGCTTTTGTTTACACATTTATTACCTTGAGAGATTCAGCCCAAGAGGGCTTAGGACAGGGAGCGGCTGTATCTCCTATTACAGCATGCAATTTACGTTGGAAAAGAATCAATACACAATCCATTATCCGCATGATGAGATGTGGAGGACGTCCCAACTTCCGGACTGTTGCTGTAACAAAGAATTTTAATATCATCAATAACACTTGTGAATTAGCTCTTCTGGCCTGTACTGCTTCTGAATGAAAGTTGGATATTAATGACAATTATAAAATAATTTTCCATTAATAAGTGTAATTTTCACCAAAATATCATCATGATCATCATATATCATACAAGTATAAGGCCTGATGGCCTGTTACAATCTCAAGGATGGATTTTCAATCCATCTCTGCTTCAGATGTCAAGAGATCTCTTTCCATGTGGTGGCAGTGAAGCATGGCATATGGGATTCTATCAATGGACATACAGTAAAATCTCTCTTAAAGACCAGCTCTATTAAACATCCACCCCCTTTAACTGTACCGAAAGTGCTATTTCGGTACAAAACATCTGTACTGTTATCCTCCCTCTACAGTGAGATTAATGAACTATGCCAATTTCCTTTCTCTTTGTGTTTACTCCCACTCTCCTTTCTACCTCTCCCTTTGCTCTGCTTGTAGTGCACAACTTCCCCTCTACCTCAGAACTCTCAAATAGGCCAAACACGTGGTAAGCTGTATCATTCGATCTTACATTTCTTTCGAACAGTTGGTTATCGTCTGAAGGATGCGAGCTCCATGAGAGCTGCGTGTTTGGAGTTTGGTCCGACAAGCCAGGGTAGGGTACTCTAGGCAGGACTAAAAAGGTATGCATGGGTGTTTGAGTGTATAAAGATTGTTACTTTTGTTAATATTATTGTTTTTCTTTAACTTTGGAATGATCAAGTATTGCCTATGTTTAATATATTTTCATTTTTCAACTTCAGATGTACAATTGAAATATTAAATCTTATTTTAAGTAAACAAGAATGTATAATTGAAGAGAAAAATTTATCCTTCTATGAGAAGTGTTAAATTAATAATAAAAATCGTCAAGAATGTATAATTATTGTATTTGCTAGCTATGCTACAGCTGTCTTGTATAATTCCTGTTTACGAGCTTTCTCAAGGTTACATGAGCTCCCCTTTACCATCTAGCTTTCATGGTTGAAAATAATATACTGAGCTTAACTACAAATCATAAATTACTACAGTGGATTTCAGGAATTATTATTAATTAATATATGTTTATGAATCTATATAGGAAAGATGAATCAATCTTTGCCTCTGATGGGCCCGGGCAAAGAATTATTAATAGCACTAATAGTTATGAGCTGGATGCTACTATGAATGTAACAAAACATATGAGTAAATCCTCTAAAGGCAGTGTGCGCGTAGTACTTAACAATAAAATTTTTTAGGACGAACATTAAAACACATAAGATCAATGCAATAAATACCTCTATTAAAAGACCATCCCTTATTCGACCACAGCCTTAAAGACTTATTTTAATATTTTCATCTCCTATTTAGTGACCTAATTGTCATGATCATAAGTAAAAGATTGTATTCCACAGATATTTAAAATTTCTGAGAAAAATAACTTTGGCAACTGTACAGAAATGAGAAATTGTGAATTCTTAGATTTTGAGAACAATTTAGGAGTATGAAGAACAGTATTTTTGACCGCTGCATTGCATGACAAGCAAGTAACAACATATTTATCAACGTACATAAGAGAAAAATTTGCGTCTAGATCGTAACTCGCCTCGGTAGCTCAGTTGGTAGAGCACTTGGCCCGGAAAGCCAAGGGTCCCGGGTTCGAGTCCCGGTCTAGGCGAAAATTTTTCTCTTCAAATATAATTTATCCTTCTATGAGAAGTGTTAAATTAATAATAAAATCGTCAAGTAACAACATGTTAAAGAAAAATATTATCAATAGCCTACAAATCTCAATTTACAGTAAAAGAGGAGTATGCTTTCTTTTCTCTATTACTTCAATGTATTTAGTTTACTAAAGAAGTTCAAGAGTGAAAATGTGCAGCAGGAAGAAAATTGTTTTAAACCTGGAGGAGCATGTTTGAGTTATTCACGAATTTAAACTATCTATAAACAAGAATTGTCGGCCACGGTAGACTAGTGGTTATGTTCCTTGCCTCTAGTTCCAAGTGTCGCGGGTTGAAACCCGGCCGGGGTTGATGGATCCAAGGAGCAAGTCCTCCAAGAGGGACTTTAAGCCATGGGTCCCAAGTCTGAAGATTTTCAGGCTTGTAAAAGATCCTTAAGCCTGAATACAGAGGCCTCTAAGCAAAAAATTTACTGACATCAATGTCCTAGTAATACCTTAGTTGCCCGTTACATGTCTCATTGGGTCAGTGTGTTGACTGCATGCCATTCATGACATCTATGACCAAATAAGTTTGCTAAAAATAATTTGGTCTAGTAACTCCCTTACAAAGGAGAGGCTATGGAAGAATGGGCTACCCCAATATAGAAAGATAGATAAATAAGAATTATATTTAAATTAATTTTGAGAAGTAAACATTATGAGGTTATATCATAAATAGTGAGTGGCAAACATATTTTTAACGACTCACCTCATATATAATAGTGAGTGGAGAACATATTTTAATCGACTCACCTCATAAATTTTCAAACCGTCTTTGATACCGACAGTTTCAGACAATATCATGTCCTTCTTCAGAAATCAACAATCACGGAATTTCATCAGTGGAAGCCATGACTGAAGAAGGACATGATATTGTCTGAAACCGTTGGTATCAAAGAAGTTTGAAAATGTATAAGGTGAGTCGATTAAAATATGTTCTCCACTCACTATTAATGATATAACCTCATAATTCAAAGTTAAAATTGGGAAACACATTATGAGGTTCTTAATTAATAAATTAATGAGTCATTTTAACATCTTACCTCATATTTCATGTTTTTCAAACATGACTATAGTTACCGTGTTTGAAAAACATGAAATATGAGGTAAGATGTTAAAATGACTCATTAATTTATTAACCTCATAATGTTTACTTCCCAATATTAATTTAAATATCACCTCATTATAATTTCAAATTTCTTTGATACCGGCAGTTTCAGACAAAATCTTGTCCCATAACTGAAGAGGGACAAGTTATTGTCTGAAACCGCCGGTATCAAAGAAATTTGAAATTATATGAGGTGAGTCGTTAAACATATGTTCTCCACTCACTATAAATAAGAATTACATTAAAAAGACATTGATCAATTTTGAACTTTCTAAATTCTATAAAATGTTAAATGCAAAATATAACTTACCAATGTGAGCTGGTTTGATAGTATTCAGAGCAGCTTCTGCCTCTTCTAGAGCTGGCTTTGCAGCCTCCAGTTTTTGTTCAGCTCGAGCTTTCTCAGCTGATATATATTTCACAAGAGCTTCAGCCTTTTCTTTTACTTTCTGCACTTGATTCTTTACAGATTCTGCTTCCATAGCCTTATCTGTTACTTCTATTAATACCTGCACAGACATGATACAACTTTCACTGTAAACAATTATAAAATTCAACACCAGAGAAGTATTTTTAATCTAGTATAGACAGTTCATTGATGATGGGCTCACTAATTGATTCAAAGATCACAGATTTAAAAATTGCCCAACTCAGACAATAATTTAGATTTCTAAAGTTCGAATACACCAAATAAATCCATATATAGATCAAGTTCCTAGCACTCAAATCCACAATAAACCATAGCAGTTAAAGTGATAACAGATTAATATTTCAATAGGAAGTAATATTGTAAGTTATATTTGATGAGAAAAATATACACTCAGACTGGGGTTTGAACCCGGGACCTTTTGCACTCTAGGCGAATGCTCTATCAACTGAGCTACCTGAGAAACTCCAATATAAATGCAAATCTTTCTCTTATATACATTGTTAATTCCTGCGCACCAAATGCTATGAAGCCATTGCTTCTATCTTGCAAATGGTGGCTTCTTTATTAAGAAGACCTTTAATTGGGAACTTTACATTACATGTAGGAAGTTTTTCTTTGTTTATCATATTTTATTCTAAGTTTTGTTAGTGTTAGCTAATATTAGACCAGATCGACATTGTGCACAGTTTAGTCTATATTTTAATAACATTTTAAAATTGTAATAAGTATATGAAATTTTGTTATTATCTTATTATTCGCTGGTTGAGTGGAAGAGAAGGTCTTATGGCCCTAACTCTGCCAGCTTAAATAAAGCATTACTATTACAAATTTTCAGAGATTATCAAGTAATCAAATCTGCAATGATACTTGAAGTTATGAAAATTCTTTAAATCTTTTTATATTTTTATTCTATATTTATCACTCACACTGAAGGATAAATTAATATTTACTCCTAAATTGGAATTTGAACCAAAGGTCTCTGGTTCTATGTACCAGTGTAGTAAACCACTGTGCTACTTAGGCATCTCAATTTAAACAGATATTTTTCTCTCTCTTATAAAATCCCTGTGCACCTGAGGCCTTGAACCTTCATTCTACATATCATGTAGCTAATACTAAAGCTATTATTTTCAGTTACATACATTCTCAGCTTTTTCTGATGCTTGAGCAAGTTCTTGCCTCCGATTTTCTGACGCCAGGTCTGGTTTTCAGGGGAAAAATTTCTACAGAATAAGGAAGCTTCCTCCAGCTTTGCTAAAAACCAGTATCAGGTCTTGGTGCCCACCCATCATTGGAGCGTTTCTTTTTCTTCTGCTGATATATGTTTTTATAACCTCCAATAAAGTTGAGATAAGATTTGTGGTGTTACATGAGTCGCACGTCGGAATCTTCTGCAGATTAACAAAAAAAAGGGACTGGTTTATTAAAAAGTAATTTAATTTCAATTCAAAATGTTCCTGTGCCAAAATTTTAGGGGCCGCAGCTGCAAATGACATTTAGTCTCTGGTGAGTTGAGTTTTCCGTGAGAACATGCAAAGTTCGAATTAGCAAGTCACTGACTGGTCATGCATGAAAGTAGTTTTTTTTGTTTTTCATAAATATTGGCAAGAAAATTACCAGGGAAATTATCAGTGATTTTAAAAACCACTGCCGTTAATTTTGTCTTGTAGAGGAACACATTTACGCTTGCGTCCCGCAAATATTACCAGATACGACGATGGTCTGGCATTCGCGCGAATTATTATTGCCGATTCTCCTGGTCTTCCAGTTTGCATTCTGTGGTAAGACGCTTATCAAATTCCCTCTTCTCCACGTATACGAAAAAACATGATCGAAGTCTTCAAGGGCCGAAACATCTTGGATAAAGCAGCAAGGTATTGCAAGCATGGTTGCCAAAACTACATAGGTTTTTACCAGCGGTTCCCATCGGGTGGTTTGCTCCAAGAATTCGTTCTCTGCAAAGTCATCTCGCCAGGTAGCTTAGGAATTTCGACAATTTTTATTGCATGAACAGATTTTTGAGTACGCAAAAAGTCTTTGGATGCAACTTTCTCAGCAGAGAATGACTTTTACGGTCTAATGCGTTCATAGATACGACCCTTAATTATCTTGACTCTACACTGGAAATGCTTAACATAAATATTTTATCTAGTTCTTCCTAGTTATTGAATAAAAACTATCATGTTATTTTGTATCTAATTAAAATATACTCTGAAGAAATATTAAAAATGGAGAAATTGAAAAATCTGCAGTTGCTGCTCATGTTTGGTCTGAAAAACATAATATAAATTCAGACACTAAATTATTAAAACAGTTAGAAAATACAAAAGAGCTGACTATTTGGGAAAAAATTTATATTCAGAAGAACAGAAACAGAGTTATGAATTTTGATATTCCGATGGAGGGTGACCTTGTTTGGAGGTTCTTTGGCCAACCACAGGATGGAGCTGACATCAACATCCAGGTGGTGCAACATAAATAAAACCAGTCTGGGAAAGCTGACGATAAAATAGAATTGTTTTGAAACATGTCCAAGAACAAATCAACATTAATATTGAGGTAAGATGTCCAGACCAAAAATAATATAATTAAAATAACCTCAAAATATAACTTCCTAAAATTAAATATTATATACTCTGAAGATTTAAAATTTAGAGTAATAAAATATACTCTGAAGATTTAAAATTTATAGCAATGTGTGTATGGTTGGTTGGTTGGTATCTAATGTCGAGCACTTGATAATGAAATCATTCGCTCTCTTGCACTCCAATATTTAGCAGAAAGGCTGGTCTCTTCTACAAAAGCTGGACAACGGAGAAGATGGTCTCTTTCCATATCTTCATTTAAATTGCAAAAAGGGCATTTAGGTGAATCTGTTATACCAATTCTGTGTAGGTGTTTATTTGAGTAGGCCTAGGGGTTCATTTCTCCTTCCTTCCTATACCTACTTTCTCTCTATGGGTGACATAACCACCACATGTGGTGCTTACTACTAAACGGTTACAACTAGTTTATTGTACTCCAATACAAACATGGGGGGCACGCCGTAGCGTAGTGGTTAAGGCACTGCGCTACAAGCCGGAAGGTTGAGGGTTCGAGTCCCGGTGGGGTCAGGATTTTTAAACTGACCCAAACCTTCTGGCGGCACTATGGTCCTGGGGTCGACTCAGCCTCTAACTGAAATGAGTACCAGATGCTTCTTCTGGGGTAAAGGCGGGCGTCACGCAGGGCTGACATCAAGTGTCGATTGTCAAGAAAAAGTGGGAGCCTTAACCTCCTACTACCCCAAGGGCCTCCTGAGGCCTGTAGTGGGATCACTAAAAAAAAAAAAAATACAAACATGTGTGTGTGTATATGTGCAGTATTTCCAACTATTATTTCAAGTTTTTCTTGCAGACTAGTATCTTCGTGATATTGTTAATGCATCTTAACTAAATCCTTAACTCGTAATAATTAAAAGAAACCTCATAGTATTACTTCCTTCAAATATTAAATATTATTTCAAGCTTTATCCAGGGGATAAATGGCTTTGGAAGGGGTGCCCAGTCCTTAAGGGCACAAGGCAGAACCCAAAGCACATAAAGTGCAGTGGGGCATTAAAATGCACATTAATCTTTTCTAAGGTTTTCCAACATGTAATTTGTCAAACATTTGTCCATCCATGATATCTATGTGCAAATAAGTTAACTCAAATTTAACTTGTCTAGTAACTCCTAACAAAGGAGAGGTTATGGCTCAACAATGAGCTATGCCATTAATAATAATAATAAAATAATGAGAGATGGAGATTGGGTTATACCTCTGGAAATATTCTGTTGATGTGGAAGCAACTACAGCTTGAATAGTTCCCAGGGCTGATACCAGCTCATCCTTCACTCTAGGCGTGCAAGCTATTTCAAAATCTGTTAGGAAGTGTTTGGCCACTAACACCAATGCATCTCTTGGCCATGGTTGGAACCAATCAATGGTACAGCCTGAAATAAGTGCTGGAAACCTCATTGCTCTGCTTCGGAATTTCTCACCAACCTGAAAGAATCATATTTATAATCTGCATACATTTCAAATAAAGAAATTTTGTATGTATATATATATATATAATAAAATTTGAATATAAATTTTTCTATTTAATCATTGATATGCAGCAAATAAAAGAAAAATTAAAATAAACAAAATACTTACAGGTGAGAAACAAAATACAACATGGAGGTTATTACATGTTCGAGTAAGAAAATATTCCATCACCAACTCATGATTCAGTGTTCTCTTTGGATTTTCTCTCTTCATGATGGGTGTCAACTCAGAAATTATTTCCATTTGCTCATCTTTAGTAAAAAGATTTGAGATCATTCCTACAAAATTTCATCAAAATTACTATTTCAACATTATAACAAAAAAATGCTATGATAATTTTAACAAGAGAGACAAAGAAAGTATAGAAGAATATAAAATCTTAACCTGTTTATGCATTGAACAAATGTTTTTCACACCCTTTTCTGGTCCTTTTCTCTCTTTGTTTTTGTATAAAATACAATTAATGTAAATTATTGAATTATTAAAAATTTGATGTTTTTATTAATAATTTAACATTTCTCAATGAAAGATAAATTAAATTTGAAGAGAAATTTTTTTGCCTAGACCGGGACTCGAACCCGGGACCCTTGGCTTTCCGGGCCAAGTGCTCTACCAACTGAGCTACCGAGGCGAGTTACGATCTAGACGCAAATTTTTCTCTTATATACGTTGTAATTCCCTATCGCCAAATGCTTTTGAAACCATTGCTTCTATCTTTGCAAATGGCGGCTTCTTAGTTAAGAAGACATTTATTGGGAATTTAACATTACTTTATAAAGCTAGTAAGGCTTCTAATGATGTTTTTATTATTAATTTAACATTTCTCAATGAAAGATAAATTAAATTTGAAGAGAAAAATTTTCGCCTAGACCGGGACTCGAACCCGGGACCCTTGGCTTTCCGGGCCAAGTGCTCTACCAACTGAGCTACCGAGGCAAGTTACGATCTAGATGCAAATTTTTCTCTTATATACGTTGTAATTCCCTATCGCCAAATGCTTTTGAAACCATTGCTTCTATCTTTGCAAATGGCGGCTTCTTAGTTAAGAAGACATTTATTGGGAATTTAACATTACTTTATAAAGCTAGTAAGGCTTCTAATGATGTTTTTATTATTAATTTAACATTTCTCAATGAAAGATAAATTAAATTTGAAGAGAAAAATTTTCGCCTAGACCGGGACTCGAACCCGGGACCCTTGGCTTTCCGGGCCAAGTGCTCTACCAACTGAGCTACCGAGGCGAGTTACGATCTAGATGCAAATTTTTCTCTTATATACGTTGTAATTCCCTATCGCCAAATGCTTTTGAAACCATTGCTTCTATCTTTGCAAATGGCGGCTTCTTAGTTAAGAAGACATTTATTGGGAATTTAACATTACTTTATAAAGCTAGTAAGGCTTCTAATGATGTTTTTATTATTAATTTAACATTTCTCAATGAAAGATAAATTAAATTTGAAGAGAAAAATTTTCGCCTAGACCGGGACTCGAACCCGGGACCCTTGGCTTTCCGGGCCAAGTGCTCTACCAACTGAGCTAATTTATTAAAAATTTATTTTCAATTTAATTAAATAAATGGAATCATAGTTAAATATGGGAAATAACATTATGAGGATCTTGATTTGTAAATTAATGAGTCATTTTTTACATCTTACCTCATATTTTATGTTTCTTTAAACATGGGAACTAGTTTTCAAGAGAACCATCTCACCAGATGGCAATGTTATTGATGGAGATTCCAATGAAAATCTGGTAGTCATAATGTCGGTTGAAAATGAGAGAGATGCTTCTCTTGAAAACTAGTTCCCATGTTTAAAGAAACATAAAATATGAGGTAAGATGTAAAAAATGACTCATTAATTTACAAAGTCCACCGCTGTGGTCTCGAGGTAGCATGCTGCCTTGTCACGCAGCGGGCCCGGGTTCGATCCCCGGTCGGGGCAGTTTTTCCTGGGTGAGGTTTTTCCTCACCTGTAAGACAAATGTCAGAAAAACTTTAAGGCCCAAATGGTCCCCGAAATCATATGGCCATCATCCTTATCATCATCATCCTTCACCGGTGTGGAAAGCAACGGGAAGCTACCACACCTACACAATTGCCTAGTAAAGCTGCAAGCATAGCATGAAAATGCTATGATTGCAGTGAAGGACCTGCCTTTGGGCAGAATTACTATGGATGGAATTTACGAAATAAATGGATGTTTGATCAGTTGGTTGACAATGTGCATGTTGAGAGATTGGTGTCAGCAATAATTATTGTTTTTTGTTAACTCAAGGATGTCAGAAAATAGTTTTAGAACCCACGTTGACGATACTGTTTCTTTCATTGTGATGCACACTGCCTACTTTCTGAATAACAGAATATTTTCCAACAGATTCTATAGAATATAATATTAATTGCAATTTTGTAATGAATTTTAAATGAATATTAATCAAGTATTCTAATTTAAAATTAATGTTGGGAAGTAAACATTGTGAGGTCATATTCATTTAAAATAATTTACTGAGGATGGACAGGATTTCATTTGAAATGGTATCGTGGAAAAATATGAGATTTGTGAAGTGAGATTTTTAAATATTACTCTGACCATATTTTAAATTAATCAAGTATGTCTACAGATCAGAATATGAACTCCAGCTGTGAAAGCACAAGTTGAAATTTATAATGATGGGAATTGGATCCACCGCTGTAGTCTCGAGGTAGCAGCGGGCCCGAGTTTGATCCCCAGTCAGGACAAGTTTCCTGGGTGATGGATTTTTTCAGAGTTTTTCCTAACCTATGAGACATATGTGAGGAACTTTAAGGCCCAAATAATCCCTGAACATCATTTGGTCATCATTATCATCATTAACATATTCATTAAATTTAAAATTAAGGCCTCTCCTGGCACATCATTACCATCATCATCACCTATCATATATCATCAGGGCAACGTAACTCTGCCTTCCAGGTGGGTTACAATAATGCTATGCCAGAAAATACCAGAATGTCAAAATGACGTGGTGGCATTGAAAAAAAAAAAAAAAAAAGGGATTTGGTCATATCTCAAAAGGTAATAATTTTAGAATCCACGTTGATGATAATGTTTCTTTCGTTAAGATGCACACTACCTACTTTCTGAATAATGGGATATTCTGCAACAAATTCTATAGAATATACTATTAATTATGTAATGAATTTTAAATGAAAATTAATTAAGTTCATTAGAATAATGAAGGCATATCTTGGATAAGATAAAAGTTAAAAATTAAAATGTACCTTTTAGCAGGTGTTGTCGTCCTCAACTTTGTTAAAATAGTGTATATAAAATTAACTGGAGCACTTTCGGAAGTTAACTTCCATCCTCGGCAGGTTGAGCTTCTGCTACTCGTTGTTTACGATGATGTTTGTAGCAGCAACTGACTTGTTTTCTGAAGATCTCGTATAATGGGTTTGACTGGGGTGCGTTCTCATTAAGAAGTGAGGTGTTGTTTATTTCCTTTATAATTTCGAGGTCTTCAAATATATTTATCCTAGCTGGAATGTTTTTTCTGTGGATTATCGTGAGAGTATTTTCAATTGTGTTCATTTGGTGACCTGCATTAATGAGATGTTTAGTATAGCTTGATTTATCACCCGCGTGTATGAAATCTTTTAAGCGTTCTTTATATCTTGTATTGAAATTTCTATTTTTTTAAATTAATGTTGGGAAGTAAACATTATGAGGTATAATCATTAAAATTCATCGGAGAACATATTGTTTAAACAACTCACCGCATAGGATTCATGCTTCCATGATATCGCGATTTCAAACATAATCATGTTCATCGTCAGCCATAACTCCGAGTAACATTAACATACACAGGAAATGAAACCACAAAACTAGCCAGAACTTTGAAAAAATAAATAAATAAAAACATTAACATAGCTTATAAAACAGGAAACAAATTAAACAACATAATATACAATGGCATAGAAGAACATAACAAATTCAACAACAAGGGAGTCTACAAACTAACGTGAAAAGATTGTAATAAATTTTATATTGGCAGGACAAGCAGAAATTTCAATAAAAATTCATCGGAGAACATATTGTTTAAACAACTCACTCATAGGATTCATGCTTCCATGATATCGCGATTTCAAACATAATCATGTTCATCGTCAGCCATAACTCGGAGTTATGGCTGACGATGAACATGATTATGTTTGAAATCGCGATATCATGGAAGCATGAATCCTATGAGTGAGTTGTTTAAACAATATGTTCTCCGATGAATTTTTATTGAAATTTCTGCTTGTCCTGCCAATATAAAATTTATTACAATCTTTTCACGTTAGTTTGTAGACTCCCTTGTTGTTGAATTTGTTATGTTCTTCTATGCCATTGTATATTATGTTGTTTAATTTGTTTCCTGTTTTATAAGCTATGTTAATGTTTTTATTTATTTATTTTTTCAAAGTTCTGGCTAGTTTTGTGGTTTCATTTCCTGTGTATGTTAATGTTACCCATGTTTTATTATTATCAGATTCTCTTTCAAGTTTTGTTACATTGTTTACATCATTTTTTTTGTTTCTTTATAAGCTTATCAATTATTTGTTTGTTGAAACCGTTGCTTTTCGCCATGTTTTTAATATATTGTAATTCTTTATTATAATTGGTTTTGTTCAAGGGTAATTTTAACATTCTGTTGATTAAACTATTAAATGTGCTGATTTTATGTTGGTATGGATGTCTAGACTTGTTATTAATGGTGAGCATATTATTTGTAGATTTGCGGAAAATACTTATTTCAAGTTTCTTCTTTTCTATGTTTTTCGTTATGGTAAGGTCTAGATAGTTTCTTTTGTTATTAAGTTCTATCTCCTCTGTAAATTCTATTTTATGATGCATATTGTTTAGTTCTAGCAAAATTTCCTTTTCTTTTCTGTTCTCATTTTCATAAATAATCATGATGTCATCAACATAACCCATTATACGAGATCGTCAAAAACAAGTCAGTTGCTGCTACAAATAGTTGGAGTATACATCATCGTAAACAACAACGAGTAGCAGAAACTCAACCTACTGAGGATGGAAGTTAACTTCCGAAAGCGCTCCAGTTAATTTTATATACACTATTTTAACAAAGTTGAGGACGACGGCACCTGCCAAAAGGTACATTTTAATTTTTAACTTTTATCTTATGACTATTCACCTCAACGGAATTTGATATGAATTTTGTTAGTATTGACATCTTGGATACTTTTCATACTGAAGCAAGCACAAGTTAAGGACCTAGAAAGGATGGAAAAAGTTAACATATTACAAATTAGACCTTTTATCATTGTTTACCTGAAGATAATATGTTGTTGAGATATTCAAGGAAACCTTCTTCCTTAATATCCAAATCAGTAAATATAAATGTGGTTCCCTTTCCCTGAACACCACAGCTGCGGTATAGAAGCTTTAAATCTTCCAAGAAGTTTGCTGAATTGTAAGACCTTAAAATTAAAACATTATTTTCTTATATTTAATTAATGTTGGGAAGTAAACATTATGAGGTATAATCATTAAAATTCATCGGAGAACATATTGTTTAAACAACTCACCTCATAGGATTCATGCTTCCATGATATCGCGATTTCAAACATAATCATGTTCATCGTCAGCCATAACTCCGACTGATGACTAGTTGACGGCCGAAGAATTTCATCAGTCGGAGTTATGGCTGACGATGAACATGATTCTGTTTGAAATCGCGATATCATGGAAGCATGAATCCTATGAGGTGAGTTGTTTAAACAATATGTTCTCCGATGAATTTTAATTATTTTCTTAATTTATTATTACAACCACATGGAAAAGTTCAATTAAATATATATATTTTAAGAAGCAACATTTATTGAAATATTTAGACTTAAATATATTTTTCTTTTCACTGTACTTTGTTAATTTCTAACAAGTAGAACAACTTTTTTCTAAAAAAATATTATCCATCTGAGTTATTAGGATTCCAATTTATTCGTAGATTTTTCTCTATACTAATACACTTCCCATGCTTAAGAAAGCAGTGAATATTTGTTCCATTAACGCCATTTAGCGGCTTCTTAAACAAGAAGACTTTAAATAGGACTTCTTGTTTAAGAAGCCAAGCTGCTAGATGGCATTAGCGGAATAAATGTTCACTGCTTTCTCTAGCATAGGAGTATTAGTATAGAGAAAAAAATATGAATAAATCGGAAGTCTAATAGCTCAGATGATAAGAGCGCTGGTGTTAAAAATCAGAGACATTGGGTTCAAATTCTAATTTAGGTGTAAATTTTTCTTTTCAAACTTAATTTGTAATTCATTGAGAAATGATAAATTTAACCCTCTGCATGCCACTGGTAAAATCCCTTGTGTCAGAGATTTAAATTGTACCCGCCGATGTGATCGGCTTTGCAAGTAGTTTAAGTATATTGTCTGGCAGGTAATGGATAGGAGCACCAGAGCCGATCTAATCGGCTCATGACACCTAAAGGGTTAATATTAAACATCAAATTATCCAACTGTTTAGAATAGGTTCTGTTAGATTATTTATTATGTCATGGACAGTGACAATTTTAAAATATGACAATCAGTTTTAAAAGTTAATCACATTTTCTGTCATACCTAGTTAGAGTAATTTGGAAAGTCTTGTAGCCAGCAATGAAGGATGACAACTTTGTAAGAGACTGCTTTCCGGAACCACCTACACCAACAAGCATTACGTTTCCTCTTGGATGTCGGATCACTCGGGACACCTATAACAATTTGTTCATTACATGACTGATAGATTTAAATATATTTTCTTCAATTATTTCATTCATTAGATTATGTTTTACTTCAGAAAGATTAAGTAATTATTTTGCATCTTCAATTATATATGTTCACAGTCATACTTTTTGTGTATTTCATATAATGTTAAAAGTTTTTAACTTTATGTTTAAATTTTTAATATACTCCAATCATTGATAATATGTATGTATTTCAACGTAGGCCTATCAATTTTGCATTTATGTCTTAATGGGGAATGAAAGACATGCATGGAAGCTTTTTGTAGGAAAACCAAAGGGAAAATGCCCAGTTGGTAGACCAAGAATGATGTGGGAGAATTACATTAACTATGAGGAAGTAGATTATACAGGGAATGATTGGAAAACATTAGCTCAGGATAGGGATGTATGGAGAGATTATGTCCACATGGCCATGAACCTACAGGTTTGATAGAGCCAGTGAGTTAGTTCGTTAGTTAGTCTCACTGTGTAACATTTATATGTGAATTGTATGTGCATTCTAATTGTGTTAGAACTTTCATAGTGAGTGGAGAACATATTTTTAATGACTCCATATAATTTCAAATTTCTTTGATACCAGTGGTTTCAGACAATATCTTGTCCCTCTTCAGTCATTGCTTCCACTCTGAAGAGGGACAAGATGATATCTGAAACTGCCAGTATCAAAAAGAAATGTGAAATTATATGAGGTTAGTCGTTAAAAATATGCTCTCCACTCACTATTAATGATATAACTTCATAATGTTTACTTCCTTTGTTACAATTTCAAGTAAACAACAGTCTCATGAACTGAATCAGCAATTGTAAATGGAGCTTCAAAGTATTCAATGCTTGATATATGTGCAACAATATTGAAACATGTTGAAGACTGTGATATAAATAAATTTGTGAAACAAGTTTTTGTGCACCGTGAGCACCTGCAAAGTTTGAATTAGCGAGTCGCCAACTGGTCATGCATGAAAGTAGTTTTTTTGTAATATTGGCAAGAAATTACCCAGAATTCTCAATGACTTCCATTATTTTTGTCTGCTAGAGGAATGCATTTATGCTTGCGTCCCACAAATAAAACCGTATACGACGACGTCTGCGTCGTGCGATATTACGCCGATTCTCCTGTTCTTCCAGTTGAATTCTCTGGCAGACTATAAAATTCCTCTTCTCCGCGTATACCGAAAACATGATCAAAGTCTTCAGGGTCCGACATCTTGGATAAAGCAGCAAGGTTTCAAAGTACATCGGTTCCCATTGGGTTGCTCACAATTCGTTCTCTGGCAAAGTCACCTTGACAGGTAGCTTAGGAATTTCGACAATTATTATCGCATGAACAGACTTTTGAGTATGCAAAAACGTCTTTGGATGCAACTTTCTCAGCAGAAAACGACTTTTACGGTCTAATGCGTTCATAGATACGACCCTTAGTGAAGGAAATAAAGTGTATTGAGAAATTTTCAGTAAACACGTTTCATTTATTCTAAGAAAGTCCACCTGAGTATGTCGCAGTTGAAGACAGTGACAATACCTTCACAAGATGTAACATAGCATCTGGAAAGAATACAAGATCCATGCCAGCTCCGCGAACCATTTCATTAAACTGTGCAAGAAACATTTCCAATCTCTCTCGCAATTCATTCCATTCTGCAACTGGTTCATATACTTTGGGTAGTTCCATATCAGCATCTTCTCCTTCTTCACCGGTTGGCTCTGGTGCGCATCTCTGTGAACAAATTATAAACTTTAAATTTCACATGTGACAAATATTTTGGTAAGAAACAAACTCTCTTTTAGAGAACTGTAAAAGAATGAAGCTATTTAAGTTGCCTCATGAAAAGATTTTTAAAAAAATTTTTACATATCTTCATCAATCCTACCCAATAAACGCCGAAAATTATATACAGTGAAAAGTGAAAACTACATTTATTGTTCCCAGTTTTATTGTTATCCCAATTCGTCAATGAGTTAATATAGTACTTGTACTAATAACATTTAAATTATGAGAAGAAATAAAAATTTTAAAATATAATTCTTTACACCTCACCTCATATTCTGTCTTCCAATTAGACTGGTTTCATAACCTTAATGGTTACATCTTCAGTAGTTACCAATAGATGTAACCACTAAGGTTTACAAAACAGATCAAATTAGAAGACAGGATATGAGGTGGAGTGTAAAGAATATTATTTTAAATTAAACCTCATAGTGATATTTCCTATAATGGTACAATATGAGAATAAAATCTGCATTTATCGTTCCTCAATCGATCATTTTCCTCATTTATTGGTTAGAATTTTCAGTCCAGAAACCTATAATTTCCAGATAATTATAATTTTTTAAATGCAAGGTTGAACACTGATAGATGATGAGTGACGTACGACAATAATGATGGTGATACAGAATACAATTTAATGTCTTTAAATCAATAATTTATCCTTCAGTGAGAAGTGTTAAATTAATAATAAAAACATCAATAGAAGCCCTACTGGCTTTATAAAGTAGTGTTAAATTCCCAATAAATGTCTTCTTAACTAAGAAGCTGCCATTTGCAAAGATAGAAGCAAAGTTATATTATTTTTGGTCTGGACATCTTACCTCAATATTAATGTTGATTTGTTCTTGGACATGTTTCAAAACAATTCTCTGTTTTATCTTCAGCTTTCCCAGACGGAAAGCTGAAGATAAAACAGAGAATTGTTTTGAAACATGTCCAAGAACAAATCAACATTAATATTGAGGTAAGATGTCCAGACCAAAAATAATATAATTAAAATAACCTCAAAATATAACTTCCTAAAATTAAATATAGAAGCAAAGTATTTAACTTTTATAGGATTTAATCATTATGAGGTTTAATTTATGGTGAAATTAAATGTTTTTTACTTCTCCTCATAACAATCTTCTACATAGATCGCGATTTCAAGACCATAATGGTGTCATCTTTAGTACAATCTTGGTTAATTATATTATTTTTGGTCTGGACATCTTACCTCAATATTAATGTTGATTTGTTCTAGGACATGTTTCAAAATAATTCTGTTTTATCGTCAGCTTTCCCAGACGATAAAACAGAATTGTTTTGAAACATGTCCAAGAACAAATCAACATTAATATTGAGGTAAGATGTCCAGACCAAAAATAATATAATTAAAATAACCTCAAATATAACTTCCTAAAATTAAATATTAATTACAATCTTGGTGACTGATGTTATGTCGATTGGAAGAAACTCTTCTTCTACTTAGAAGATTTATATGAGGAGAGGTAAAAAACATTTAATTTCACCATAAAAGCAAAGGTTTGAAAGCATTTGGCGCGAGGGAACTACAATGTATATAAGAGAAAAATTTGCGTCTAGATCGCAACTCGCCTCGGTATCTCAGTTGGTAGAGCATTTGGCCCAGGAAACCAAAGGTCCTGGGTTTGAGTCTTGGTCTAGGCGAACATTTTTCAAATAAATTCAAAAGACAAAAATTAATAAATGAAAGCACACTTATAAAAGAAACAGAAAAAATAAAATTCAAAAAATTCACTTACCATCCATTGAAACACTATAAATTTCAAAAAGTTTAATATAAGATTAGCACCAAAGAATGAATACAGACTTAACAGGATAATTAAAACCAATAAAAATGAAAAAATTGAAAATGAAAACAAATCAGGAATTTATAAGATCAAATGCAGTGATTGTGACAAAATTTATATTGGAAAAACGAAAAGAAATTTGAAAACAAGGGTGAAAGAACATCTTAGAAACATCAAAAATGGAGAAGTGGAAAAGTCAGCAGTAGCTGCTCATGCTTGGTCCGAAAAACATTTAATTGAATCAAAAGCCAGTCTAATTAAACAAATAGACAAACAAAAGGAACTCACGGTTTGGGAAAAGATCCACATTCAGAAAAACAAAAGAAAACTTATGAACTTCGAAATTCCCGCAAATTTTGACCTTATCCAGAGGTTCATCGGTCCACCAACAGAGGAAAGAAGAAAAGTTTCTTCCGATCGACATAACACCAGTCGCCAACAAAGTTCTGATGATGAGACAGTTATAGTCTCGAAATCGCGATCAACTTAGTAAATATTTATGAGGAGAGGTAAGAAACATTTAATTTCACCGAAAATGTTTCTCTTCAAATATAATTTATCCTTCAGTGAGTAGTGTTAAATTAATAATAAAAACATGATTACAATATTTAACAAAATGTTTCACCTCATGAAATCCACAAACACGTGGTTTGGTTCAGTCATCTTGGTATACTCTGCACCCAGCATTTCATTAACAACGTTGATCAATTCCTTGTCAAACCATTCTTTATCGGACATGACAGTGAATCTGAAACAAAACAAAATGTGTAATGCATTTCTATATATTATTTCTCCTTCTTCTTCCTTCCAAATATTAGGCCAAGGCCTGTTACGATCCTATAGAAAATTGTCCCTCCAGCGTAAATAGTTTGATCCTTCCGGAAAATTCTCGTATAAGACTTGAAAGCATAATAATAGTCCCTTCGATTGGTTGCTGGCCAAAGGAAGGCAAGACCAGTGATGGGGCTGCCATCTTATAGCCTCTGGTCAGGCTTTTCTGAAGAAGAAAAGAAAATAAAGGAAAGAAGAAATGGAAGAAAGGAAAGACTCCCTAGCCCTCGGATGCCCTAATAGCGTCGGGGTCGAAAAAACAAGAGTTAACCAAGAGAGGTTAGATAGTAAAGTTAAAAGAGTGCAAAACACAAGTACGTGGAAGAAATGTTTTGCTCAGCTTGGGCACCTTGTGGTCGCCATCCACATATCCCCTAGATAAGGACCCCTGATTTAAGTATGTAAATGAATTGAAAGGGGCACGCCGTGGCGTAGTGGTTAAGGCACTGCTCTACAAGCCGGAAGGTCAAGGGTTCGAGTCCCGGTGGGGTCAGGATTTTTAAACTGACCCAAACCTTCTGGTGGCACTATGTCCCTGGGGTCGTATTAGCCTCTAACTGAAATGGGTACCAGACACTTGTTCGGTAAGGCAATCATGTCCAGTTTCTAGTCTAGTCTGCGGTTTTCCTTGACATGTTGAGGATATCAAGTCGGTCTTCAATATTTTGATAAGCTTTGCCTTCTAACAGTCTTCAGTTTAAATCTGAAAACCTGAATCAAAAGCCAAGCATGGTGGCCACTAAATCACTGGGATTCAGAATTCATATTATATTCAGTGCTAGAGGTGGAAAGAGATGACATTGCAGTTTTTTTAAATATTTAACCTCTTACTTCTTAGTTTATTAACATCATTTTATTTTATATTTTTAGGAAACAACACTATGAGGTTTCTTTTAATTATTTATAATTATTAACACATTTCAATTTTTATTTTGTACTATTAATCTTTAAAGGACAAATGTCATATATATATATATAAACACACACAATCCCGTCCAGGCATTTATTTTACTTATCTTGTCATATATATATAGTGACTTTCAGTCGACCTGCAGCTGATAGCAGGAAAAGTGACTGCAAGCATTGAGTCGTCAACTCGTGCTGCCCACACAGTGTCCATGCCAGTGGCCATAACTACAGTGAAACTCACTGTATATGTGCTCTCTATCACTGAAATATAGATATATCTGATACACTGCAGTTGCAACTTTAAGGGTCGTATGCAAATACATTAGTCTCTACTCAAATTACTTCCAATCACTGGTGAGCTGAGATCGAATTAACGGCCGCCTTAACCGGTCATGCATGAATGTTGACGTTTTCGTAATATTGGCAACGAATTACCCAGAATTCTCAGCGATAAAACCACTTCCATTATTTTTGTCTGCTATAGAGGAATGCATTTATGCTTGCATCCCGCAAATAATACCGTATACAAACACGTCTGCAACGCGCAATATTACGCTGATTCTCCTGTTCTTCCAGTTGAATTCTTTGGTAGAATCTATCAAATTCCTCTTCTCCGCGTATACCAAAAACATGATCGAAGTCTTCAAGGTCCAACATCTTGGATAAGTTTCAAACTACATCGGTTACCATCGGTTCCCTTCGGGATTTTCACATAAGTTTATATCTTGAGCTATGATCTTAAGGTACCTTGTCAGGTAGCTTACAATTATTATTGTGTGAATAGATTTCTGAGTAAGAAAAATGTGTTTGGATAAAACTTTATCAGCAGAGAACGCCTTTTACTGTCTAATGCGTTCAAACATTCGACCCTAAGAGGGTATGAGAGTATTGTTTATTTTTTAAATAAAAAATAAACAATACTAAAAAACCTCATAGTGTTATTTCCTATGTACATAACTTAAAGGGTATGAGAGATTTATGAGATGCAATAAAAACTGTACAAAAAATGTGTAAAGAGTAGTTTCATATCATAAGAATTAAATGAATCATGATTTCTTCTTACCTCATATTTCTATGTTTCTTAAACTCAGCACTGCAGTATCAGCGACCATCGTCACCATCCTCAGCTGTTTTCACGACTGTCAATTTTTTCTTTTTCAGGTAATTATCCAAACTGCCATCTGGTGTTCTTTTGAAGGAATTATTTTCTAAACTGCCATCTGGTATTCTTTTGAATGAATTATTTTCTAAACTGCCATCTGTTGTATTTTTGAAGAACTTTGTAATCAAGCTCAGTTCGTCTGGAATGCTCAATGTTCATGGTTCTAGTATGGAACTATACTAGAACCATGAACTTCGAGATTCCAGACGAACCGAGCTTGATTACAAAGTTCTTCAAAAATACAACAGATGGCAGTTTAGAAAATGATTCCTTCAAAAGAACACCAGATGGCAGTTTAGAAAATAATTCCTTCAAAAGAACACCATAGCAGTTTGGATAATTCCCGACAAAAGAAAAAATTGACAGTCGTGAAAACAGCTGAGGATGGTGACGATGGTCGCTGATACTGCAGTGCTGCGTTTAAAAAAACATAGAAGTATGAGGTAAGAAGAAATCACGATTCATTTAATTCTTATGAATTAAACCTCATAATATTAAAAATTCTCTAATTTATTATATAAAACAGTTTCATATTACCTTAATATCAAAATGATTAGGTTTATTTTAATTAATATAGAGTTAGAATTTTCATGACTATTCAGAAAAACCACAGAATCGATACAAGGCCAAATTACTGAAACAGTTAGATACATCTAAGAACTCACAATTTGGGAGAAAATTTACATCCATAAAAATAAAAATCTCTGAAATAAATCGAAAGTAATGGCATTCAACGGAAAAGACCATATGAGATGTAAAATCAGTATTAATAACAGTATAATACAACAGGTGAACAATTTTAATTATTTAGGATGCAACGTATCATACTGCCAGAAGGAAGATATTAATATTAAATTAAATAGATTTTACAGAATGTGTGGCACTATAAGACAGACACTGAAAAATAAAACTTTGAGGAGCACACAACTAAAATTTTACAAAATTATGGCAGTGCCTGTCTTAACATATGCAAGTGAAAATTGGACTCTTAACCGTTCAGACAGAAGGAAAATAGAAACTGCAGAAATGAAGTTCCTACATTCAGTAGCGGGTGGTGTGACAATTTTGGACAAGAAAAGAAGTGAGGATATTAGGAAGGATTTAAATATTTTTAATTTAACAAACAGAATTGATAACATGAGAAACAACTGGTATGAACATGTCAAGAGAATGCCTACAGATAGAATCCCTCAGCTGTTACTAAAGTACAAATCAATAGGACATAGAAATGTTGGACGCCCATTTACTAGATGGGAGGATTCATTAAATCCCACTTGATGTGAAAACAGGTCAAAAGGCCTAATTTCATGAAGAAGAATAAAAAGAAAGTAATGAATTTTAAAATTCCAGGGAAAGAAATTTGATTTAGAAGTTCATTGGTCAGCCAACAGAGGGAGCAGAAATCAACCTACAGGATCACCAACTGCCGATTCAACAGTTAGAAAAAATTGATAACGATACGTAATGTATCGAAACTGGCCTTCAAGAAATCTACAAATATGAGATGAGTCGTAAAATTTCCAACTCTATATTAATTCATATTACCTGTCTGAAAAAACTCGAGAACATTCATGTTTCCATAAAACCATCAAAACAGCTTCATTTTCTATCACAGTAGATAACGTTCCCACCATTCCTTGCCAGATACGAGATAAATCTCTAAGGCTAAATACATAATGAAATTTTGCTGGTGTTGGAAGAAGATGTGCCTGAAAAAAAAAAATGTTATGATATACTGTATAAATTGCATATTACAGTCTGTAATCACTGAAGATGGGGCTCAGAAGCCTTGAAACATATGTTCAACAAAAACAACCGTAAGAGGTAAGAATACACAAACCAAACATCTTAATTATTAATAAATTAATGAGTCATTTTAACATCTTACCTCATATTTCATGTTTTTTCAAACACGGTAACTATAGTTTTCAAATGATCTTGTCATTCATTTTCAATTTTCAATCTTAATTATTATATAAACCTCTTAATGTTAACTCCTATCATATCTTTAAAATGATATTTTCAATTAATAAAAATTAATTAAATGGGTTGTCAACTCGTACTTTGTGTTCTTCAAGCACAAAAACTGAAGAACACGAAGTATGAGGTGAGATATAACTCATTTAATTAATTTTTATTCAAGCTTTATCCTTACTCAGAATGTCTTTAATTAGTACATTTTGAGATAAGCATGTAATTAAATTTATTTATGATCTAACAAAGTCTATTTTAAAATTAATGAAGAACATAATTTTGACACAATATTAGACTATAATTATGTAGTACAATTAATTGATTTTCAACAAATTACACTGGTCAACATGATTTTTGTCTCATGAGTACCAATAGTTGTACTTAATACAGTTTATCGTATTTTCAAATATGTATTCGGAATTTCTCCATCACCCACAGTTTTTATTTCAATTTCAATTAATGGATTTAAATAATCAATTTGGAGCCGGATCAGGCTAGTAAATAAGCCTAAACTGTGAAGAAGAAGAAGAAGAAGAAAAGAAGAAGGATTTAAATAATTGATTTTTTAATAAACATTTTTCGTCCATTTGTCCATTGCAAAATAAAACCAAATGAGCTAAACTCAGGAGATTTTAGCTATGGAAAAGAGATATCACAGCAAATGGAATCCTAATATGCTGGCTGATTATTGTTGGGCCGTCAAGAGGGACGCTCAACAGGCGAAATATAGCAGAAAATCATCATTTCTTACTTTCTAGGTGAGTCCGAATGTTCGAATATTTTGTAGTTACGAATGTAGAAAATATTAAAGTGTTTGAAATTATAAATGCCTGTCTCTTGGAAACCTTGCATGATGGAGAAAAATCTATATCATATTTGAATTTAGGAGAAAAAATACTATCAGAATATAATATTTTTCTTTCCGAGACAAAAAAAAGTATATTTTTTATTGCTCAGTGTTATCTAAGGCAGTTATTATTATTATTTTTTTTTTCAAATGCCCCAGGCTTGTCTTTCGACATTCCTGGTTTCTCTCCTGGCATGGCATATTTGTAACCCACTTCTGAGGTTGGGGCGCCTGGAAGGCGGGGTTATGTTGCCCCGATGATATGATGTGTGATGATGATGATGATAATGGTGCGCCAGGAGAGTCCCTAATCCTAAGCTTAATCTAAGATGAATATGAATGATGATGATTGCGATGGCCATATGATTTTGGGGACCATTTGGGCCTTAAAGTTTTCCTAACATTTGTCTTACAGGTGAGGAATAACCCCGATAAAAACCTCACCCAGAAAAACTGTCCCGACTGGGATCAAATCCGGGCCCGCTGCGTGACAAGGCAGCACGCTACCCCGAGACCACAGGGGTGGACAATTATTATTGTTATGTGATTATATTATTTTTTGGTCTGGACATCTTACCTCAATATTAATGTTGATTTGTTCTTGGACATGTTTCAAAACAATTCTGTTTTATCGTCAGCTTTTTATGTGATTATTGAAATACCAAAACATCGGTGGAAAGATCAAGATCATCTTCGCTAGGTTTAATGTACAGGCCACACGGCCTAAAACGAATTTGTTCATGATGATGATGATGATTATCGAAATATCTTCAAATATAGTGATACAGAAACAGGAAAGTTTTGAACTTTATACTTTTATAATAATTTTATTACTGGAAATGTGTCTGTAACTTTCTCCAAATATCAATTCTATCTCTTAGCACTGTAATGGATAATTTGTATAATAATGAGAATTATCAGTTTAAACAATAATCTATATAAATTCAGTTTATTTTAAATGATCAATATTATAAATCAACTAACCCGTGTTCTTTGCCACAATTGTCGAGTGAGTGGAATGATCTTTTTAATGAGATTTCGAACCTCAATACTGAAGCCTCTTTTAGCATTGTAATGACCTTCACCAACAACACTGAAAATCTTATCGATAGCTTCATCAGTTGGTAGAGTACAGTTAAAAATACAAAACTGCCGTTTTAGTCTCTCTGGAATGTCATTACGTCCTCCACCTATAAAACATTAAATATAATTAATTTTACGTAAGGAAATTTGGTAGATCACTTAAAATAAATGTACTCTATTAAGGAACAAACAAAAAAAAAATTAGTTTACTAATATTATATACTAATAATATAATATTATACCAATTCCAAGTTACATTTCAGATGTACTGTAAACAACTTCGATAAGGTATTACTCTGCCGAAACCGTTTATTGGGGAACTGTAATATCAATTTTACCTGCCATATGACTGAATTGTATATAAAACTTTCATTATTATTATGATATGTGAATTTCCTGTATTTCTTTTCAATTTGTTTTTCTATCTGAAGAGTGCTTTCATTCATCAATTTTTGTTTGTTTATACTTATCTATTTTTTTATGTATCATTTAACTGATTAAGCATTCAAGAGTATTTAAATTAATATTGGGAAGTAAACATTATGAGGTTATATCATTAATAGTGAATGGAGAACATATTCTTAAGACTCACCTCATATGATTTCAAATTTCTTCGATACCGACAGTTTCAGACAATATCTTGTCCCTCTTCAGTCATGGCTTCCACTGATGAAATTCTCTCGTTGTTGATTTCTCTAAGGACATCAGCTCTTGTGCTACCATCTTTGGTTGGAATTATAAACTTTAAAATTAAATTTTCATCCACCGGAATATTGAAGTTCATAGATCGATATTTATTCTTCTGAATGAATATATTTTCCCAAATTGTCAATTCCAACGGTTTATCCAATTGTTTCAAAAGTTTTGCATCTTTTTCAATTTTATGATGTTCTAGAACTTTCAGAAGAATAAATATCGATCTATGAACTTCAATATTCCGGTGGATAAAAATTTAATTTCAAAGTTTATAATCCCAACCAAAGATGGCAGCACAAGAGGTGACGTCCTTAGAGAAATCAACAACCAGAGAATTTCATCAGTGGAAGCCATGACTGAAGAGGGACAAGACATTGTCTGAAAACCCCCGGTATCAAAGAAATTTAAAATCATATGAGGTGAGTCATTAAAAATATGTTCTCCACTCACTATTAAATTCAAGAGTATTATAATATAATTAACTGGTAGCTAGAAAATAATTACTATGAAATTTACATTAGAGATTAAAAATGTGTCTATTCATTACAGAGAAAGGAAAGGAATTCATTTGAGTCAAAACATCAGACTCAGAATGAGCTGAAAATAATATGCATGCATATTGAAACATGTTCTCAAGAACATAACTAAATTCTGAGGTAAGATTTAAATACTCATATTAATATTAAAAAGAAACTTATAATGTTACTTACTGTTAAAATTTATTAAAGGAAAGAGAATTTCTTACCTGGTTGTCCCATGGCAGCCATAAACTGAACATCAGTAATAGTAATGAATTCACCAGGTTTCTCAAGACTGTAGAATCCTTTCATATCCATGGTTTGTCGTACAATTTCATTGGTGACTTGGTCTCCCCACACATTAATTTCTGGGAGATTAATATCATCAATAAACACCATCATCTTTTTTCCTCCTGGTGGTCCAAATGTATTTCCCATTCTTTTTTCTACATAGCTCTCAATTGTTTTCTACAAAGTATAACATTTAATCAAGTTAATTTAATTCATTATCAAGCAAAGTTTATATTCATCACATTATCCTAAATTAAGCAGTGCTTATAGGGCATTTGGTTTTACTTTACTGTTCAAGGTCATGCAGCGAAAGACCCACACTTACAACAATGCCGGCTTTCATTCAACTGTCAAAGCATCTCTGGGCTAATATGGTTACTGTAATGACTTGTAGAATGGAATGTGACTCCTACCGGCAACAGTGACAGAAAGAATGTGTTTCATTTGCTGTAGGGAATGGCTACTGAAAGAAACCACCCTCTCCAGATGCAAATAGTTGTGGGCATGAGAAATACATCACCTTGAGTGGTAAAGTAAGACAAAATGTTAAAAAAACTACAATAGGAGGTGACATTATGAGGTTCTTCTTAAAAAATAAGGTGAATATGGAATCATCTTACCTCATTAATCGTCGTGTTCTATTTGAACATGTTTTGATATTAATGAATGAGTTGGAGAAAATGCTTTAACATCTCACCTCACAAAGTGAGGTTTCAAAAGTATAGTATTATTTCCATTTTCAGTCAAATTTCGATAGTTGGAATTTGACTGAAGACGGAAGTAATACTATACTTTTGAAACTGGTATCGTGAAGACACACAACTTTATGAGGTGAGATGTTAAAGCATTTTCTCCAACTCATTCATTAATGTAAATACCTCATAGTGTTTCCTCCCACTGTAGTTTTAATTAAATGTTTTGATATGCTGTGCATATCATATCAGCTTGTCCAGAAGAACTTTGGTCAACCAAAAGATGAGTGGGATTGACATCCAATGCCAACAACATAAAATTCAACAGTCTGGACAAGCTGATGATGATGTGTACAGCATATTGAAACATGTTCAAATAGAACACAACAATTTATGAGGTAAGATGATTCTGGATTCACCTTATTAATTAAGACAAAATATCCTATAGTAATAGTGGCCCAAGTGCTAAAATCATAAACTGAGATAAATGATTAATTGTAAACCTCATCATCCGATGGACATGACATGTGACATGAATGGGAAATGAAAGAGGGAGCATTGAAACTTCCTGTAGGAAAATCAGAGGGAAAGCTTCCAATAGGTAGGCCAACAATGAGGTGGATAATAACATTAGCCATGGTTTGAGGGAAGTAAATTGTACAGGGGGTGATTGGAAAAAAATCCATTCAGAGAGATGTATAGAGAGCTTATGTCTGCATGGCCATGAAACTCCAGATTCGATACTGCCAGTGAGTTAGTTAATTAGTTCCTAATTCTATCATCATGCACATAGAGAAAAAAATTATGCAATAGATTATTGTAGCCATACCTGGAATTGGAAGGGGCTGGTAGCAGATGAGAAATTGAAGGAACGTCCCATATAAACTTCAGGATTTGCTTTCTTCATGTAAGCTTTCATCATGAGAGTTTTTCCAGATCCCTGCTCGCCAATGAGGAGAATTGCTCGTTCTTGCTTCGCTACAGTATTAATTAAGTAACTAATTCTGACATTATCTACAATTGGAACAAGAATACTGCTATAATCTGGTGTGCTGTTCTCCGGATATACATATGTTCCCATCATAGTGTTCCAATGCTCCCATTTACCTGAAATATGATAAATATAATTAAATTTGAAGAAAAAAATCAGTCATATATTTTCCTATTCAAATTAAATTTGTCATTCAGGGAGAAGTGATAAATTTAATTTACTTATTTTATGAATGCACACTGTGAGGTATATTCATTTAGGTAAAATTTTATCACTCATAAAAAATACAAGGTGAGTGATAAAATTTGACCTAAAAGATAAATCTAATTACTTATTTTAGGAATTCACACTATGAGATATATTCATTTAGGTAGAATTTTTTATCACTCACCTCATATTGTTGTTCTTATTTTATTATAAACTAGTTTTGGAACATAGTTTCTGTTCCACCTCAGTACTGTCACGACCATCGTTCTGTCGTCTTGAAGATAATATTAAGATTAACAAATATTTTCTTTTGTTTTGAATATTGTACAAATGTAAAATTAGTTTTCTATATTTCATTATTTTTCTTTGTTTTTTATAAACATTAGACAGGGACAATTAAATATGTCTTGCTTGTATACACTTTATTATTATTTGTAGTCTTAATTTTAACTAACATTAACTGGTTACATTATAGATCGTAATATAATAGATATCTTTTTGATCAAATTTTTATTTCGTATTTAATATTAGAGTTCATTGTGATTGTTATATTCTGATGTAATATATGTTTGTCCTGGTGAGTGGAAGAGAAGGCCACATGGCCTTAACTCCACCAGGCTAAATAAATAAATCTAAAAATGGAAAATCTAAAAAGAGCCATTCTTTGCTCCTTCCATTGGCAGACTGAAAAACCTCCAAACCAGGTCATTCTCTCCAGGAATTTCAAAGTTCATCAATTTCTTCTTTTCGTTCTTTTGAATGTAAATTCATGAACTTTAAAATTCCCGGGGAGAATAACCTGATTACAAGGTTTTTCAGTCTGCCAATGGAAGGAATGAAGGACGGCTTTTCAAGACGACAGAACAACGATCGTGACGATACTGAGGATGGAACAGAAACTATGTTCCAAAAATAGTCTATAGTCAAATAAGAAGAACAATATGAGGTGAGATAAAAAATTCTACCTAGATAAATCTAATGTTTTTATTATTAATTTCATACTTCTCATTGAAGGACAAATTATATTTGAAGAGAAACATTTTATATAATTAAATTAATGTTTTTATTACCTCACCTCATATCCTTTTTCTTCTATACTGCAGTTTCGGAGCTTATCTCCATCGTCAGTAGCTTCTGGTCGACCGGTGTTATGTCGTTTCTTGGCGGTTTCCTTCTTACGTTCTGTCGGTGGACCAATGAACCTCTGGATTAGGTCAAAATTTGCGGGAGTTTCAAAATTCATGAGTTTTTCTTTTTGTGTTTTTTGGATGTGGATTTTTTCCCAGACTGTGAGTTCCTTTAGTTTATCTGTTTGTTTGATTAGGCTAGCTTCTGTATCTATTAAATGTTTTTCAGACCAAGCATGGGCTGCTACTGCTGACTTGTCCACTTCACACCTTTTTTACATTTCTAAGGTGTTCCTTCAATCTAGTTTTTAAATTTCTTTTTGTTTTTCCTATATAGATTTTGTCGCAATCTTGACATTTGATCTGATATATTCCAGATTTATATTCTTGTCCAGTTTTTTCATTTTTGTTGGTTTTAATTATCTTGTTTAGGCTGTATTCATTCTTTGGGGCCAATCGAATGTTAAACTTATTGAACATTTTCTGGAACTTGTGGTGTTTTACAGGATGGTAAGTGAATTTTTTGAATCTTATGTTCTCTTCTGTTTGTTTTTTAAGTGTGCTTTCATTAATTAGTTTTTGCCTTATAAACTTATTTATTTTCTTGTGTACCATGTTCTCTTCATAACCATTTTCTATTGCTACTTTAATTATGTATTCTTTTTCTTTTTCATATTTTTCACGGTTCAGGGGTACATTCACCAATCTGTGTGTTAGGCTATTGAATACAGCTTCTTTGTGAGCGAAATGGTTGAATCCTGATGCCTTAATGTAGTTATCTTTATGTGTGTTCTTCTTGTATATTCCAAATTCTATTTTGTTTTTTTCGTTTCTAGTTAGGGTTAGATCCAAAAATGAAATTTGTCTTTCAGTTTCACTTTCCATTGTGAATTTTACAGTTTTGCTCTGAAGGTTCAGGAGTTTTAAGGCATCTTCTATTTGTTTATGGTTTATAATGGCTATTATATCGTCAACATATCTGCGCCAAAATTTGAAAGTTAATGGGTGTCCCCTTGTGATTTTCTGTTCGAAACTACCCATGAATAAATTGGCCAGAAAGGGAGATAGTGGGTTTCCCATGGAAAGTCCAAAATTTTGTTTGTAGTATTTCCCATTGTATGTAAAGAACATTTGTTCGATGCACAAGTTTCCCAGTGTCCCAAGAGAAACCACCATTGATATTCTGGAAAAATGGTTAACGAACAATAATTTGGAAAAGAAAAAGATAGAAGAATACATCATTTTGACAAAATTGTGCATCGAACAAATGTTCTTTACATACAATGGGAAATACTACAAACAAAATTTTGGACTTTCCATGGGAAACCCACTATCTCCCTTTCTGGCCAATTTATTCATGGGTAGTTTCGAACAGAAAATCACAAGGGGACACCCATTAACTTTCAAATTTTGGCGCAGATATGTTGACGATATAATAGCCATTATAAACCATAAACAAATAGAAGATGCCTTAAAACTCCTGAACCTTCAGAGCAAAACTGTAAAATTCACAATGGAAACTGAAACTGAAAGACAAATTCATTTTTGGATCTAACCCTAACTAGAAACGAAAAAAAACAAAATAGAATTTGGAATATACAGAAAGAACACACATAAAGATAACTACATTAAGGCATCAGGATTCAACCATTTCGCTCACAAAGAAGCTGTATTCAATAGCCTAACACACAGATTGGTGAATGTACCCCTGAACCGTGACAAATATGAAAAAGAAAAAGAATACATAATTAAAGTAGCAATAGAAAATGGTTATGAAGAGAACATGGTACACAAGAAAATAAATAAGTTCAAAAGGCAAAAACTAATTAATGAAAGCACACTTAAAAAACAAACAGAAGAGAACATAAGATTCAAAAAATTCACTTACCATCCTGTAAAACACCACAAGTTCCAGAAAATTTTCAATAAGTTTAACATTCGATTGGCCCCAAAGAATGAATACAGCCTAAACAAGATAATTAAAACCAACAAAAATGAAAAAATTGGACAAGAATATAAATCAGGAATATATCAGATCAAATGTCAAGATTGCGACAAAATCTATATAGGAAAAACAAAAGAAATTTAAAAACTAGATTGAAGGAACACCTTAGAAATGTAAAAAAGGGGGAAGTGGACAAGTCAGCAGTAGCAGCCCATGCTTGGTCTGAAAAACATTTAATAGATACAGAAGCTAGCCTAATCAAACAAACAGATAAACTAAAGGAACTCACAGTCTGGGAAAAAATCCACATCCAAAAAAACAAAAAAGAAAAACTCATGAATTTTGAAACTCCCGCAAATTTTGACCTAATCCAGAGGTTCATTGGTCCACCGACAGAAGTAAGAAGGAAACCGCCAAGAAACGACATAACACCGGTCGACCAGAAGCTACTGACGATGGAGATAAGCTCCGAAACTGCAGTATAGAAGAAAAAGGATATGAGGTGAGGTAATAAAAACATTAATTTAATTATTAAATTAAACCTCATAGTGTTCTTTCCCTGTGAAAGTTAAATAAACATTTTATATGCTCAGACCAGGTTTGAACCCAGAGCAGAAAGAAGCCCTGCTGATTTTATAAGTAGTGTTTAAATTCCCAATAAATGTCTTCTTAAAAAAGAAGCCGCCATTTGCGTGATACAGCAAAGGCTCATAGCATACGGGGATCGGGAATTAACAATGTACAAGAGAAAATTTTGTGTTTAGATTGCAGTGCCCAGATAGCTCAGTAGTAGAGCATTGGCCTAGAAAGCCAAAGGTTCTGGGTTCAAACCCTGGTCTGATCATATAATTTTTCTCTTCAAATATGATAAATTCAATATTAAACATTGAATCTAAGATTTAGTGACTATAAATGTAGTATTGATTCCCATATAAAAGTCTTCTTGTATAAGAAGCCACTGGATGGCTTTTCAAATGTTTTCCTTACCAATGCTTTAAAAAATTCTACAGAAGTGGTCATTTTGAAACAACAGAAATTCCAATGTATTCTGCATTATGCATGCATAAGAATAAAAAATGCTTATTTAATTCATAATTCATCATCATCATCCATGTTACGGTCTCAAAGAGGAATTTTCCATCCAGTGCTTTTTTGGACATCCCAGCGATCTTCTGCCTTGGGGGCAGTAGCGAAGTATGGCTTTTGGAATTCTATGAGACGGCATTTATTAAAGATGGGTTTTCCAGTTGTTCTGGTAGTTTTGTATATGGTGAAGAATGGGTTCTACATCCAACTCTTCCATAATTTCCTCATTTCTTTTATGGTTCCACTTTGTGTAGCCTGCTGTACGACGCATAAATCGCATCTCACTTGCTGTTATTCCGCTTTCATCTCTTCTTTGTATTGTCCATGCTTCACTACCATATCTTAATAATTATAATTTGCAATTATATATTTTAAGATTCTCTCATATAACTTATATACACATGTGCAAGATAATATACATTTTTATTTCCTTTATGTTGCTTATTAGAGAGTAAACTACACACTTAAATCTAAAACCGTCATTCGACCAATGAAAATTCAATCATAGATCTGGTTTAACTTTTACAGGAATTAATCATTATGAGGTTTAATTTATGGTAAAATCAAATGTTTCTTACCTCTCCTCATACAAATCTTCTAAGTAGATCGTGATTTCGAGACCATAACGGTCTCATCTTCAGTACTATTTTGGCAATTTTTCAACAAACTAAACAACAGCATAAAAAAAAGTAACTAGACAAAATAAGAAAATTGAAAATTTAAAATCGAAATCAAAGAAAAATAAGGAAATCACTCCAAAAACAAGGAAAACAAGTGGAAATAATGTAATTAACTTGTCTTCTAAATCCTTCAACCATAGAGAATTAGTAATTTTAGAAAAAGGGTTTAAAACATGTATGAATTTTTCTAACAAAATTGAAGATTATGTAGCAGATGTAGAAGTAATAACAGATGATTTGGAAACAGAAGAAAAAATTTTAATTAGAAATGAATGTGGTAAAATAATAGATGAAATTAAGGAAATACCAAGAAATAAGAGAGGACTGGGAAACATGAAAATAATTAAAGAAATTAACAATAAAAATGCAATAATCACAAAAGCTGACAAAGGTAATCAATTAGTAATCATAGATAACAAAGATTATAAAAGAAGTATGAAAAAAGTTTTAGAATCTCTAGAATATATTGAAATAAAATCCGATCCACTTCCAAAATGCATTAAAGAAGTTGATAACACCTTGAAAAACAAACAAAATTTTAACAAAACAAGATAAATTCAAACTGAAAGTTCCAGATCCTAAAAATCCTCAAATGCATGGTCTCCCAAAAATTCACAAGGGCAGAGATAAAATGAGGCCCATTATCAACAACATAAGGTCACTTACATTTTAATTTAATTTCTTCCGATCGACAAAACATCAGTCGCTAAAATAGTACTGAAAATGAGACCATTATGGTCTCGAAATTGCGATCTACTTAGAAGATTTGTATGAGGAGAGGTAAGAAACATTTAATTTTACCATAGATCTGGTTTGTTTACATTACAATTTTAACTTAGCTCAGAATAGGTATAGTACCAAGTTTAAAAACGTAAAATGTCCAACCTTTTCGGGTATCAAACCCAAATTTATTGGTTAGAATGTAGACATACTACCCACCTGAGCTCGTTCGATGCACTTTGCACCAATATTATTAAATAACTTATTAAAATGATCTGGAATGATGTTCAAACTTCTCACCTTGTTCACTGACCACAAAGTCAAATACATTGCATCTGGCATGTTTTCAGCTTTGGGTAAATGTAGAACAGATGACAATTTGTCATGAAGAAAATCACTAAACTTTATTCGGTCACCAATATCAAGAATGCTCCTACTCCCCAAATAAGTGAGAATACATATAAATTGTGAAGATGTTCAGGAGTCAGGCACTGTAGCACTAGGGCCTGATCATTCTGACCATCGTCTCCACCATCATCATCTCCATCTGATTGCATTTTGATAGCTTGAGATTCTTCAGCTGCACTTTCCATATCTGCTGTCTGAGCAGGCACCAAACCTTCCAGCAGTTTCAACATCTAAATTACATAAATAATGGTAATATAAGTCTTTTTCTATCTTACTTTAATAGCACTAGTAATAAGTTATAATAGTTAAATAGTAATAAATTGTAAAGATTTCTTTAATACCTACATGATGAACATTATGAATCAGAAAAACTCTTCACCCCATAACCTGTAGAAATTATTGAGATCATTAAATTATTTTTAGTCTGTTCATCTTACCTCAACATTAATGTTGATTTGTTCTCGAACATATTTCAATTATATCACATCATCATAAGCATCTTGCCGATGCCCTGGGCAAGATGCTGATGATGATTATGATTTAATCGAAACGCGTTCAAGAACAAATCAACATTAATATTGAGGTAAGATGAACAGACTAAAAATAATTTAATTAAAATAACCTCAAAATAACACTTCCTAAAATAAAATATTGAGATCATATTTTAGGGGACTTTCTTCTATTGTCAGCTTATTCTGATTGGCGATCCTGCAGTCTGCCTCCTGGTCCCTCTCTAGGTTGACTAATGAATTTCCAAATCAAATCGTTTTCCCTGGGAATTTCAAAATTCATATTTTTATCCCTATTTTTCTGGATCCAGAAAGATGTATTAAAGAAAATAAGGAAAAAAAAAATTATGATTTTATCACAGTTTAATTTGGGAAAACTGCAGTTCCCGTGTTTAAGAAAACATAAACTATGAGGTAAGATAAGAAATGACTCATTCGTTCATTGAAAAAATTATAAATTTTGAAATTCCTGGGAAATTCATTGGTCAACCTAGAGAGGCAAGCAGGAGGCAAACTTGCAGGATCACCAATCACCAGACGAGAGATATTATTATTAATAAATTTGGGAATTTTTAACATTATGAGGTTTTATTAATAAGAATTAAATGAATCATGAATTCTTCTTACCTCATACTTCTTATTATATACAACTTTCCTCATTAGAGGATTGCCTCAAGGACAAAGTGATACAGACAATTAATTTTTTAAATTGATGAAATACATTTTGTAAATAAATTTTAATGGAAACTTCTTGTAGGAAAGCCAGAAGGAAAACGCCCAGTTGGTAGACCAAGAATGAGGTGGGAGAACAACATTAACTATGATTTGTGGGAAGTAGATTATACAGGGAATGATGGTAAGCATTAGCTCAGGATAGGGATGTATGGAGAGCTTATGTCCGCGCGGCCATGAACCTACGGGTTCGATAGTGCCAGTGAGTAAGTAAGTAAGTAAGTAAATAAATTTTAAAATTATAAAATTGTAATTGAAGTATACATACTACAAAGTAGAAATTTTGTAAAGATGGTTTCTTAAAATTGAAATTGATTCTCTAATGGCAGCGATGGCAATTTTAGAAAGGTACACTCTGTCCAAATCTAAGAAATTCCAAAATTTAGCTAAGAAACCTGGTATAGTACCTCTTGTCCCGATCATCACTCCTGTGACAGTTATACTATCTAATTGGTATTTATATAACAGTTGGAACAAGCTGACAAGTCTTCTGAAACATGTTCTCTAAAATTTCTGCTAGTTATGAGGCGAGTTGTTTATTTTCCGATTCATAATGTTTATTAAAAAAACCTCATTGTGTTACTTCCTAAAAAATTAATTTCAACTATATGATTATTACAAACATTGCAGTACTATATGTTTATATAGTGTCCATATTTAATTACTTAATATACACCATGTTACTTTTTGTTTCATTGGTGCTGGTGCAGTATGTCCACTTTTTTCCTTTTATCGTAAACTAAACACAAATTCAACAAACTTTGATGGCGAAATTCTAGCAATTTTCTTAAGTTTACAAAATATTTATATCACATCCTAAAATTTACAAAAGTTGTAATTCTATGTGACTCCAAAGCAGCCATTCTTGCTATAACACGAGACACAACACCCAAAAGCATCAAAATTATCGAATGTCACAAAATGATAAAACATTTATCCCATCTACATAAAAAAGTTGTACTTCAATGGATTCCGGCCCATTGTGGAGTGACAGGCAATGAAATAGCCGATTTTCTAGCCAAGAAGGTTAGCAAAATTGTTTCAAACCCAACTTCTGCTCCAGTTTCCTTTCACTCTATCAAAAGAATTATCTCAAATAAATACATCAATAAACTTAGAGAAGAATACACCACCAAAACATCTGGAAAGGAATGGGAAAATCTACAAGCTTATGACATTACTACATTACAAAGAAAATTTGCAGTAGCAACATTCAGACTGCTAACGGGACATGACTGCTTGAATAAACACCTACACAGAATTGGCATAACAGATTCACCTAAATGCCCTTTTTGCAATTTAAATGAAGATATGGAAAGAAACCATCTCCTCCGTTGTCCAGCCTTTGTAGAAGAGACCAGCCTTTCTGCTATATATTGGAGTGCAAGAGAGCGAATGATTTCATTATCAAGTGCTCGACATTAGATACCAACCAACCACTTTTTGTTTCATGATGTGAAAATTAAGATCATTCAATTGGAAACAAAGTTTTTTGTTTCAATTATATCAAATTTTTATTAATTTTGGAAGCCAAACAAATATATAATTATATTTGAAGAGAAAAATTATATGCTCGACTGGGGTTTAAACCCAGGACCTTTGGCTTTCTAGGCCAATGCTCTACCATTGAGCTACCTGAGAAACTCTAATCTAAATGCAAATTTCTCTCTTATACACTGTTAATTCCCAATTGCCAAATGCTATGAGCATTTGCTCGATCACGCAAATGGCGGCTTCTTGTTTAAGAAGACATTTATTGGGAATTTAAACACTACTTAGTCTGAGCGTATAATTTTTTGTCTTCAAATACAATTTATCCATCAATGAGAAGTGTTAAATTAATAATAAAACATCAAATATATAATTAATTTATTAAGAGATTGAATCAGATATAAATATACACCTCACCTCATCTTTGTTCTCTCACCTGCACATCCTTCATTTCTTATTCATAAATAATTCACCCTCTCTCCACCCAAGTTCGTCTCTAAGATACAGTAATTTAATACTTTTCAAATTCATTACGAAACACTGTTGAAGTCATAACATAAAAGTTAAAATATAAAATTGGTACTAAATCTCAGTCATCCAAAACTAGATGAAATGATGTAAAATACTTTGGTGACATGAATCCTCTATATAAAATTCTAACCAGCAACAGTTAGTACCATTTCATAAGCAGAAGATGGAACATATGTTTCCGAAAGGCCTCCAAAATATTTTACAGCATTTTATCTAGTTAAGGATGACTGAAATATCAGGCACCAATTTTATTTTCAACTTTTACAAAGTAATTATTATGATAAAATTAATAATAATAATAATAATATAATAATAATAATAATAATAATAATAATAATAATGCTTATTTTAGCTGGCAGAGTTAAGGCCATAAGGCCTTCTCTTCCACTCAACCAGCGAATAGTAAAATTATACAAAAAATTACATACATATTACAATTTTAAAACATATTAAAATACAGACTAAACAAAATCAAAGATGATGTGATCTAATACTAGCAATACTAACAAAAACATAGAATATAATAAAATTTAAATTATGTAAAATAAAGTAAGTAGCTTACTAGATGACTATTAATGGAATGCTCTATATAGTTGTTATGCAGTTAATGTTTTCATTGTGTCGAACTTAAGATATGGTTGGTTGGTATCTAATGTCGAGCACTTGATAATGAAATCATTCGCTCACTTGCACTCCAATATTTAGCAGAAAGGCTGGTCTCTTCTACAAAAGCTGGACAACGGAGGAGATGGTTTCTTTCCATATCTTCATTTAAATTGCAAAAAGGGCATTATATTAAGATATCAGTTTTGGATTTAAATAATGATAGCGATTGACAGTCCCTGACATGACTGGGAAGTGAGTTCCATGCTCTAGTCATAGATATTGTGTAAGATTCAGAGTATAGACAGGTCCTGTGTTGTGGTATCAAAAGTAAAGAAGAGTCTTGTGATCTTGTTCCTAAATTGTGATGAGCCGATAAATTTTGAAAACGTGTTGTAAAATAACTTGGTAAATATGTGTGCAGAATTTGGAATAGTAAGGTATGTGAATTATATTATTTTTGGTCTGGACATCTTACCTCAACATTAATACTGAGGTAAGATGTCCAGACCAAAAATAATATAATTAAAATAACCTCAAAATATAACTTCCTAAAATTAAATATTAAGGTATGTGAATGTAAAGTTCTTCTGTCATTTAGGCGTAGCCACGATAAGGCCTGAAATGAAGGAGACACGTGGTCATAACGACGGAGATTGAAGATAAATCGAATCACGCATTATGAGCACGCTGTAGTCTGTCAGATAGATCAGTTGTCAGATTAGTCAGTAATATGTCGCAGTAGTCGAAGTGTGGCATTTTTAAGAGTCTGTACAAGTATTTGTTTTAATTTTGTAGGAAGGAGGGGCACGCCGTAGCGTAGTGGTTAAGGCACTGCGCTACAAGTCGGAAGGTCGAGGGTTCAAGTCCCAGTGGGGTCAGGATTTTTAAACTGACCAAAACCTTCTGGCGGCACTATGGCCCTGGGGTCGACTCAGCCTCTAATGGAAATGAGTACCAGACGCTTGTTCTGGGGGTAAAGACGGCCGTCACGCAGGGCTGACAACCCGGCTGACATCAAGTGCTGATTGTCTAGAAAAAGTGGGAGCCTTAACCTCCTACTACCCGAAGGGCCTCCCGAGGCCTGTAGTGGGATTACTTTACTTTTACTTTACTTTACTTTGTAGGAAGGAAGTTTTTAAAACTATTTAGGGAGTGAAGAATTGGGAAGTAAGCATTATAAGGTAATAATAATTTAAAATCATCAGATAACATTTTTTAAAAGTAAATATATATACAGATTGATGAACTTCGATATTCCTAATAAACAAAATTTAATTTCAAAGTTCATAAATTCAATTAAAGATGGCAGCACAGAATATGTTGACAGCCAAAGAATTTCATCAGTTGGAGTTTTGACTGATGATGGACGAGATGTCGTCTGAAACCGTGGTATTGTGAATGTGAGTTTTCCAAAAAAATGTTGAAATTAACAATGTATAATAGAATGAAAGTGAAATGGTACTTTTTTACATAAAACTTTGTTCCTATTTTATGCGCTGCCATACCGTTCATCAGGTTATAATGGGGATTTTTGCATAATTGTTATTAGCTTAACGGGATGAAAATAGGTCTTAAGAGAGTTGAGACAGTCACCTCCTATACCCCTATACATCAACCTATGTGGCGAACAAACGTGACAAATTATCCCTTTTTGACGGTTAAATGGCTTACGCAGCCTATACCACAAACTCCGATGAATTAAAATAATTATTATGAGTTAGGTTTTTATTTTACAAAGTAATTTAGAACTTAAATATTACAAATAATGTGACTTTTTTATAGGAGATTCAAAAACAGGACATCTTACCTGAGCTATGATGTTGGCTTGTAAGACTTTCATAGTCAAACAAAGATTCTGTGTACTCCAACTGTACATGATGCTGAAAGATTCATTAAAAAGTTTTGAAACACTTCTTTTTCTCGAGGACTTCGAGATTTGAGCCAAGCACCAACTACTGGTTTCCAATTCAATCCTGAAGAACTCATGTACACCTGTAAGTATAAATTTATGATTAAGTCTAACATAAATGTTACTTACATACTTTTTTTTTTATTCTTATCTTACAGCCTTAAATCTAGAGTTGGGAAAGAGAATGGAACCAAGTCCTTGACCAAGACTTAAGGAACAGAGAAACATCTCGTCTTAACCAATAAAAAGTTGTATGAGCATGACTACTAAAACCATTACGATTTCTCAACATTTTACATAATTATTTTGAGTTAGTTATTTTGACTCACCTCATATTTTTTTGATGCGACAAAACTATAGTCTGCAGAAATAAAAAAAATATATGAGATGAGTCAAAATAACTAACTCAAAATAATTAAAAGAATATTTGAAGAGAAAAAATTTTCGCCTAGACCGGGACTCGAACCCGGGACCCTTGGCTTTCCGGGCCAAGTGCTCTACCAACTGAGCTACCGAGGCGAGTCACGATCTAGACGCAAATTTTTCTCTTATGTACGTTGTAATTCCCTCGCGCCAAATGCTTGAAACCATAGCTTCTATCTTTGCAAATGGCGGCTTCTTAGTTAAGAAGACATTTATTGGGAATTTAACACTACTTTATAGCCAGTAGGGCTTCTATTGACGATTTTATTATTAATTTAACACTTCTCATTGAAGGATAAATTATATTTGAAGAGAAAAAATTTTCGCCTAGACCGGGACTCGAACCCGGGACCCTTGGCTTTCCGGGCCAAGTGCTCTACCAACTGAGCTACCGAGGCGAGTCACGATCTAGACGCAAATTTTTCTCTTATGTACGTTGTAATTCCCTCGCGCCAAATGCTTGAAACCATAGCTTCTATCTTTGCAAATGGCGGCTTCTTAGTTAAGAAGACATTTATTGGGAATTTAACACTACTTTATAGCCAGTAGGGCTTCTATTGACGATTTTATTATTAATTTAACACTTCTCATTGAAGGATAAATTATATTTGAAGAGAAAAAATTTTCGCCTAGACCGGGACTCGAACCCGGGACCCTTGGCTTTCCGGGCCAAGTGCTCTACCAACTGAGCTACCGAGGCGAGTCACGATCTAGACGCAAATTTTTCTCTTATGTACGTTGTAATTCCCTCGCGCCAAATGCTTGAAACCATAGCTTCTATCTTTGCAAATGGCGGCTTCTTAGTTAAGAAGACATTTATTGGGAATTTAACACTACTTTATAGCCAGTAGGGCTTCTATTGACGATTTTTATTAATTTAACACTTCTCATTGAAGGATAAATTATATTTGAAGAGAAAAAATTTTCGCCTAGACCGGGACTCGAACCCGGGACCCTTGGCTTTCCGGGCCAAGTGCTCTACCAACTGAGCTACCGAGGCGAGTCACGATCTAGACGCAAATTTTTCTCTTATGTACGTTGCAATTCCCTCGCGCCAAATGCTTGAAACCATAGCTTAATTTTTTCTCTTCAAATATAATTTATCCTTCAATGAGAAGTGTTAAATTAATAATAAAATCGTCAATAGAAGCCCTACTGGCTATAAAGTAGTGTTAAATTCCCAATAAATGTCTTCTTAACTAAGAAGCCGCCATTTGCAAAGATAGAAGCTATGGTTTCAAGCATTTGGCGCGAGGGAATTACAACGTACATAAGAGAAAAATTTGCGTCTAGATCGTGACTCGCCTCGGTAGCTCAGTTGGTAGAGCACTTGGCCCGGAAAGCCAAGGGTCCGGGTTCGAGTCCCGGTCTAGGCGAAAATTTTTCTCTTCAAATATAATTATCCTTCAATGAGAAGTGTTAAATTAATAATAAAATCGTCAATAGAAGCCCTACTGGCTATAAAGTAGTGTTAAATTCCCAATAAATGTCTTCTTAACTAAGAAGCCGCCATTTGCAAAGATAGAAGCTATGGTTTCAAGCATTTGGCGCGAGGGAATTACAACGTACATAAGAGAAAAATTTGCGTCTAGATCGTGACTCGCCTCGGTAGCTCAGTTGGTAGAGCACTTGGCCCGGAAAGCCAAGGGTCCCGGGTTCGAGTCCCGGTCTAGCGAAAATTTTTTCTCTTCAAATATAATTTATCCTTCAATGAGAAGTGTTAAATTAATAATAAAATCGTCAATAGAAGCCCTACTGGCTATAAAGTAGTGTTAAATTCCCAATAAATGTCTTCTTAACTAAGAAGCCGCCATTTGCAAAGATAGAAGCTATGGTTTTAAGCATTTGGCGCGAGGGAATTACAACGTACATAAGAGAAAAATTTGCGTCTAGATCGTGACTCGCCTCGGTAGCTCAGTTGGTAGAGCACTTGGCCCGGAAAGCCAAGGGTCCCGGGTTCGAGTCCCGGTCTAGGCGAAAATTTTTTCTCTTCAAATATAATTTATCCTTCAATGAGAAGTGTTAAATTAATAATAAAATCGTTAATTAAAAGAAACCTCATAGTGTATTCACGTAGACTTTCACGGCCAGAGTTGCTATGATGATCTTGATGAAGATTTTCGTGCTTTAGGCCGTGGTCGTGAGGCTTGTAGTTCCCCAACGTTTTGCCAGAGACTGCGTCTGGCATCCTCAAGGGTTGTCAGTCAAGACAACCCTTGAGGATGCCAGACGCAGCCTCTGACGAAACATTGGGGAACTACAAGCCTCGCAACCACAGCCTACAGCCCGAAAATCTTCATCAAGATCATCATAAACCTCATAGTGTTATTTCCTACAAATATTAAAACAAAATTTAAGAAAGAAAAATTAATGTTTGAACCGGGATTTGAGCCCTCAACCCCTAGTTCTACGTACTAGTGTGCTGTCCAATTACACCATTCAAACGACAATACAAATTAAGTTATGTAGATAGGAAATAACACTATGAGGTTCTTTAATATTGTTTATTTTTTATCATTTCACTCACCTCATACTTCATAATTTATAGCAGACCCAGGGTTTCTTCACGTAATTCGTGACATTGTCAATGCTGCGTCATGTTCACAACTGACGCAGCATTGACAATGTCACGAATTACGTGAAGAAACCCTGGGTCTGCTATAAATTATGAAGTATGAGGTGAGTGAAATGATAAAAAATAAACAATGACAATACAAATATTAACATTTCTTTCAACTTATACAATTCTCGTTCGTCCAAAGGCTAAAAGCTGTCGCTACCATCACGCCAACTGATGGCTTCTATTCAGAAGTATCTTTATTGAGAATTTATACATTAATTTTAGCAGTAAAGCTATTAACCTTTGGATGGACGAGAATTGTATAAGTTGAAAGAAATGTTAATGTTTGTATCATCGTTTGAATGGTGTTGTACCGAAATGAACATTTCGGTACAGGAATTACGTCTTACTGCGCAAACTATACATCATCGCATCTCCATCTCGAGTGTCATCTTTATGAATAGTGCCAAATGCTTTCCTATCTATCCCTTCCCTTCCTAGTGCGCACCCTGTGCTATCGCACATTCCCCCCTCTCCCTGTGAACTCTCATAAATAGCTGTGTGTTTTGTAACATCGAATCATCATCTACTTAGTCACCATTGGAGTCTGGTCAGAGCAGCTCAGGAGAGCTGGTTTTGTTTGTTTAGTCCAGTAAGCCAGGGTGGGGACGCTAGGACAGTATTTCCCCCAACCTGAGGCTGGACTAGAGTGAGTGATAATGTATGTATGTATGTTGATTTATATCATATTTTCTTTTTGTATAGATGATCTACTATGATTTCTTTTCTTTGTAAATTGAATATTTATTTATTTATCTTTATATTATATCTGACTATATTTTGACTCGCATTAAAAGCTTTAGTTGTGCTTTTTACTTACTCTATGCCTATTCATTCAGTAGTTAGCATAAGTCAGATATCAAAGTCAAATTCCAAAAGCTTGCTCAAGCGTGTGTTAGTTCCTTTATCCCAAAGCTTCCACGAATGTATTTTATAACTCCGTAAACATTACATATTGGGAGAATTTAGTAAAGAAAGTTGAATTCCTCTTTGCCTCTATGGGCCCGGGCAAAGATGTCACAATTTGAACAATCTATGCTTTCCAATCAAAATAGTGATCAACAATATAACCCTGCGTGGGTGCAAAATGGTAGTAGAACGGGGTTAAATAATAATAAGAGCCACAAAAATGGTTTAGCAGAGCGTGGTTCATACTGCACAGTGTAATTGAACAGCACACTAGTACGTAGAACTAGGGGACCAGGGTTCAAATCTCGGTTCAAGCATTAATTTTTCATCATCATCATCATCATCATCATCATCATCATCCTCCATGCAAGTATTAGGTCGTGTGACCTGTTACAGTCTCAAAGAGGAATTTTCCATCCAGCGCTTTTTTGGACATCATTAATTTTTCTTTCTTAAATTATATTCTATCCAGAATTGGAATGTGTTAATTTAAATAAAAACATCGAAAATTAAAACAAAATTTTACAATATTAAAAAAAAAATTAATTATTTAATGTTCATAGAATACGAGGGTTGGAACAACACTGCTATAGAGATGTCATGCGATGGAACCTAATGATGTCACGGATAACACACATTATTTACACACCTATCTTACCTCAGAACATATGGACTATCTCTTCCCATATCACGCATGTAAACCAACGAGAGGAACAAAGCTTCATGTTAGCTGGTGGTCTAATGTAGTGTTGTCACAAAGTGTTCAAAAAGGGAACAACGGTGTTGGATAAAGATGAAATGTGCCAGAGGTCATACAGGAAGGCAATTAAGTTATGTAGATAGATGTCAAGATCTTCAAGAGGATTGCAGAGATTTTGCATCCAGAACAGTGGTGAGGTGGGTAAAAGCCTTCAATATTTACTGTTCTGTAAGGCAAAGCAAGTTTCCTACAAGCCTCTTGAAGACCTTGATGACACTTTTACATTTAGTCTTTATTCAACTTCATTGTTCCTGTTTCGAAAAATTTGTGACAACACTACATTAAACTGCCAGCTAACATGATGTTCTGTTCCTTTCGCCCGTTCACATGCATGCAATGTGGGAAGGGACAGTCCATATGTTCTGAGGTAAGGTAGGTATGTAACTGACATGTGCTATCAGCAACTCATTATATTCCGTTGCATGGCAGTGTTGCCACTATTAAAGTTTCAACCCTCATATAATGTTCTAATAATTTCAAAATGTTCTTAAAATTAAAAAAAAAGTAAATACCATGCCATTTCTTGAAACTGTTGCTGGCGAAGCATTATCAATGTTGTGGGGCTCAAAGATAATTTTGCAGGTAGGGGCCATAGAAAGTCTGTCACCATTCGCTAGAGTCAGTGTTTTATTATCATCAAGCACAGAGTTCAGATTTTCAATCCAGATGCTGTCCACTGGTCCATCCAGTACCAACCACACATGTTCACCTGAAAATTACAAATCATAGAGAATATTCATTGTAATCTTAGCTAAAGAATGCAGACATTCAATGTTCTTATTATTCATTTCATACATCTCAAGGATGGATAAATCACATTTGAAGAAAAAAATTATATTCAAAGTTAAAATTGGGAAACACATTATGAGGTTCTTAATTAATAAATTAATGAGTCATTTTAACATCTTACCTCATATTTCATGTTTTATCAAACACGGTAACTATAGTTTTCAAATGATCTTGTCATTCATTTTCAACCGCCATTATGACTACCGGATATTCGTTGGAATCTCCCTCTATAACGTTGCCATCTGGTGTTGATTTGACGAACTTTGAGATATCGTTGCCATCTGGTATTGATTTGATGAACTTCGAGATGAGGTCACGTTCATCAAATCAATACCAGATGGCAACGATATCTCGAAGTTCGTCAAATCAACACCAGATGGCAACGTTATAGAGGGAGATTCCAACGAATATCCGGTAGTCATAATGGCGGTTGAAAATGAATGACAAGATCATTTGAAAACTATAGTTACCGTGTTTGATAAAACATGAAATATGAGGTAAGATGTTAAAATGACTCATTAATTTATTAAAAAATTATATGCTCAGACTGGGGTTTGAACCCAGGACTTTTGGCTTTCTAGACCAATACTCTACTGACTGAGCTATCTGAGCACTCCAATCTAATTGCAAATTTTTCTCTTATATACACTGTTAATTCCCGAGTGCCAAATGCTACGATACGTTTGCTTCAATCTTGCAAATGGCCGCTTCTTTATTAATAATAATAATATAATTGTGCACAATCGTGCAAAATTAAATAATTGGCGTATTGTGCTAATAACATTGTCACTTTGGAACACAATTCCAGATGATATCTTGTACACTTTAGTCCGCACAGTTTACATCTGCAACTGTCTTCGATTTGATGGTAAGTGACACTCATACACACTATGTGATGGAGGCCGTGAACTGCATAACGGTTTATCTGGTGCCTTAGTTCCTTGTTTGCTCCACACCAGCTCCTATCTATCATGGCAGACGTACCGTAGAATTCTTCAGGAATGACATCCCACTTCTGTCTTCTCTCTTGTATCTGTTGTTCGTAAGCTTTAGTGGATGGCAGGTAGTAGCACATTCTGAGGTCTTCCAGGAAGAACTGTTCTCTTGCTAGTACATAGACCAGTCACGAGGTCTATGTACCAGCAAAAGAAGCCCAATTATTGGGAATTTTACATTACATTATAACAGTGTATATAAGAGAAAAATTTGTGTTTAAATTGGAGTATTCAGATAACTCAGTAGGTAGAGTATTGGCGTAGAAAGCCAAAGGTCCTGAGTTCAAACCCCAGACTGAGCGTATAATTTTTCTCTTCAAATAAAATGTAGACATTGTTAATAGGTATGTATAAACGATTACATATCAAATACAAATTACATAATTTAAAAAAAAAGCAAAAGCAAATTTCATTCATAAGACTGACTCTTTAAAGTAACAGTCTATGTTTCATATGACTGGGAGAATAGTAGTTTTATAAATTTTCAGTTTAACATTTTTTTGAGAGGAGTTGGGACAACAAAAGTCCCTGTAATGCACGATAAGAATAGTATGCATTTCCAGAATTGAGCCTATGTTTAAATTCTTTGTGCAACTAATTTCTATTTGTAATTAATGTTCCTAGGTATTTGAATTCTATTACTTCTTCAAAATTTACCTCATTTGTCATTAGTTGTCCATTTCCATTATACAATGTATTTCAGTGTGTGGACATGTATTTAGTTTTATTGATGTTTAATTTCAATCCCAATTTCTTAGTGTTACTGAATAGTAAATGTGTGTGTTGGAACTCAGTATCTCCTCGCTATCGCCTAATAATACAACATCATCAGCATAAAACTAACAGCTTATTAATACCATTGAGTTGTAGGGTCGAATTTATAAACACATTAGACTGTAAAAGGCGTTCTCTGCTGAGAAAGTTTTATCCTAATACATTTTGCTTACTCAGAAATCTATTCATGTGATAATAATTGTAAGCTACCTGACGAGGTAACTTAAGATCATAGCTCAAGATAGAAACTTATCGTGAGAATCCCGAAGGGAACCGATGGTAACCAATGTAGCTTGAAACCTTGCTGCTTTATCCAAGATGTTGGACCTTGAAGACTTCGATCATGTTTTCGGTATACGCGGAGAAGAGGAATTTGATAGAGTCTACCAAAGAATTCAACTGGAAGAAACAGGAGAATCGGCGTAATATTGCATGACGCAGACGTCGTTCTATACGGTATTATTTGCAGGATGCAAGCGTAAATGCATTCCTCTATAGCAGACGAAAATAACAGAAGTGGTTTTATCGCTGAGAATTCTGGGTAATTCGTTGCCAATATCACGAAAACGTCGACTTTCATGCATGACCGGTAAGTTGGCCGTTAATTCGATCTCAACAATTGCTCACGGTGAGTCAGCTCACCAGTGATTGGAAGTAATTTGAGTAGAGACTAATGTATTTGCATGCGGCCCGTAGGCCTTCTTCATCCAAAACATGCTCTAGTACAAAATTCAATAGTAGATGAGATAGTGCATCTCATTGCTTTAACCCATTGTGAATTTCATAAGTAACTCATTTTAACATAACCCATAGGTTAATGGCTGTGTAGATATAAGCTCTCCATACATCCCTATCTTGAGCTAATGTTTTCCAATCATCCCCTGCAGAATCTACTTCCTTCAAATCATGGTTAATATTATTCTCCCACCTCAATCTTGGTATAACAACTAGGCATTTTTCTTCTGGTTTTCCTACAAGAAGCTTCCATGCCCCTCATTCTCGCTACATGTCCTCCCCATCATAGCCTACGAGACTTAAGTGTTCATATTAACATGCATAAGAAAATTCTCAAATCAGCTTTATTGCTACCTTTAATTTATAACACATGAATGTCATTGCCGATATTATTTTTGTATTTGAAGAGAAAAATTTTCGCCTAGACCGAGAATCGAACCCGGGACCCTTGGCTTTCTGGGCCAAGTGCTCTACCAACTGAGCTACCGAGGCGAGACACGATCTAGACGCATTGTAATTCCTTCTCGCCAAATGCTTGAAACCGCCATTTGCAAAGATAGAAGCTACGGTTTCAAGCATTTGGACGAGAGGGAATGAGAGGGAAGAGAGGCATTAAAATGTAATATACGAGAAAAAATTTGCATCTAGATCGTGACTCGTCTCGGTAGCTCAGATGGTAGAGCACTTGGCCCGGAAAGCCAAGGGGTTCCCAGGTTCGAGTATCGGTCTAGGCAAAAATTTTTCTCTTCAAATTATAAGTTATCCTTCAGTGAGAAGTGTTACATTAACCCATTTGCCTCAGACAGACGAGGGACACTCGCTTAACTCGGCTTGTTATATATTGTACAATATTTTGTAAATCCCTTGGCTGATTATCTTTTATTAACATCTATTAAGAGTAGAGGAAGGTGTTTTGGCATTCTCCTTTATGGTCATCTCAAGATTAGTACCGTTAGATTTTGTTCGTTTTGAATGTCTTCTGAAAATAAACACTATACTTTAGAGTGATTTAAATCCGGTTTTTGGGGAAATGCATTGAGCATTTAAACCTGAAGCGAATGGGTTAATAATAAAATCGTCAATTATTTTTATCTTAACAACAACAACACGAATGTGGAATTCAGATGTTATTGTTGATTAGTTTAATCCCTTTCATTTATTTATTTAAATTTAGAATTATTTAATTAATTTCAAAGTACCTTTCTTCAATTTAAGTGTTTTCCTCCAAAGAGCAGAAAAAATACCATCAGTCCAATCATTAGTAGCAACATCGAGTCTTCCGAACATCTGAGATGCTGTTATAGCTTTTGGATTCATTCTCATTTCTCTGTGAAAATCACCACAAGCAGTTAGTGCTTTCATTAACGTTTGGATACAAGTTGTCTTCCCAGCACCAGCAGGACCCAGAGTCATGATGCCATGACGAACCCGCTGTGTCTCATACAACTGCAACATTACAACAAATAATTTTAATTCCAGAGAAACTATAAAACATAATAAAATTAAGATAGTAATATATTATTTATAATTATATTATTTTTGGTCTGGACATCTTACCTCAATATTAATGTTGATTTGTTCTTGAACATGTTTCAAAACAATTCTGTTTTATCTTCAGCTTTCCCAGACTGGTTTTATTTATGTTGCATTATGTTGCACCACCTGGATGTCGATGTCAGCTCCATCCTGTGGTTGGCCAAAGAACCTCCAAACAAGGTCACCCTCCATCGGAATATCAAAATTCATAACTCTGTTTCTGTTCTTCTGAATATAAATTTTTTCCCAAATAGTCAGCTCTTTTGTATTTTCTAACTGTTTTAATAATTTAGTGTCTGAATTTATATTATGTTTTTCAGACCAAACATGAGCAGCAACTGCAGATTTTTCAATTTCTCCATTTTTAATATTTCTTATGTGTTCTTTGGTTCTAATTTTTAGGTTTCTTTTTGTTTTCCCTGAATTTATATTCAGAAGAACAGAAACAGAGTTATGAATTTTGATATTCCGATGGAGGGTGACCTTGTTTGGAGGTTCTTTGGCCAACCACAGGATGGAGCTGACATCGACATCCAGGTGGTGCAACATAATGCAACATAAATAAAACCAGTCTGGGAAAGCTGAAGATAAAACAGAATTGTTTTGAAACATGTTCAAGAACAAATCAACATTAATATTGAGGTAAGATGTCCAGACCAAAAATAATATAATTAAAATAACCTCAAAATATAACTTCCTAAAATTAAATATTAGTAATATATTATATTTGAAGAGGAAAATATATTTATATAATAAATTTGGGAATTTTTAACATGATGAGGTTTATATTAAATTAATATTGGGAAGTAAACATTATGAGGTATAATCATTAAAATTCATCGGAGAACATATTGTTTAAATAACTCACCTCCGATGAATTTTAATTATGAGGTTTAATTCACAAGAATTAAATTAATCGTGATTTCTTCTTACCTCATACTTCTATGTTTTTTTAAACACAGCACTGCAGTATCAGCGACCATTGTCACCATCCTCAGCTGTTCTCACGACTGTCAATTTTATCTTTTGTTGGTAATTATCCAAACTGCCACCTGGGTTCTTTTGAAGGAATTATTTTCTAAACTGCCATCTGGTGTTCTTTTGAAGGAATCATTTTCTAAACTGCCATCTGGTGTTCTTTTGAAGGAATTACTTTCTAAACTGCCATCTGGTGTTCTTTTGAAGGAATCATTTTCTAAACTACCATCTGTTGTATTTTTGAAGAACTTTGTAATCAAGCTCGGTTTGTCTGGAATCTTGAAGTTCGTGGTTCTTGTATGGTTTTTTTGAATATATATTTTTTCCCAAACTGTTAAATCCAAAGGTTTGGATAGATGTTTCCTTCAAAAGAACACCAGATGGCAGTTTGGATAATTACCAGCAAAAGAAAAAATTTACAGTCATGAAAACAGCTGAGGATGGTGACAATGGTCGCTGATACTGCAGTGCTGTGTTTAAAAAAACATAGAAGTATGAGGTAAGAAGAAATCACAATTCATTTAATTCTGAGGAAAATATATGCTCAGACTGGGCTTTCACCCAAGACCTTTTGCTTTCTAGGCCAATACTCTACCGATTCAGCTACGTGAGTAAGTTCCAATCTAAATGCAAATTCTTCAGCCCTAGTCTGAGTGTATAATTTTTCTCTTCAAATATGATTTATCCATGAGATGTATGAAATTAATAATAAAAAACATTGAAAGAAGCTGTACAGGTTTTAAATTGTAATGTAAAATTCCCAAAAAAAGTCTTCTTAATAAAGAAGCCGTCATTTGCAAGATAGAAGGAAAGGTTTCATAGTATTTGGTGCGCAGGAATTGACAGCATATATAAGAGAATAATTTGCATTTAGATTGGAACTCACCCAGATAGCTCAGTCGGTAGAGCTTTGGCCTGAAAAGCCAAAGGTCCTGGGTCAGAGTCCCAGTATGAGCGTATTATTTTTCTCTTCAAATATGATTTATCCATCATTGAGATGTATGAAATGAATAATAGAAACAAGGAAAATATGCGCTCAGACTGGGGTTTGAACCCAGGACCTTTTGCTTTCTAAGAATGATCTACTAACTGAGCTACCTGATTACTCCAATCTAAATGCAAATTTTTCTCTTATACACACTATATTATTATTAATTCCTGAGCGCAAAGTGCTACAAGTTATTGCTCGATCATGCAAATTGCAGCTTCTTTATTAAGAAGACCTTTATTGGGAATTTTACATTACATTACATTATATTTGAAGAGAACAATTTTCGCCTAGACCGAGACTCGAACCTGGGACCTTTGGCTTGCCGGGCCAAATGCTCTACCAACTGAGCTACCGAGGCGAGTTACGATCTAGACGCAAATTTTTCTCTTCTATACGTTGTAATTCCCTCTCACCAAATGCTTTTGAAACCATTGTTTCTATCTTTGCAAATGGCGGCTTAGTTAAGAAGACATTTATTGGGAATTTAACATTACTTTATAAAGCTAGTAAGGCTTCTAATGATGTTTTTATTATTAATTTAACATTTCTCAATGAAAGATAAATTATATTTGAAGAGAAAATTTTTTTTTTTGGTAGAGCATTTGGCCCGGCAAGCCAAAGGTCCCGGGTTCGAGTCTTGGTCTAGGCGAAAATTTTTCTCTTCAAATATAATTTATCTTTCATTGAGAAATGTTAAATTAATAATAAAAACATCATTAGAAGCCTTACTAGCTTTATAAAGAAATGTTAAATTCCCAATAAATGTCTTCTTAACTAAGAAGCCGCCATTTGCAAAGATAGAAACAATGTTATATTTGAAGAGAAAAATTTTCGCCTAGACCGGGACTCGAACCCGGGACCCTTGGCTTTCCGGGCCAAGTGCTCTACCAACTGAGCTACCGAGGCGAGTTACGATCTAGACGCAAATTTTTCTCTTATGTACGTTGATAATTCCCTCGCGCCAAATGCTTGAAACCATAGCTTCTATCTTTGCAAATGGCGGCTTCTTAGTTAAGAAGACATTTATTGGGAATTTAACACTACTTTATAGCCAGTAGGGCTTCTATTGACGATTTTATTATTAATTTAACACTTCTCATAGAAGGATAAATTATATTTGAAGAGAAAAATTTTCGCCTAGACCGGGACTCGAACCCGGGACCCTTGGCTTTCCGGGCCAAGTGCTCTACCAACTGAGCTACCGAGGCGATGATCGAGCAATAACTTCTCTTACATAAGAGAAAAATTTGCGTCTAGATCGTAACTCGCCTCGGTAGCTCAGTTGGTAGAGCACTTGGCCCGGAAAGCCAAGGGTCCCGGGTTCGAGTCCCGGTCTAGGCGAAAATTTTTCTCTTCAAATATAATTTATCCTTCTATGAGAAGTGTTAAATTAATAATAAAATCGTCAATAGAAGCCCTACTGGCTATAAAGTAGTGTTAAATTCCCAATAAATGTCTTCTTAACTAAGAAGCCGCCATTTGCAAAGATAGAAGCTATGGTTTCAAGCATTTGGCGCGAGGGAATTATCAACGTACATAAGAGAAAAATTTGCGTCTAGATCGTAACTCGCCTCGGTAGCTCAGTTGGTAGAGCACTTGGCCGGGAAAGCCAAGGGTCCCGGGTTCGAGTCCCGGTCTAGGCGAAAATTTTTCTCTTCAAATATAATTTATCCTTCTATGAGAAGTGTTAAATTAATAATAAAATCGTCAATAGAAACAATGGTTTCAAAAGCATTTGGTGAGAGGGAATTACAACGTATATAAGAGAAAAATTTGCGTCTAGATCGTAACTCGCCTCGGTAGCTCAGTTGGTAGAGCATTTGGCCCGGCAAGCCAAAGGTCCCGGGTTCGAGTCTCGGTCTAGGCGAAAATTTTTCTCTTCAAATATAATTTATCTTTCATTGAGAAATGTTAAATTAATAATAAAAACATCATTAGAAGCCTTACTAGCTTTATAAAGTAATGTAAAATTCCCAATAAATGTCTTCTTAACTAAGAAGCCGCCATTTGCAAAGATAGAAACAATGGTTTCAAAAGCATTTGGTGAGAGGGAATTACAACATATATATGAGAAAAATTTGCGTCTAGATCGTAACTCGCCTCGGTAGCTCAGTTGGTAGAACATTTGGCCCGGCAAGCCAAAGGTCTCGGGTTCGAGTCTCGGTCTAGGCGAAAATTTTTCTCTTCAAATATAATTTATCTTTCATTGAGAAATGTTAAATTAATAATAAAAACATAATTACATTACAAGTCCACCACTGTGATCTCTAGGTAGCGTGCTGCCTTGTAACACAGTGGGCCCGGGTTTGATCCCCGGTCAGGACAGTTTTTCTGTATGAGGTTTTTATCGGGGTTTTTCTTCACCTATAAGACAAATGTCAGATAAACTTTAAGGCCCAAACGGTCCCCAAAATCATACAGCCATCGCAATCATCATCATTCATATTCATCTTGGATTAAGCTCAGGATTAGGGACTCCCCTGGCGCACCACTATCATCATCATCATCCATCATATCATCGGGGCAATGTAACCTGCCTTCCAGGCGCCCCAACCTCAGAAGTGGGTTACAAGTACTCCATGCCAGGATAGAACACCAGGAATGTCGAAAGACAACCTGGGACATTTGCAAAAAAATAAATAAATAAATAAATAAATAAAATCACATTTACTTGGCTGAACTGCAACGGGAATGATTTCCTCAAACTAATTTAACAATTTAGCATCAATATAATTAAATTAAATTAATACATTTAAGGAACAAAAAATGATTAATGAAAGTACTCTTCACACAGATAAAAATATTGGTAAAATTCAAGAAGTTCACATTCCACCCTTTAGTATTTGACAAGTTTCAAAAAATCTTCAACAAATTCAACATTAAATTAGCACCGAAAAATTATTACAGTTTAGGTAATTTAATAAAAACCAACAAAAATGAAAAGATTGAAGACTGCAAAAATCAGGAATTTATCAAATTAATTGTAAAGATTGTGAAAATATATACATAGGAAAAACAAAAAGGAATCTAAATACAAGATTAAAAGAACACCTCAGAAATGTTAAAAATGGAGAAACCGAAAAATCGGCAATAGCTGCACATGTCTGGTCAGAAAAACATAGAATAGAAACCAAAACAAAATTACTTAAACAATTGGAAAAACCGAAGGAACTCACAATTTGGGAAAAAAATTACATATGCAAGAATAAAAACACAACTATGAATTTTGAAATACCCGGTGATAAGGAGAGGGGATTGATTTGGAAGGCACGGAGGTCAGTCAGCAGGAGAAGAGGCTGTTGGACATCAGTTGTGAACGTAATACAGTATTGAGAATGTCACAAATGAAGTGAAGAAACTCGAGTCTGCTTGGGAGTTAAGAAGTATGAGGTGAGTGAAGAAAGAAGAGAAATTTCTAGGCTTTTGAGACAATCTCACATCAAGAACTCGAAACCTCATGACCACAACCAGAATACTCTCTCTCTCTCTCTCTCAGTATTGTTAACTCCAGCTGTAAATGCCTGAATAATTTATATTTGAAGAGAAAAATTATACGCTCAGACCGGGGCTTGAACCCAGGACCTTTGACTTTCCGGGCCAATACTCTACTGACTGAGCTATCTGGGTGAGTTCCAATCTAAACGCTTTATTAAGAAGACATTTATTTGGGAATTTTCATATTACATTATAATGCCAGTACGGCTTCTAAGAGAAAAATTTGCATTTAGATCACAACTCGCTCAGGTGGCTCAGTCGGTAGAGTATTGGCCTGGAAAGCCAAAGGTCCTGGGTTTGAGCCCCGGTCTGAGCATATAATTTTTCTCTTCAAATATGATTTATACATCATTGAGATGCACGTATGAAATTGAATAATAAAAACATCGCCTGAATAATTTACCTATTTGTAAGAGTAATAAAATTGGTTTGAGGAATCCTGTTTTATAATTTAGACAAACCTGAATCAATTTGAGCACCCAGGGAGGGTGATACACAAGGCCAGACTCCTCCACTTGTTTTTCTATAGCAGCTTCCAGTTCTGGATATGACGTTTTTTCTAAAACTTGGTTAGGAAACAGGTCGGACACCAGGGACATAAACAGAGGCTCATCTTCATCTATAGGAAAATTATTTGTATTAGTTTCCATAACATTTAACATTAATATAACATATGAGACACAAAAATTAATGTTTGGATTGGGTTGCCTGAACAGCATAATTGGTAACAAATTAGCATATAAAGCTAGTGGTCTTAGCTTCAAATCCCGGTCCAGGTGTTAATTCTTTTCAAATAATAAATGTGTCACATTCAGTACCAGGCACTGAGCAGAGCATTTAAACCCACAGGCCAGCCATTTAAATACCCCAGCTACCCTTTTCGTGGCACTTCAGAAAATGGACCATTATTCACAAACTATTAGTCCTAGAAAATTAAAATTTTGTACATACCTAAAGGAGATATCCTAGTAGGATTTGATGGTGAGATAACTTGGGTGATTGACATCACATAGTATCGGCGTATCAATTTCAGAAAGTGGAAGTTCATCTTCACTTTCACTTTGTGAATCTTCTAATTCAGGAATCAGTTCATGACCTGAATCATCATTATACAAAATATTCACTAATTCTTCTTCAGTGAGACATTTTTCTTTCGCCATGGTTTCACTCACGCACAAAGAACAGCGCGATAACGAGAAACAAATACGATTGCATTGGAGACTGGAGACAAGTTTGGGTGAACGAATTCCTTGTGTTGTTTGTTTAAAAAATAAAAGGGGATTCATCAAGGTTAAACGTGTCAAACGGGAATAGAAAATGTACATTTACATGCCATCTATGATCTCCAAGACATACTAAGCCAACACAATATTTAGGCGCCGAATATAAACGCGGTTTGTTTGCGCCCGCTCTAAAGCGAGTTAACTGACCGATGGCCGCATACACGATAGTCTCCTTAAACGCCTTAACTGGTTTATGGTACTGAATGTGACACATTTAATGTAACATTAAATAATAATTTTTTTTTTATTACAGTTGAATATTACTTACAATGCATACTATTCCGTTCAGTGTTATATTTAAAGTTTAGTTTTTTTAATAATAAGAAATAACAATTAAGTTACATACAGAACCGGTACATTGATTAGCAATTTAAATAGTAAAATAAAATTGGATTTACTCAACAATTCAGCTAGAGGGGGGCCCCACCCAAGTACTGGCTCATGACTCCAAACCTGAGCAATAAAAGGGCAGAACGGGGCAATGGGAAGTTTGTAGTCCCTCCTCGCAGCAACAGGCCTAACCAAAAAATGGCAGTATGGGTCATGAGAGAAGAACTTGGTGTGCTGAACCGGAAGATGACCTACAACTTACATAACACTAAACAATAGACTTTCATTTCATTCATCCATCATATACTGGGATGCTGCAACAGATTGTTTCAGGTCACAATGCCCAGAATAGTTTTCCTGAATAAAGAACTAAAGAACTAAAACCTACAAAAATAGTAACAGAAAAATTATCTTTTCATAATAGATAATATTCATAGAAAATAAATAATTTAACAAATAAGCTCCTTAAATTATATTATTTTCAGTCTTATCATCTTACCTCAATATTAATGTTGATTTGTTCTTGGACATGTTTCAAAACAATTCTGTTTTATCGTCAGCTTGTCCAGACTGGTTTGATTTATGTTGCATTATGCAGCACACCCTGGATGTCGATGTCAGCTCCATCTTGTGGTTGGCCAAAGAACCTCCAAACAAGGTCACGTTCCATCGGTATTTCAAAATTTATAACTCTGTTTTTGTTCTTCTGAATATAGATTTTTTCCCAAATAATTAGAAAATACAAAAGAGCTGACTATTTGGAGAAAAAATCTATATTCAGAAGAATAAAAACAGAGTTTGAATTTTGAAATACCACAGAACGTGACTTTGTTTGGAGGTTCTTTGGCCAACCACAAGATGGAGCTGACATCGACATCCAGGGTGTGCAACATAATGCAACATAAATCAAACCAGTCTGGACAAGCTGACGATAAAACAGAATTGTTTTGAAACACGTCAAAGAACAAATCAACATTAATATTGAGGTAAGATGATCAGACTGAAAATAATATAATTAAAATAACCTCAAAATATCACTTCCTAAAATTAAATATTAAACTCCTTAAAATTTATTGTAAAAGACTAACTTGGTTATGCTTTATGTCCAAAAAGTTCTGAAACTTACCGATGAGTTTGGAAAGGTTCATATCACGCAAGACTCGCATAACAATTGTACTTTCCGTATCCTTGGAATTCACTCTTTTAGCAGCACCCAAGGTACGAAGTACAGACAAAATGTTACGTAGACCAAAATCATAATGAACCTGAAAAGATGTAGTTTATAAATTATTACTAATATTATATAAGAAATTAATGTCACTTGCATATGCAGGTTGTAACTTACTTTGATGTTATATTTTAAAATTAACACTTTCCAGAGTTGGATACAGTTTTATTTTAGAAAGAAAAATTATGATTAATCGGGAGTCGAACCCCGGATATGCCGTTGATAGCAATGGCTATTAGCCTTCGGATGAAAGAGAATTGTATAAATGGAAAAAAATCTGACATTCGTATCAGAAGTTCTAATGGCGTAAAGGTTATCGTACTGACGTACAGAGTCAGATATCCAGGGTTCAACTCCCGGTTCAAACATATTTTTTTAATTTTAAAATCATTAGGAAGTTACATTATGAGGTTTAATTTTATATTTGAGTTTGTATTTTTTTAACATTCTTACCTCGTATGTTTATTTTGTTGGACGATCGTTTCAAAGCTTTTGCTCCATCTTCAGCTTGTTCACAAAGTGGTTTTTTCTTTTTTTTTTCTTTCTTTTCTTCAAGTTGTCAGCCCTGGATCTGTGTTCCAAAGAACTAATGAGGATCCTTTCTCTGGGAATTTCAAAGTTCATTACCAAGTTCTTTGGAACACAGATCCAGGGCTGACAACTTGAAGAAAAGAAAAAATCAGTTTGTGAACAAGCTGAAGATGGAGCAAAAACTTTGAAACGATCGTCCAACAAAATAAAGGTAAGAATGTTAAAAAAATAAAAACAAAAAAATTAATATTTTTTTAATCTGAATTTTTCTTTCTAAAATAAAATTAAAAATGTAACTTACTTGTTTGGTAAGTTGCTCCTCACACAATTTATACAATGTGTAGAATTTTCTGGCCAAAGTAATGTTTTCTAAAAATCCACAACTTGCCAGTTTTACACGAATGATAATCTGACGATCAGGAACCATCATTGCCACTGTTCTGAACTGAATCTTCAAATTCTCAGGCAACTCCTTCCGACCAGCATAACCAGGATTCTGATTTCAAAATTAAATACAGCCTATTATTTGTTTTATAATAATTTCTGCAAAACTATTGTCAAAATAAAGATTAATAATTCAAGATACATAAATTACCAAAATAAGGCCAACAATCCTACAGATAACCATAACAAATTATCATTCAATTCAGCAAAACTAATCATAGAAAAACAGTCAACCAGGATATACAAAAACAAATTCACAGTAAAAGTATAATTAACAGTGGAACTGTATACTGGAAAAGAAATGGTTGACTCCTGATGTCCCACGAATAAAAGCTTTTGCCCTCTTATTTAACTTAAAGAAAATTTTAGTTAAAAGAAAATAAATCAGAATGTTTTTTTCTCATGTAAATGACTCTGGAAAATGTGACAACTCACCATTGTGATAAAAATTCCAAACTCTGGGCACATGTCAACCACATCGCCATCGGTAAAAACAAATTGTTGCTTCTTTTCTTTATGTGCACTCAGTATGACTGCCACCTGTTGAGCTGCTACTGACAGTACAGGCAATTCTATGCGATTAAATTCATCAAAACAACCCCAGGACCCTGACTGTGCCAAACCTAAGACATGATAATAAGTATGTTAACATTTTAACTTTTATGGGAAAAATCACTATGAGGTTTAATTTAAGGTTTAAATTAAAATTATTTATACCTCACCTCATATACCACTATATAGATATGAGGTGAGGTATAAGAAATTTAATTTAAATCTTATGTTATAATGCCCCAGGTATGTCTTTCGACATTCCTTCCTGGTTTCTCTCCTGGCATGGCGTGCTTGTAACCCACTTCTGAGGTTGGGGCACCATTAAGGCAGGGTTGTTGCCCCGATGATATGATGGGTGATGATGATGATAATGGTGTGCCAGGAGAGACCCTAATCCTGAGCTTAACCTAAGATGAATATGAATGATGATGATTGCGATGGCCATATGATTTTGGGGACCGTTTGGGCCTTAAAGTTTTCCTGACATTTGTCTTACAGGTGAGGAAAAACCCCGATAAAAACCTCACCCAGAAAAACTGTCCCGACTGGGGATCGAACCCGGGTCCGCTGCGTGACAAGGCAGCACGCTACCCCGAGACCACAGCGGTGGACTATGTTATAATATCATTATGGTACATTTAGTTTTAGGAAGTGATATTTTGAGGTTATTTTAATTAAATTATTTTCAGTCTGATCATCTTACGTCAAAAGAACACATAAGAAATATTAAAAATGGGGAAATAGAAAAATCTGCAGTTGCTGCTCAAGTTTGGTCCGAAAAACATAATATTAATTTAAACATAATATAAATCCGGACACTAAATTATTAAAACAGTTAGAAAATACAAAAGAGCTGACTATTTGGGAAAATATCTATATTCAGAAGAACAAAAACAGAGTTATGAATTTTGAAATACCGACAGAGCATGACCTTGTTTGGAGGTTCTTTGGCCAACCACAGGATGGAGCTGACATCGACATCTAGGGTGTGCAACATAAATCTAACCAGTCTGGACAAGCTGACGATAAAATAGAATTGTTTTGAAACATGTCCAAGAACAAATCAACATTTATATTGAGGTAAGATGATCAGACTAAAAATAATTTAATCATTATGGTATATTAAAATAAAACTGAAAAGAGAAGAAATAATAAAAATTCATTACATAGAAAGTGCATAAATTAAGTGAATTTCTCAGCAAGTAAAATTTATGGTCAAATGTTGCTGTTTTATGGAAAATATATTTATTTTGTTAATTAAATTGAAAAGTATACAGTAACACTGTAACAAAGCAAACATGTGGATGCTAGAGTAATTATTTAATTTTGGATTTAAAGTAAACATAAAAAAAAACTAAATACATGTTCACACATAAAAATTCATTATACAGACAATCCATTTTAAGAGGAAACCTCACATCATTCTGCCGTTGCCGCTGGGAACAGTACGATTGCAGTGTGGGAGACAGGTTGTACACAACAACCCAGCGGTTAGTTGCTTCTGTGTGTTGTAGTGGGACGCATGTCGCTTGTTGTCGTGTGTTACATAAAAAAGTAATCGAAAATGAAGTATACGGTTGAACAGCAAATTTATTTGGTGGAATGTTACTTATTGAGAAATAACCATAGAAGGCGCATTCAGAGATTTTCTCAAAAATATCCTGACTGTACGATTCCTACAAAATCGTGCCTTTCGAAGTTGATGAAAAAGTGGCATACAGCAGGTTCAGATTGTGACATACTAAGAAGTGTGAAAGGTACGTTTTAACAGTAGAGAAACTTGAGGATATTGGGGTGTGATTAGAAGTAAGTCCTAGAAAATCACTAAAACGTTTGGTGCAGGAAACTAACATATCCAAGGGGTCAGCCCACAAAGCGACCAGACTGCTGAAATTTTGACCTTAAACAAAGGTTTGTGCAGGAACATAAACAAGCAGATTTTGCCGCAAGAATAAGGTTCTGTAACTGGTTTCTTGAAAGTTTGTATAATGAAATTTTGGATCCACAGCTAATGTTTATGTCTGACGAGGTATGGTTCCATTTTTCAGGACATGTAAATTCCCATAATGTACCTATTTTTTTATAATAATCTAAATTAGTCGAGTTATTTGTATTTTGTAGCTTCTGTCTTCATTTGCTGATAGTAATGGAAAACGCTCCGCGCTGGTGCAAGCACAATAGCGAAAAAAGTGAGAGCCGCTGCAATGCTGTAAAAAGGTTTCCGCTTAAAATGGATTCCTTGTATAATGGAAATGGACAGTTAATGATGACAAATGAGGGCAATTTTGAAGAAGTGACTGAATTAAAATCCTAGGGATAATAATTACAAGAGGAATGAGGCACACAAAGAAATTAAATATAGGCTCAATTCTGGAAATGCATACTATTACGCATTACAGGGACTCTTGTCATCTCAACTCCTCTCAAAAAACATTAAACTGAAAATATATAAAAATGTTGTTCTCCCAGTTGTATTATATGGATGTGAAACATGGACTCTTAGTTTAAGGGAGGAGAAAAGATTAAGAATATTTGAGAATAAAGTATTAGGAACATTTTTGGACAAAAAAAGAACAGACATGTATATGGAGAAGACTACAACAGTGAGCAATATGATCTTTATGGGAAACAGTAAAAGATAAGTCTCATAGACAGCAATGGGTAGAACATAATGGCATGATTGAGAATGAAAGAGGGTCATGGAAACTCCTTGTAGAAAACCACAGGGATAGCACCCAGTAGGTAGACTAAGAATGAGATGGGAGAATAACATTAAACATGATTTGAGAGAGGTAAATTATACAGGGAATGATTGGAAAACATTAGCTCAGGCTAGAGATGTATGGAGAGCTTTTGTCCACATGACCATGAACATACAAGTTAAAAATTGACTCTAGTAACCATCATGTTTGGTTCTTTGCAATTAAGGTGTAGCAGTGCACACCGAGAATTAGCTAGTTTAACAATAAAATAATATTGTTTTTAAGTTCTCAATCTTTAGGCTGTAAAGAATCAAAATATTATAAAATGTTCTGCTTGTCAAAATATATTTTATCCAATTAACATTACCTTCCTTGTGGCCAAGTGTCTTTCTCATTCATTGTCAAAATTAAATTATACTTAGGAATTTTAAAAGAATGAAACCTACCTTTGTAAATGCGACCTAAGCCTCGATAATCCATCTGATCTGAACAGTTAAAGACAACAACGTACTTCCCAAGTGTCTTGCCCATGTCTTTCACAGTCTCAGTTTTTCCTGTACCTGCAGGTCCACAAGGAGATCCTCCCATGCTCATAGCAAGAGCCTGAGCTAGTGTAATGTAACACCTACAACAATTACATTCATATAATGGTAATATACCTCTTAACATTTTTCTAAATTCAAAACTCATTTTTATTTTGTGTATGTAATAAATAGAATAAAGTACAAATAAAAAACCAAATTTATAGGAGGACTTCAAAATGTAAACATGAACATTCTATTAAATTAATATTAAGAAGCTAAATTAAATTTGAAGAGAAAAGTTTTTGCCTAGACCGGGACTCGAACCCAGGACCCTTGGCTTTCCGGGCCAAGTGTTCTACCAACTGAGCTACCGAGGCGAGTTACGATCTAGATGCAAATTTTTCTCTTATATATGTTGTAATTCCCTATCGCCAAATGCTTTGAAACCATTGTTTCTATCTTTGCAAATGGCGGCTTCTTAGTTAAGAAGACATTTATTGGGAATTTAACATTACTTTATAAAACTAGTAAGGCTTCTAATGATGTTTTTATTATTGATTTAACATTTCTCAATGAAAGAAGCTAAAGCTGTTACTATGATTGAAATAAGTATATTAAAGTACACTACTAAATTATTGTAATCAAATGGTAAAGAGAAAAATTTATGCCTGAACCGGGAATCAAACCCCGAACCTTCAGCTTTCCGTGCTGTTGCTCTTAACCATTGAGCTAATCCAGGCTTTTCTCTTTACCATTTGATTACATGAACATTCTATTCTATCTTAGTGTATCCAGCTATTTGCTGACAACACAAAGTTCCACTACATTGTTCTTCATTTTACAAAAGATGGATATGGCGACCAATGTTTGTAGTATATTCCAGCTGCTAGAGCCCAAAGATGAGGAGTAGTCAGGATATATTGTTGTGTTTTTTCCATAGTTCCAGGTATTAAAGATTTGAATTTAGTTGAGATGGGTAAAATTTCATCCAGCAATATTAACTGCTATATTTAAATTAATATTGGGAAGTAAACATTATGAGGTTATATCATTAATAGTGAGTGGAGAACATATTTTTGACGACTCACCTCATATAATTTCAAATTTCTTTTATACCGGCGGTTTCAGACAATATGTTGTCCCTCTTCAGCCATGACTGATGCCTAATAGCTTAAATTGTTGTGTACAGAACCAGAGATATTGGGTTCAATCCTGATTTAGGCATATATTTTTCTTCATGACTGAAGAGAGACAAGATATTGTCAGAAACCGCCGGTATCAAAGAAATTTGAAATTATATGAGGTGAGTCGTTAAAAATATGTTCTCCACTCACTAGTAATGATATAACCTCATAATGTTTACTTCCCAATATTAATTTAAACATATATTTTTCTCTTCAAATTTAATTTGTCATTGAATGAGAAGTGATACATTTAATATTAAATATTCAAGATACTGGTACATTCATTATGAATTACCTGTCTGTTAGAGGTGTAATGACAAGACGTTCTGTGCAACCAAGATATTCATTCTGATAAGTAAATGTAACATCAGTTATAGCAATTAATGTCTTGTCAATGTCTTCTTTGAAATAGAAGCGACATTGTTTCAGCCATTCAAAATCATTTGCTGATCTAACATTGAGACGTACCTGTAACCCATAATAAGTAGAGTTATCTGCAAATACACTGATTTTTACAATGTTTCTAATATTATTGAAAAATCACCACATATTTTGTCTTCTTTTTCGGCCAGTTTCATAGTAATTAATTCTCCATCTTTGGCATTTTCTGATAAAATGTGGGGATTGTGATAAATTCTACATGGGGAAAAAAAAAAAAAAAGAAATTTGAAAACCAGAATGAAAGAATGCCTAAGAAATGTTAAAAATGGAGAAGTAGAAAAATCTGCAGTAGTCACTCACACTCGGCCAGAAAAGCATCAAATTAAAAAAAATGCTAAATTCTTCTTCTTGTCTTGTAAGCCCATGTTTCCCTTAACAGAGTTTTAGGCACTCTACCCTACAGGGAAGAATTTCAACCATACTAATTTAGTTACACTTGTTTTCGTGTAGATGTCATTTGAGTGGTCCATGGTCAGCGTTCCACCTCATACTGACATCTAGGAAACCAAGGTAGGGAAACTAGGACGGGAAAATTCGGTAAATTTTGCTTAGAGGGCTTTTCATTCAGGCTTAAGGGTCTTTTATGAGCCTGAAAATCTTCAGACTCGGGACCCATGGCTTAAAGTCCCTCCCGGAGGACTTGCTCCTTGGATTTTTCCATCCTAAAAAAATCCATCGACCCCGGCTGGGTTTGAACCCGCGACCCTAGGGACCACAGGCAAGAAGCATAATCACTAGTCTACCGTGGCCGATGCTAAATTAAAAATACAAACAGAAGAACCTAAAGAACTCACATTTTGGGAAAAATAATCTAAATTTAAAAAATAAGGAGAAATCAATGAATTTTGAAGTTCTCAGCGAATGTGATTTGATTCGTAGGTTCATTAGTCTACCAACACATGGAGAAAGAAATAGAAAATCATCACAACAGATATTGGTTGAGAAATCACTGAAGATGGAGAATCCAGTCATAAAGAACACAAAATATGAAGTGAGGTGATTTTTCATTAATATTAGTTTATTAATTCTTCATAATGTTACTTCCTACAATGTTAAAACATTCTTATTATTTCTGCAACAGGAAATAAAGAATAAAGTTAATTTACAGAGAGTTGTTCTAATTATTTATTTTAGGAAGTAATACTTTAAGGTTCTTTTTATCAAGTTTTTTTGAGTCTAAAAATATCTTACCTCAATTTAATGTTGATTGCTAGAACATATTCTTCTATATCATCGTCAGCTTTACTAGACTGATGAGTTACAGATAGTTACTTATGAAATATGACTTGACTAAGAGTATAATAAATCAATGACGTTAATGTAGTACATGCATGAGTGTGAACCCACTATAAGCCTTTGGGGCAGTAAGATGTTAAGACTTCCATCTTACTTCATTAATTTTCTCTAAGAGGCTCAGTTGATCCTGGGACATGTTGCCTCAAGAAAGTTTTTCTTACTGGGTTTACAGTCCTTTGAGTCCAACCATAGCCCCTCTTTTGTTAGGGGTTTCAAGACCAAGCTAATTTAGTTATATTTGAAGAGAACATTTTTTTGCCTAGACCGAGACTCAAACCCGGGACCCTTGGCTTTCCAGGCCAAGTACTCTACCAACTGAGCTACTGAGGTGAGTTGCGATCTAGATGCAAATTTTTCTTTTTTTGTTGTAATTCCCTCACGCCAAATGCTTGAAACCGTTGCTTCTATCTTTGCAAATGGCGGCTTCTTACTTAAGAAGACATTTATTGGGAATTTAACACTACTTTATAAAGCCAGTAGGGCTTCTATTGACGTTTTTATTATTAATTTAACACTTCTCACTGAAGGATAAATTTTTCTCTTCAAATATAATTTATCCTTCAATGAGAAGTGTTAAATTAATAATAAAAATGTTAATTTAGTTATGTTTATTCCCCTGCAGATGTCATGGATGACATGTGGTTGTCATACCGACCCAATGAGACATCTAGTAGGCAACTAGGGCATTATTTTGAAAAGAAAAATTGGAAAAACTGCACTTACACTATCTCAAAACTGCAAAGAACTGCAAATACACGGTAGCAGTTAGAAGTAGCAGCGATAACGTTATCATTGAATGATAACCCACAAACATCATAGTGAGTTACCAAACGTTTATTAAAAATGGGTGCACACTTACTTATCACTCCCTAACGCTGATCCAACCAGCGATAACCCAAAACAACGATAGAAAAATCATAGACTAAGTAATATACTCTGTGGAGAAAATAGCAGTTAGCGTCAACAGTCTAACAGTCTCATAATATTGCAATTTGCGTATTTAAATAAATACTTTAAAATTGTCTAATAATGTTATAAAAATTGTTTTAAAACATTTTAAAATATTAGAAAATGATGGTAAGTACAGAACAAAAGTTATAGTTTACAACAATATAACAGAAAAATTATGCGCTAGTAGAAGTGCAGTTGCCCGAAAAATTAATTTCATAAATTAATTATGGGAATGAAAAAATGAATGCTTGAACCGTGTCTTGAACCTCAAAAAACAAAGGTATTACTTAGATGATGAAGGCCAGTAAATTTTGCTTTGAGGCCTCTTTTTTCAGGCTTGAGGTTCTTTTAAAAGTCTGAATATCTTCAGACTCAGGGCCCACAGCTTAAAGTCCTTTCCAGAGGAATTGTTCTCTCCATTTTTTCATCCTAAAAAGTCCATTGATCCTGGCCAGGTTTGAACCCAAGTCCCTCTGGACCGAGGCAAGGAATGTAACTACTAGACCACAATTGCAGATGAAGAAGGTTTAAGGCCGCATGCAAATACATTAGTCTCTACTCAAATTACTTCCAATCACTGGTGAGCTGACTCACCGTGAGCAATTACTGAGATCAAATTAACGGCCGACTTACCAGTCATGCATGAAAGTCGACATTTTCGTAATATTGGCAACGAATTACCCAGAATTCTCAGCGATAAAACCACTTCCGTTATTTTTGTCTGCTATAGAGGAACACATTTACGCTTGCGTCCCACAAATAATAACGTATACAACAACGTCTGCATCGTGCAATATTATGCTGATTCTCCTGTTCTTCCAGTTGAATTCTTTGGTAGACTCTATCAAATTCCTCTTCTCTGCATATACCGAAAACATGATCGAAGTCTTCAAGGTCCGACATCTTGGATAAAACGGCAAGGTTTCAAACTACATCGGTTACCATCGGTTCCCTTCGGGATTCTCACGATAAGTTTCTATCTTAAGCTATGATCTTAAGTTACCTCGTCAGGTAGCTTACGAATTTCAATAATTATTATCGCATGAATAGATTTCTGAGTAAGCAAAATCGTACTAGGATAAAACTTTCTCAGCAGAGAACGCCTTTTACGGTCTAATGCATTCAAAGATTCGACTCTTAGAGTCGAATGTTTGAACGCATTAGACAGTAAAAGGCGTTCTCTGCTGATAAAGTTTTATTCAAACACATTTTTCTTACTTATTTTAGGAATTCTCACTATGAGGTATATTCATTAAGGTAGAATATGTTTATCACTCACCTCATATTGTTCTTCTTATTTTATTATAAACTAGTTTCGGAACATAGTTTCTGTTCCATCCTCAGTAACATCACGACCGTTGTTCTGTCGTCTTGAAGAGTTGTCCTTCTCTCCTTCCATTGGCTGACTGAAAAACCTCGAAACCAGGTCATTCTCACCGGGAATTTTAAAGTTCATTAATTTCTTCTTTTCGCTCTTTTGAATGTAGATCTTTTCCCAAACAGTAAGTTCTTTAGGTTTTTCTATTTGTTTTAATAATTTTGCTTCTTTCTCGATAAGATGTTTTTCAGACCATGCATGGGCAGCCACTGCAGATTTTTCTACTTCCCCTTTCTTGACATTCCTGAGATGTTCTTTCACTCTAGTTTTCAAATTTCTTTTAGTTTTTCCTATGTAGAATTTCTCACATTCTTCACATTTAATTTGATAAATCCCTGATTTGTTTTCTTCTTTAATTTTCTCATTCTTATTAGGTCTAATCAGTCTACTGATGCTGTAGTCATTTTTGGGTGCTAACCTTATGTTGAAATCTTTAAAAATTTTTTGAAACTTGTGGTGTTTTAATGGATGATATGTGAATTTTCTAAATTTTACATTATCTTCTTTTTACTTTTAGAAGAGTGCTTTGATTAATAAATTTTTGTCTTTTGAACTTGTTTATTTTTTTGAGTATCATTTTTATAGCAAAACCATTTTTCGTGGCTACGTTGATTATGTGTTCTTTTTCTTTTTCATAATTTTCTTTGTTCATTGGTATGTTCACTAATCTATGTGTAAAACTAATGAAAACTGCTTCTTTGTGAGCTATGTGATTGAAACCTAAAGCTTTTATGTAGTTATCTATATGTGTCTTCTTTCTGTAAATTCCAAATTCTATCTTATTTTCTTCATTCCTTTTTAAGTTGAGATCTAAAAATGGTATTTCTCCATTGATTTCCTTTTCCATAGTGAACTTTATAGTTTGACTTTGAATGTTCAATAATTTTAATGCATCATCTATCTGTTTATGATTAACTATTGCAATTATGTCATCCACATATCTGCACCAGAACATTTTTCTTGCTCAGAAATCTATTCACGCGGTAATAATTGTAAAGCTACCTGACAAGGTACCTTAAGATCGTAGCTCAAGATGTAAACTTATGTGAAAATCCCGAAGGGAACCGATGTAGTTTGAAACTTATCCAATATGTCGGACCTTTAAGACTTCGATCATGTTTTCGGTATACGCGGAGAAGAGGAATTTGATAGAGTCTACCAAAGAATTCAACTGGAAGAACAGGAGAATCGGCGTAATATTGAGCATCGCAGACGTGTTTGTATATGGTATTATTTGCGGGATGCATGCATAAATGCATTCCTCTATAGCAGACGAAAATAACGGAAGTGGTTTTATCGCTGAGAATTCTGGGTAATTCGTTGCCAATATTACGAAAACGTCAACATTCATGCATGACCGGTTAAGGCGACCGTTAATTCGATCTCAGCTCACCAGTGATTGGAAGTAATTTGAGTAGAGAGTAATGTATTTGCATACAACCCTTAGAGCTGTTTAAAAATCTTAACTACATCCGGATTCAAAATCATGACCCTCCAGCTTGTAATGTGTTGCCTTAATCAACTATTCTATTAATTTAACCAAAATTAAAGTGGGAAGTAACACTATGAGGTATTTCCAATTTATGAAAAAAGTTGGAGTTTGACTGAAGATGAAAGTAAAATGACTTCTGAAACCAGTATCATGAAAACACAATTTTATGAGGTGAGATATATAAAAAACATTTTCTCCAACTCATTCATAAATTTAAAAAATACTCTATTAATGTATATATTGTCTATATATATTATTTGTCACATCTGTCAACACTTACCAAAATGTCAAAAATATCTCTTTGATGTACGTGAATAGTAATGAGAGTTTCAAACTTGATCCGTTCAATTTTTGTTAGGTCTCTGGTTGTCTGATCAATAAGAGTGTTAAGTAATTCAAGAAACTTATTGTTGGTTTCAGACATTATCTTCTTGTCTGCCCGAGCTTGCATCAAAGCAGATTCACCATCTCGAGTCCAGATCATTTGTATGCCCAGAATTCCAACCTGTAAATCATACTTAGTTACAATAAATGCAATAAAAATAATTAATAACCGAGTTAGAATTTAACACCTCACCTCATAATTGTACATTTCTCAAAGACTAGTTTTGATACTTCTGTTTATCATCCTCAGCTCTATCTAACTGTTGAATTGGTGGTTGGAGATCCTGTAGTTGATGTTTTTATTATTCATTTCATACATCTCAATGATGGATAAATCATATTTGATGAGAACAATTTTACTCTCAGATCGGGGCTCGAACCCAGGACCTTTGGCTTTCTGGGCCAATGCTCTACCAACAGAGCTATCCGAGCGAGTTCCGATCTAAATGCAAGTTTTTCAACGTATATAAGAGAAAAATTTGCATTTAAATAGGAACTCGCTCGGATAACTCAGTCGGTAGAGAATTGGCCTGGAAAGTCAAAGGTCCTGGGTTCGAGCCCCAGTCTGAGCGTAAAATTTCTCTCTTCAAATATGATTGATCCTGTAGTTGTTTCTTACTCCCTCTGGTGGCTGATCGATGAACTTCTAAATTAAATATTTTTCCCCGGGAATTTCAAAATTCATGATTTTTCTTTTATTTTTGCAGATGTGAATTTTCTGCCAAACTGTGAGTTCCTTAAACTTATCTAACTGTTACAATAATTTGGTCTTTGTTTCAAAATTATTGATAAATCTGAGGAACTCACAGTTTGGAAGAAAATTATCGTCTGCAAAAATAAATGAAAAAATCATGAATTTTGAAATTTTTGGGGAAAAAGAGTTAATTTGTAAGTTCGTCGATCAGCCACCAGAGGGAGTAAGAAACAATCTACAGGATCGCCAATCACCAAATCAACAGTTAGATAGAGCTGAAAATTATACACAAAAGTAGTCTTCAAGGAATCTATAATTACTAGATGAGGTGATAAATTCTATTCATAGTTAAATATGGGAACTAACATTATGAGGTTCTTAATTCGTAAATTAATGAGTCATTTTTTAACATCTTACCTCATATTTTATGTTTGAAGAAACATAAAATATGAGGTTAAAAAATGACTCATTAATTTATGATAAATTCTAACTCAATTACTAATTAAAATAAACCTTTTAGTGCCACTTCCTTTAAATATTAACGACAATAAAAATAGTCTGTTACTCTGTCCCTCTATCTACACCCATACATCCCCTACAGAGGGATAAGAGTGCTCTCTTGTAGGAGTTACTTATCCAAGGCTAATTTAGTTATATTTATTTTCCTATAGATGTCAGCAAGTGACATCACCTCAACGAAACAACTAGTATACAACTAAAGTATTACTTTAATGGAAAAAGTCGATTAAATTTTGCTCAGAGGCTGTAATTTAGGCTCAATATTCATTTACAAACCAGAAAATCTTCAGACTTGGAGTCCATGACTTTTTCCATCCTAAAAAATCTATTAATCTCAGCTGGGTTTGAACCTGCAACCATTAGGGCCTAAGGCAAGGAATGTAACCACTAGACCATTTAAGCCGATAATAAAAATAATATGAATGAATAAAGTAAAGTAAAGTAAAGTAAAGTGATCCACGACAGGCCTCGAGAGGCCCTTGGGGTAGTGGGAGGTTAAGGCTCCCACTTTTTCTGGACAATCGGCACTTGATGTCAGCCGGGTTATCAGCCCTGCATGACGGCTGCCTTTACCCCCAGAACAAGTGTCCGGTACTCATTTCCGTTAGAGGCTGAGTCGACCCCAGGGTCATGGTGCTGCCAGAGGGTTTGGGTCAGTTTAAAAATCCTGACCCCATGGACTCGAACTCTCGTCCTTCCGGCTTGTAGCATAGTGCCTTAACCACTACACTACGGCTTGCTCCAATATGAATGAATATCTGTAGAAATTTTCCATGTTATTATTTTTAATTTATTACTTCTCACTGAATGACAAATTATATTTGAAGAGAAAAATTTACACCTAAACTATAAACTCGAGGTACCTGGTTTTGTACACCAGTGCTCTTGATAAAGAAGCTGTCAGATGATGTGTGGAACAAAAGTTCACTGCCTTTAGCATGCAGGGATTGTATAAGAGAGAGAAATTCACATTTAAATTGGGATACCTGAATAGCTCAGTAACAGAGCACTGGTGTATAAAATCAGAGACCTTGTGTTCAAATCCAAGTTTAGGTGTAAGTTTTCTCTTCAAACATAATTTGTACGTAGAACTTACTGAAATCCTTTTTATCATAGGTTTCAAGATATCCTGAGACATACAAGAGATACAGAATTTATAATATAAAAAAAACCTTCCCTACTCAAGTTTAGTGTAATGCTAGGTCAAGGGATGAGATGAGATGAAGCCCTTATTGAGGGTCTGTGATATACAAGGATGCCGGCTGACTAAACTCATTGCCACATCAAAGGGAAAATGAAATGGAATTAAATGAATGGCATGATTACCGACAAATGGTGCAATTAAGTTTTTTGACAGGGAAAAATTGGAGAATCCCCTAGAAAAATCTGCTATGGCTCTGATTCGCCAACCACAGAGTCATTGAGATGCAAATTCAGAACCCAAAGGTGAAAGACAAGGCCTAACCACTTACAGCATGAACCTGGCTTAAGATTATAATATTATGGAAGATAATTGTTGAAGATTCAATTATAGGTAAAAAAAAAACTTATATCTGTATATAAATATTTTTTCACTAAACTAACCTGTGCTGGCATCTTATCAAGAAATGACAGGAGATTGAAGTTCAGGTCATTAATCATCGTGAAGGCTTGTCTAATTATTGCATGCAAAGATTGTTGAGAAGTTTGCAGCAATGACGTTAACCATGTCTCAACACTTCCTTCAGCCCGTACTGCTCGTTCAAGCTGCAATAAACAGAATAGTCATTATTGATATTTTTTATTCTTTTTAACACTACTTTTTTAGCTAGATAACTTTTAATGGACAAGGCACTGGTATAAAAACCAGAGATCCTGGGTTCAAACCCTGGTTTAGGCAAAAATTTTCTCTTAAAAATATTAATTAGTCCTTTAATGTATGAGATAAATTAAAAAAAACATAAAAATCGCCGTTACCTCATATTTTTTAAATAAAATAAATGATTGGAGTGCCCAGATAGCTCAACGGTAGAGCATTGGCCTAGAAAGCCAAAGGTCCTGGTTTCAAACCCCAGTCCGAGCATATAATTTTTCTCTTCAAATATAATTTATCCATCAATGAGAACTGTTAAATTAATAATAAAAACATCGAAAGAAACCCTGCTCGGCTTTATAAAGTAATGTTTAAATTCCCAATAAAAGTCTTCTTAAATTAGAAGCCGTCATTTGCATAATTGAAGCAAAGGCTTGAACAATTTGGCAATCGGGAATTAACAATGTATAAGAGAAAAAATTGTGTTTAGATTGGAGTGCCCAGATAGCTTAGCAGTAGAGTATTGGCATAGAAAGCCAAAGTTCCTGGATTCAAACCCCAGTCTGAGCATATAATTATTTTCTTCAAAAATGAATACAAGTTACAATAATTTTAAAGAATCAAACCTGACTGAAGTGTTTTGTGCCACTAACTACAGGAGTCATGTTCTAAAGAATTATAATTTCAGTTGTCTTAATTGGATTGTGTTATTTCTTAAACTGCTATTCAATTGTCCTCATGTGCCTAAGTAGACCCTGTTCTAGACTTAGATAACTTTTTTTTTATAATTGAGAATAAAATCCAGGACTGTGGGATACTAGATAGACATTCTAATTAATACAGTAGCATGGTCAGAAAAAACATCAAATTGAAAGAAAGTCTAAGTTAATAAAAGAAACAGAAAAACCTAAAGAGCTTATGGTTTGGGAAAAATATCCACATTCGAAAAAACAAAAAGGAGAAATTAATGAATTTTGAAATTGCAGGGGACTGCGATTTGATTTGAAGGTTCATCAGTTTACCAATGGTTGGAAGAAGAAACAATGCCTCTGCACAAGAGAACAACAGCCATGAAAATTATTTTGAAAAGAAAAAATTAACACTTGAACCAGGATTTGTTTTTCTTTACTATTGATTACAAAATTTTAAATATCTTGAAAATATGAAAAATGCTCACTTGAATGGATTCACCCTCTGATGAAATGATGGCTGTCATCTTATTATATTCCACATCATGAAATTTGACAAAGCGAGTGTTGTCAAAGATAGACAATAAATGATTTTGAATTGTATGAGAATCTGATGCCTGTCCTAGAATTTCCAAGAGTGCAGGATCTGACACGAAGAAGAATCTTGGGAACATCATGCGCTTCTTTTCTAAGTAACTGAAATTGATAAAAACATTATCATATATTTAATGAGCAGAATCACAAAATCAGATAATTTAATACGTTAGAATGTACATGTGATATATATATACAGAATAACAGCTGACACTTACCCACTAAGTGATTTTTGACAAAGTTCTAACTGTTCCTGCAAATGTGGTAATAGCTGCTTCAGCAAATCATCTCCAACACAGCATGCCACAACGCCTGGTGTCTCATGGGCCCTCTGCATTATTTTTTGCCATGATTTGTCAATTTTACTGAATCTGCGAGTTGAATAATTGGAAAAATAAAAATAATTAATCTGTTTAATGGACAGTTAATGACAAATGAAGGAAATTTGATGAAGTGGCTGAATTCAAATACCTAGAACAATAATCACAAATAGGAATGAGATGCACAAAGAAATTAAACATAGGCTCAATTCTGGAAATGCATACTATTACGCATTACAGAGACTCTCGATGTCCTAACTTCTTTAAAAAAAAGTCAAACTGAAAATATATAAAACTATTATTCTACCAGTTATATTATATGATTGCGAAACATGGAATCTTACTTTAAGGGAGAAAAGGATATTACGAGTATTTGAGATTAAATTCTTAGGAAAATTTTTGGACCAAAGAGAGATGAACAGACAGGTGAATGGTGAAGACTACGTAACAGTGAACTACTACATGGTCTTTATAGGAAACCAGATATAATAAGAACAGTTAAGTCTCGTAGACTGCGATGGGCAGGACATGTGACATGAATGGGGAATGAAAGACATTCATGGAAGTTGCTTGTAAGAAAGGGGCACGCCGTAGCGTAGTGGTTAAGGCACTGAGCTACAAGCCAGAGGGTCGAGGGTTCAAGTCCCGTTGGGGTCAGGATTTTTAAACTGACCCAAACCCTCTAGCGGCACTAGGGCCCTGGGGTCGACTCAGCCTCTAACGGAAATGAGTACCAGACGCTTGTTCTGGCTGACAACCCGGCTGACATAAAGTGCCGATTGTCTAGAAAAAGTGGGAGCCTTAACCTTCTACTACCCCAAGGGCCTCCGGGCCTGTTGTGGGATCACTTTACTTTTTTTTTGCTTGTAAGAAAACCAGAGGGAAAAATGCCCAGTTGGTAGACCAAGAATGAGGTGGGAGAATAACATTAACTATGATTTGAGAGAAGTAGATTATACAGGGGATGATTGGAAGACATTAGCTCAGGATAGGAATGTATGGGGAGCTTATGTCCGTGCGGTCATGAACCTATGGGTTCAATAGTGCCAGTGAGTTAGTTAGTTTAAAATACACACACTCGCTAATAAGTGTTTTATATTAAATGTTAAGTGATAATAACCGGTATGCATTTATGAACTGGAAGCTGAAACCTTAAGCGGAAAAAAGAGACAGATGTAGTTTATAATTATGCAACACCATGCAGATTTCTGATTGGAGGCGACCCATGAATTAAGTTATATGACAAGAGGTATAACTAACAACTCACTGGCACTATCAAACCTGTAGTTTCATGATCATGTGGATCTCCATACATCCCTGTCCTGAGCTAATATTTTCCAATCATTCCCGGTATAATCTACTTCCCTCAAATCATGTCAATGTTATTCCTGCACCTCATTCTTGGCTTACCTACTGGGCACTTTCCAACTGGTTTTTTCCTACAAGGAGGTTTCATGCCCATCTTTAATTCCCCATTCATGCCACATGTCCTGCCCAACACAGTCTATGAGACTTAACTCTTCTTAATGTTTTATTTTAGGAAGTAATATTTTGAGGTTCTTTTAATCAAGTTTTATTGAGTCTGTACTATCTTACCTCAATTTAACGTTGATTTGTTATAGAACATGTTTTGATTAGTCTTCTAATCATCCTCAGACTGGTTGGATTTATGTTGTAAACCCTGGATGTCGATGTCAGTTCCCTCCTGCGGTCGGCTGAAGAACCTCCAAACAAGGTTACGTTCAGTCGGTATTTCGAAATTCATAACTCTGTTTTTGTTCTTCTGAATGTAGATTTTTCCCCAAATAGTTAGTTCTTTTGTATTTTCAAAATATTGATGAATGTGATGATGTTTGGAGGTTCTTCGGCTGACTGCAGGAGCGTTTACAACATAAATCCAACCAGTCTGGCCATGCTGAGGATAACTAGAAGATTAATCGAAACATGTTCGATAACAAATCAACATTAAATTGAGGTAAGATAAGTACAACATAAATAAAACCAGTCTGGAAAAGCTGATGATAAAACAGAATTGTTTTGAAACATGTTCAAGAACAAATCAACATTAATATTGAGGTAAGATGTCCAGACTAAAAATAATATAATTAAGATAAGTACAAACTCAATAAAACTTAAATTTGAAGAGAAAAATTTTCGCCTAGACCGGGACTCGAACCCGGGACCCTTGGCTTTCCAGGCCAAGTGCTCTACCAACTGAGCTACCGAGGCGAGTTACGATCTAGATGCAAATTTTTCTCTTATATACGTTGTAATTCCCTATCGCCAAATGCTTTTGCAACCATTGCTTCTATCTTTGCAAATGGCGGCTTCTTAGTTAAGAAGACATTTATTGGGAATTTAACATTACTTTATAAGCTAGTAAGGCTTCTAATGATGTTTTTATTATTAATTTAACATTTCTCAATGAAAGATAAATTAAATTTGAAGAGCTTATAAAGTAATGTTAAATTCCCAATAAATGTCTTCTTAACTAAGAAGCCGCCATTTGCAAAGATAGAAGCAATGGTTTCAAAAGCATTTGGCGATAGGGAATTACAACGTATATAAGAGAAAAATTTGCGTCTAGATCGTAACTCGCCTTGGTAGCTCAGTTGGTAGAGCACTTGGCCCGGAAAGCCAAGGGTCGCGGCTTCGAGTCCCGGTCTAGGCGAAAATTTTTCTCTTCAAATTTAATTTATCTTTCATTGAGAAATGTTAAATTAATAATGAAAACATCATTAGAAGCCTTACTAGCTTATAAAGTAATGTTAAATTCCCAATAAATGTCTTCTTAACTAAGAAGCCGCCATTTGCAAAGATAGAAGCAATGGTTTCAAAAGCATTTGGCGATAGGGAATTACAACATATATAAGAGAAAAATTTGCGTCTAGATCGTAACTCGCCTCGGTAGCTCAGTTGGTAGAGCACTTGGCCCGGAAAGCCAAGGGTCCCGGGTTCGAGTCCTGGTCTAGGCGAAAATTTTTCTCTTCAAATTTAATTTATCTTTCATTGAGAAATGTTAAATTAATAATGAAAACATCATTAGAAGCCTTACTAGCTTATAAAGTAATGTTAAATTCCCAATAAATGTCTTCTTAACTAAGAAGCCACCATTTGCAAAGATAGAAGCAATGGTTTCAAAAGCATTTGGCGATAGGGAATTACAACGTATATAAGAGAAAAATTTGCGTCTAGATCGTAACTCACCTCGGTAGCTCAGTTGGTAGAGCACTTGGCCCGGAAAGCCAAGGGTCCCGGGTTCGAGTCCCGGTCTAGGCGAAAATTTTTCTCTTCAAATTTAATTTATCTTTCATTGAGAAATGTTAAATTAATAATAAAAACATCATTAGAAGCCTTACTAACTTATAAAGTAATGTTAAATTCCCAATAAATGTCTTCTTAACTAAGAAGGCGCCATTTGCAAAGATAGAAGCAATGGTTTCAAAAGCATTTGGCGATAGGGAATTACAACGTATATAAGAGAAAAATTTGCGTCTAGATCGTAACTTGCCTCGGTAGCTCAGTTGGTAGAGCACTTGGCCCGGAAAGCCAAGGGTCCCGGGTTCGAGTCCCGGTCTAGGCAAAAATTTTTCTCTTCAAATTTAATTTATCTTTCATTGAGAAATGTTAAATTAATAATAAAAACATCAATAAAACTTAATTATTTCTTCTTATTACATCTGTTTTCCCATGAAGATTATATAGCTCAATGTTATGCAGTCTTCTCCATTCCTCTATCTAATTTTTCTTTGAACTTTATTATCAAATATTAGAAATCTTTTCTACTCCCTTAAAGTAAGAGCCATGTTTCACATCCATATAATATGACAAGAGGTATAGTGTAGATTATCTTATTGTACCACTATTGATTTTGTAATTCTAATTATATTCTCACTGTAACTTAAAATTTTCATCAAGTAAACACCAACTCAATTGATTACTTAAGATTTAGATGGAATTTCTTTAATTTAACTTCACAGATGTTTACATGAAACTTCTTAATTTATGTAATTTATTTCTCAATATTTCAATAATTTCCCACAAATAATTTGCTACTAATAAAGTCTCTTTCTTCACAATTTATTTTACAACCCAGTTCTTTACACTCATGACAGCTTCACATAAAACATTTACTTGACTTCACATTAAGTAATGTTTACTGATCTAAACTTTGGACATGACTGACTGGTCCGATCTTCAACCTTCTTTAATATGCAAGTGCAGGAATATTCTGGAATTCCAGTCTACACTCATCTCGAGTAGAAGACTCAAGAACCTCTTTTCCAGAAAATGTACCCCTCACCTCATAAAATATAGTCCTCACATCTGAAAGTTGCAGAGACCATTATCTTCATCCTCAACTAAACTTTGATCTTGTTATATATTAATATTTACCTCATAGCATCATTTCCCAAGATTTTTTATAAAATCAATGTCATTACTCAAATTTACAATTATTTAAATAAAGATTTCATAAAGGTAAACTGGATTTACTCTTACTGAATTTATTTTATGCCTTCTTTATGATTTTTAAGCTAAGTTTTAAATGAGTACAAATTAGTAGGCTATCAAAATATTTTTCTCTTCAAATATGATTTATCCTTCAGTGAGAAGTGTTAAATCAATAATAAAAACAATCTATCAAAATATTATTTATTTTCTCACCTCTTGGCCTCTTTTGGAAGTTGTTTAGCAATGTCCCCTCCTACAAATACAGCTTCCAAATACACCCATAGATTCTGAACAAGAAGCCAACGTTCTAAAATCTCATTTGTGTTTCCTAAATCTGTCACCCACTGTTGAATCTGTTTGCGGAATGGTGGATTATATCTGTAAAATGCAAAAGTAAGTTTATTAAGATATATTATTATGCAATAAATTATAATTATTAAAACTCAGCTCTTGTTAATAACAGTAGTATTGTTATGGCACTTATAAGTAATTTTTTTCACACTTCAGTGGTCTCAAATAACTGTTTCCGACTGTCTATATTCATATATCCCCACATGGGGCACTCCATTGCATGAGTATTTAACCAAACTAATTTAGTTATTTTGATATTTTATTTACCCCTCAGGGGTCCTCATCTAAGGGATATGTGGATGGCGACCACAAGGTGCCCAAGCCGAGCAAAACATTTCTTCCACTTACTTGTGTTTTGCACTCTTTTAACTTTACTATCTAACCTCTCTTGGTTAACTCTTGTTTTTTCGACCCCGACGCTATTAGGGCATCCGAGGGCTAGGGAGTCTTTCCTTTCTTCCATTTCTTCTTTCCATTATTTTCTTTTCTTCTCCAGAAAAGCCTGACCAGAGGCTATAAGATGGCAGGCCCATCACTCGTCTTGCCTTCCTTTGGCCAGCAACCAATCGAAGGGACTATTATTATGCTTTTAAGTCTTATACGAGAATTTTCCGGAAGAAGCTGGAGGGAAAATTTTCTATACGATCGTAACAGGCCTTGGCCTAATACTTGGAAGGAAGAAGAAGAAGAAGATATTTTATTTAAATATTAATATTTACCAATACTGGACAATTGTATTATGAAAAAAATTAATGCTCGAACCGGGACTTCAATCCCAGACCTCTGGTTCTACGCACCAGTATGCAGTCCATTACACCATTCAAGACACGATACAAACATCAGCATTTCTTTCTTCATATACAATTCTCTAATCATCCGAAGACTGATAGATGGCTTCTATTCAAGAAGTATTTTTAATGAGAATTTTACATTACTTTTTTAAGCAGAAAAGCTTAAATATTAATATTTCCAATACTAGACAATATTATTTTGAAAAGGTGCTTGAACCAGGACTTGAACCCCGGACCTCTGGTTCTGCACCACTATACAGTCCATTACTGAAGAAAGAAATGTTGACATTTGTACTGTGTCTTGAATGGTGTAATGGACTGCATGCTGGTGTGTAGAACGAGAGATCTGGTGTTCAAGTTTCAGTTCAACCATTAATTTTTCTTTTCAAAATAATTTAGTCATGCTTATTTTCCTACAGATGTCACATATGATATGTGGTTAGCTCATCATCTCAAAGAGACAGCTAATAGGCAACTGTGGTATTAAACTATATAGGAAATAACACTATGAGGTATATTTTAAATTATCCTGTTTTCTAATCTAGACATGTTTTTGAAACCTTATAGGTTGATTTGTTCTAGTACATGTTTCACTACCGTTGTCTCTAAATGTTTCAAAAGTTTAGACAAGTCTTTGGAATTAACAGATTGGAAAAAGATATACATTCACAAGAAACAAATATACTCGTAGATCCTTGAATTTTTAAGTTCCCAGCAGACAAAATTTAATCTCAAAGTTCATAAAATTAGCACCAGATGGCAGTTTGGAAGTTGATGGTAAATGGCAGAATTTCAACAGTTGGAGTTTTGACTGAGGTCCTGTGAAAATCAAGGAGTTTTATGAGGTGAGATGTAAAAAGATTTCTCCAATTCATTTTAAAAATTGTAAATTACCTCAAAGAGTTACTTACCATTGTAATTTGTATTAAAATTAATGTATCTATTTTAGAAAGAAAAATTAATGCTCAAACTGGGACTCAAACCCCGTATCTCTGGCTACATGCATCAGCATGATAACCGTTACACCATTTGAGCTACAATACGAACGTCAACAATTCTATCTCTATCGTCCAAAGGCCAACAGCCGGCGCTACCAACAACACCCTCGGACGACTTCTATTCAAAAGTATTTTTATTGAGAACTAGCTAATACCCGGCATGCGCTGCTACGCCTAAATAAATGAAAAATTAATGTACTTTCATGTTTAGTTGAATAAGTGAATGGAAAAATAATTATAAATTTATATTTTTTAGAAACCCCATGCTGATTACCCAGTGTTGCCTGGGAGTCTACTTATTCCGATCTTCTTGACATAAATGAGCTGAAACACAAAAATTAATGTATTTTATAAATTATATTTGAAGAGAAAATTTTTTTTTTTTTCGCCTAGACCGGGACTCGAACCCGGGACCCTTGGCTTTCCGGGCCAAGTGCTCTACCAACTGAGCTACCGAGGCGAGTTACGATCTAGATGCAAATTTTTCTCTTATATACGTTGTAATTCCCTATCGCCAAATGCTTTGAAACCTTGCTTCTATCTTTGCAAATGGAGGCTTCTTAACCCGTCCGCAGGTGGAGCGACGTGACGGTACGCAAGTTGAATTCTTCGCCACATGGCGGAACGATGTGACATTTCCGCTAGCTACACGCACTGCTTTAAACTGTAATTATGACCTTTGTGTTTTACATTAACTATTTACCCGTTTATACAATTTTATGTAGAGACTTTCAAAGTTTATATTAGTGCATATATTAACTGATTACGGCCCTCAGTAACAAGTTAAAAATAATTTTATATTTGCACTTATTCTTACGGTCTCGACATTTTTTTCTTAAATGTATAACTTGATAAAGGATTATTATAAAACTAAATTCGCCTTTTTTGTAGATTAGCTTGTCTATCAAATTGAATCTATTTTCAAATCTCTTCATTTTTTAATAATAATGTCGCAAAATTCAGTATATATAAAGACCCAACAAAGGTATTTTCCGATTTACGCTACAGTACAGGACCACAATAGTAATTTCAGATATATATATATTTCAAATGACGATATCCTTACATTATGGAAAGGTAGTTAGTCTACACTTCACTCAGTATCTAAAAGTAAAGTGGTCCACTACAGACCTTAGAAGGTTCTTGGGATATTAGGAGGTTAAGGCTCCCCACTTTTCTAAACTATCGGTACTTGATGTAAGCCGAGTACTTATTTCTGTTTGACGGCCCATAACAAGCATCTGGTACTCATTTCAGTTAGAGGCTGTCAACCCCGGTTCACGGTGCCGCCTGAAAGTTTGGTTCAGTTTAAAATCCTGATCCACCGGGACTCAAACCCTCGATCTTCCGGCTTGTAGCATGTTGATCTTTTAAGTCCACGCCTCCGGTGAAGCTATTATAGTCATATTTCATCAACTGGTTTCGGTTTGGAAACCAGAAGAAAGGCATTGAAATTTAGGGTTGATGAAGGTCTTTTAGTACAACAGGTCTGATGTGTAGAAAGACCATTTTTTTGAAGGCACACAACCTAAAATAATGTTTCCAAAGTGTTAGAAAGACACATTTGGAGAAGGCTGCCCCCCCCCCTACAAGAAAGAAGGTCAGCGCATAGAAGCAATGTGTTTGTAATAAACATGAAAACAAAGTAAACGCAAGGGGAAAAAAATACACTTATTGTTGTCCCGAGTGTCAAACAGCTGGTTTACAATTTTGAAGATTTATCACCACCCAATTTTTGAAGTTCATACTTTTTTTTTTCAAGACCCTTCTCTTTTGTGTAAATATTTTCGTTTTGTTGTTAGGTAAAGTCGGTTCTCTGAATTCTTCAAAGAATCCCTAGTGCAATACACTGTGTCACTTATGTGAGAAATTTTACAAAAGGGACCTATTTTCAACTGTGGCACAACAACCATAAATAAGTCTGCAAAAAATGCAGAGATGTTACGTGAGAACCGTAACAAATTTAATTAATTAAATATTATATTAAGGGTTCACCATAAACGAATTGCAAAAACATTTAAATTACTCAAGATATATCAATTTAAATGCGTTTGTTGGAATACTGGCACTGAACGGCTGAGTTTAAATACCGGTGAACTTCCTCCCGCATCAGAGTATTCCCGGCCATTTAAATCCATCCACTCTGAAGGGTTAATTAAGAAGACATTTATTATAAAAAAATTTTTTTTTCTTCAAATATATAATTTATCTTTCATTGAGAAATGTTAAATCAATAATAAAAACATCATTAGAAGCTTTACTAGCTTTATAAAGTAATGTTAAATTCCCAATAAATGTCTTCTTAACTAAGAAGCCGCCATTTGCAAAGATAGAAGCAATGGTTTCAAAAGCATTTGGCGATAGGGAATTACAACGTATATAAGAGAAAAATTTGCGTCTAGATCGTAACTCGCCTCGGTAGCTCAGTTGGTAGAGCACTTGGCCCGGAAAGCCAAGGGTCCCGGGTTCGAGTCCCGGTCTAGGCGAAAAAATTTTTCTCTTCAAATATAATTTATCTTTCATTGAGAAATGTTAAATGTATTTTATGTTTAGTTAAATAAGTATGAGGGAAAATTTATATCGTAATTATTTTTAGATACCCCGTGCTGTTTACCCGGCGTTGACCGGGAATCTACTCACACGATCTTCTTGGCATAAATGAGCTAAAAGACAAAATTCGTTATTGTGAGTTATCCATAAAAGAATATCCACCATGTGCTGCTATGCTTGCACAGGAATCTATGTACTTGTCTCTATCTTCTTGGCGTCAGTGAAAGACAAAAATGGTCATTATGAGTTATCCATAAGAGATAAACATATGCTGTCACAGACTTTATTGTAGAGCTTTTTGAGATATTCAATTCTGTGTACATTAATTTTGTGTATTTGTTATGGTTTAGGCAGCGTAAGCCATTTAAGTGTCCAAAGAGCTACTTTTTTCATGTTTTCCACTACAAAGGGCTATTTTTAAGGGCATAAGAGTTGAGTATCACAACTCTCTTATAGCCTATGTTCATCCCGGGAATCTCCATCACAATCAGATCAAACATTCATTTTTATTTATATTATTTTTGGTCTGGACATCTTACCTCAATATTAATGTTGATTTGTTCTTGAGGTAAGATGTCCAGACCAAAAATAATATAATTAAAATAACCTCAAAATATAACTCTCCTAAAATTAAATATTCATTTTTATATATTAGATTTATACATTACTTTAAGAGGACGTTGTTGGTATTGACCTATTGACCTTCAGATGATAGAAAATTGTATAAGAGGAAAGCATTATTGATATTTGTATCGTAGCTCGAATGTTGTAACAGTTATTATGCTGATGCATATAACAAGAGATCTGGGGATCAAGTGTTAATTTTTCTTTCTAAAATAAAACTCCATCAAGGACTGAAAAATGTTAAATGAAATGTAACATCAAAAAATTAGCGTACCTGTTCGACATAAGAGATCCAAGTATCATGAGACTGTCTTCCAGTTGACCAATAGTCTCAGCTGTAGTATCTCCCCTAAGCAGTAATTCTCCACGATTGTTGAAAGTCTGAAATGTTAGCTCATGGATTGTCCATTCATTTGTTACTTGTCTTAATTTTGCTTCAATGTCCTTCTCCTTCATAGCCGAGATACAAATGTCCTATATCATATATAAAAGTTACATAATTATTGTATAATTTAATTAATCTTATTATATAAAATTTTATATTTACGTAGCTCAAAACATTAAACACTATGTATGTGATTTATGTTTGAAGTACCGTATCTTAGAATATAATATCAGTAAATACTTAGGCAAGACTAATTTTGTAAGAAAAATTATATTATTTATTTTATTTTATGATAATATAGTTTCTTATCATTTATCAGAGAAAATTGTGAAATTCAACAAATCAATGGGAATCATTAATAGAGTTTTAAAACCTTCATTAGTGCAAAAATCAACTCATACTCGTCTTTATCAAATAATGGCTCGACCAGTCCTATGTTATGGGAGTGAAGCGTGGACTATAAGGACAAGAGATGAAAGCAGACTAACAGCTTGTGAGATAAAATGTATGCGCCGAACAGCTGGCTATACCAAATGGGATCGAAAGAAAAATGTAGAAATCCTTCAAGAACTTAATGTATCACCAATACTGGACTACATCTCCCGATATCAGCTAAACTGGAAGGAACATGTCTCAAGAATGGATAGATCCAGGAACTACTGTCCAAATGGGAAACGGTCACTTGGTCGACCTATGAAAAGATGGCACGAAAACCGCTTTCTCAGGCCGTAACAGTTCTTCTAGGACTCATACCTGGCAGGACGATGATGATGATATTTACATAGTTCAAAACAATTAAGAAATATCAATTTAAGATATAATTATCAATAAAAACTATAACGGAAACAACATAACATATTTAAATGGAAGACAAACTTGACTGCAGTAGTTTTAAAATACACACAAATCTATATCTAGGAGGCAAGAGAGATAATCACTAAATAGTTAATTTTTTCAAGAACTAAATTTATTCTATGTCATTAATAGTTTTTTTTTGCATTTTTCTATCTTGTACATTTTGTATTTCATTTGTTAAATCTAGATTAAATCAAAATATATTGTACATAATAAATACAGTATATTGTAGATATACCATGTAATAATTTTGTTTATCATAATTTATATTTAAGAATAATTTTTGTATTTATTTTTCTTACTTAACTCTGCCAGGTAAAATAAGGCTATTATTATTATTATTATTGATTATTATGCAAGGGATAGTGACGTGCATTTCATCATCTCTCCTATCCAAATCTCATCCTCAACCTGCTCATGGTGCAATCTGCTATTACAAATGAGGCTCTGAGGACCAAATACTGGCAGTATAACCACATCACCTTAATGTAGAGGGAATGCTAGTGGGAACCCCACAATAATACCCCTCTGGGCCAGCAGCCCATTGGGCGAAAAAATTTACAATAGCTTTCAAGTCTCAAACCAAGCCTTGGACGGTGGGACGTTAAAAAAAGTGCTGGATGGAAAACTCCTCTTTGAGACCATAACAGGCCACATGGCCTAATACTTGCATGGATGATGATTATTATTGTTTATTATTATTATTAATTATTTATTATCAAAATGCTTATCTTCAGCACATATTACGAATGAATGACAAGAAGAATGTATAATTATAAACCAAAAGGGAGAAGAATGTTGGGAAGACCATTGAAGAGATGGAAGGACCAATTCGACCTATAATGAGATCGGAACAGGCCATTGGGCTTAATCTTGTTGTTGTTGATGATGATGATGATTATTAATTACTGTTGTTTATTATTATAATTATCATTGTAGTCATCATCATCATCATCAACATTATTATTATTATTATTATTACTATTATTATTATTGCATCACTAACTGCTCAACATAAGAACCAACAACCAGTAATTTCAAGATTTCTCCATCTATTATCAATTTAGTTCTAATCAAGTTAATTAGAGAAATTATATTTACTTATATATTTAAATAAATTATAATTTCTCACCTCTATATCTTCCTTATATTTTAGAAGTGGAGCTTCCAAAATGTTTTTCAAACAGAAGTTTTCACTCTCTAAATCAAAGTTGTGTTTCAAAACCTCCATGATGCGCTGCCAATGCCGTGGCTTCATTGCCTTGTTGGCCATTAGTTCAAGCAATGGACACATATCATTAAAGTCATCCACAGTGCGTTTGAGTGCATGAAAAGCTGGCCATTCTTTAAGAGCCTTGGGAAGTTTGCGGCACCTAAAACATTTAATTAATCTTATTTGTATTTTAATTTCATTTAGTTTATGTCCATTTAATGAATACCTTAAACTGTAACTCTGAGAAGATATCATTACATATAATAATAGGACTTTGAATGATTATGAAAAAAATTTCCATCTTGCAGAAACTGTATAAACAAGTGAATTCCTTAGCAAGTATAATTTAAGATCTGTTTTTGGTGGTTTATGGAATATATATTTCTTTTATAAACCCTTAAATTGGCGAAACACTAACTTCTCATACCAGTTATTTAAGGGTCGAATCAATGAACGCATTAGACCGTAAAGGCGTTCTCTGCTGAGAAAGTTTTATCCTAATACGATTTTGCTTACTCAGAAATCTATTCATGCGATAATAATTGTTGAAATTCATAAGCTACCTGACGAGGTAACTTAAGATAGAAACGAATCGTGAGAATCCCGAAGGGAACCGATGTAGTTTGAAACCTTGCTGCTTTATCCAAGATGTCGGACCTTGAAGACTTCGATCATGTTTTCGGTACATGCGGAGAAGAGGAATTTCCGGACAAAAGAACATTTCAGAAATATTAAAAATTGTGAAATTGAAAAATCTGCAATTGCTGCACATAGTTTATTAGAACATCATAAAATTGGAAGAGAAGCTAAACTTTTAAAACAAGTAGAGAAACCTTTGGAATTGATAGTTTGGGAAAAAATATACATTCAGAAAAACAAAAATAGATCAATGAATTTTGATATCCCTAACGAAATTACATTGATTTCGAAGTTCATAAATTCAACCATAGATGGCAGCACTGAAGATGGCGACAATAGAATAGTTGACGGCCGAAGAATTTCGTCAGTCGGAGTTATGGCTGACGATGAACATGACTATGTTTGAAATCGCGATATCATGGAAGCATGAATCCTATGAGGTGAGTTGTTTAAACAATATGTTCTCCGATGAATTTTAATGATTATACCTCATAATGTTTACTTCCCAACATTAATTAAATATACTTCTATATCATCATCAGTTTACCCAGATTGTTGCATGAAGAACCTCCAAACTAGGTCACGTTCAACAGGAATTAAAAAAATCATGACTCTATTTTTGTTCTTCTGAATGTAGATTTTTTCCCAAATAGTGAGTTCTTTTGTATTTTCTAATTGTTTTTAATAATTTAGTGCTTGAATTTATATTGTGTTTTTTGAACCAAACATGAGCAGCAACTGCAGATTTTCTATTTCCCCATTTTTAATATTTTTTTATGTGTTCTTGGTTCTAATTTCTGTGATAAGATATATATTGGAAAAACAAAAAGAAACCTGAAAATTAGAACCAAGGAACACATAAGACATATTAAAAATGGGGAAATAGAAAAATCTGCAGTTGCTGCTCATGTTTGATCGGAAAAACACAATATAAATTCAAACACTAAATTTATTAAAACAATTAGAAAAAACAAAAGAACTCACTATTTGGGAAAAAATCTGCATTCAGAAGAAAAAAAATAGAGTCATGAATTCTGAAATTCCTGCTGAACGTGACCTAGTTTGGAAGTTCTTCAGCCAGCCGGAGGAGGGAGCTGATATCGGCATCCAGGGTCCACACAAAAAACGCAACAGTGTGGGCAAGCTGATGATGATATTGAAGAATATATCAAAACATGTTTGAGAATAAATCAATAATAATTTGAGGTAAGATGTTCCCAGTCTCAAAAAACTTGATTAAAAGAACCTCAAAATATTACTTCCTAAAATAAACCATTGGATACATCATTATATATTTTCAATTTTATGTTTTTTTTTTTTTGAGAGAAGTTCAGATTACAAAGGCTCAAAAATGTAACTATAGTTTAATTTTCTTATTATATGTCTATTCAAATTAACTTCAGAAATTTATAAAACTATAATTACCTTTTTTTTTTCCAAAAATTTTCAGAAACTTTAATATAACATTGGCTCCAATTAACAAATTCAGCCTGGGTAATCTTCTGTTAACTAATAATAAATTTAACACCCCAGACAACAAAAAATCTGGAATTTATCAAATTGATTGCAAAGATTGCAACAGGATATATATAGGAAAAACAAAAAGGAATTTGGAAACTCGTAAAAAAGAACACTTCAGAAACATAAAGAATGGAGAAATTGAAAAATCAGCTATAGCAGCACATAGTTCATTAGAGCATCATAGGATTAAAAAAGAAGCAAAACTTTTGAAATATCTATCTAAACCTTTAGATTTAACAGTTTGGGAAAAAATATATATTCAAAATAACCATACTAGAACCATGAACTTTGAGATTCCAGACGAACCGAGCTTGATTACAAAGTTCTTCAAAAATACAACAGGTAGCAATTTAGAAAATGATTCATTCAAAAGAACACCAGATGGCAGTTTAGAAAATAATTCCTTCAAAAGAACATCAGATGGCAGTTTGGATAATTATCAACAAAAGAAAAAAATTGACAGTCGTGAAAACAGCTGACGATGGTGACAAGGAGTCGCCGATACTGCAGTGCTGTGTTTAAAGGAACATAGAAGTATGATTTTTGGTCTGGACATCTTACCTCAATATTAATGTTGATTTGTTCTTGACATGTTTCAAAACAATTCTGTTTTATCGTCAGCTTTCCCAGACTGGTTTTATTTATGTTGCATTATGTTACACCACCTGGTGTCGATTTTTGATATTCCGATGGAGGGCCTTGTTTTGGAGGTTCTTTGGCCAACCACAGGATGGAGCTACATCGACATCCAGGTGGTGCAACATAATGCAACATAAATAAAACCAGTCTGGGAAAGCTGACGATAAACCAGAATTGTTTTGAAACATGTCCAAGAACAAATCAACATTAATATTGAGGTAAGATGTCCAGACCAAAAATAATATAATTAAAATAACCTCAAAATATAACTTCCTAAAATTAAATATAGAAGTATGAGGTAAGAAATAATCACGATTCATTTAATTCCTATAATTACCTGTTGATGTGTCCCACTTGATGAGAAAATAGGTCAAAAGGCATAATTTCATGAAGTAGAAGAAGAAGAAGATAATTACCTGTTCTGGAATTCCATAAGCTCATTGTTAATCTCTTCAATGTTAACTTCACCCCATGGAATATCATAGTAGCTGCTTACACGATCAATGACATCATTGTAGAGCTTATAGAGCTTCTGGAGAAGGTTCAGTTCTTTTCTAATAGTTCCAAGTTCAGGATAATCAGTCTGAGGCATTCCAAACAGTTCCTCACCACTCTGATAAGTCTGCAGCTTGCGCCACATTCCATCAAACTGGTTCTGTAGAAATTTAAATAGTCAGAATTATATATAAGAAAGAAGGAACAAAAAAAAAAATTTTCTGATGAATTTTAAAAGAAAGAAGTGTTAACGTTTGTATCATAGCTGAAAGGTGTAATGGATAGCATACTTGTATGTAGAACGAGAGGTCCAGAGTTCAAGCAATAATTTTTCTTTTCAAAATAATAATGTCCAGCATTGAAAAGTATTAAATTTAAAGTAATACATCAAAATAATTTACTATTACATCATCTTGAACTTTATAGAAGATAAGAATTTTAGTAAATTTCATTTAATAATTATTATTTTTAAAAATATATTCAGCATAGGGAAAATAATTCAACAGTAAAAGATACAGCGCTAAACTCTAAATTCTGATTGATTTATCACAAGCACTCATTTAAGGAAGTTGAGTGTACTACAAAACAGAACGTATTAAAAAGTATATAAGAAAAAAATTTCCAAAAAATTGTTTTGATTTCAATACACACAAATAGACATTATTATAAGTTAATAGTGAGTGGAAAACATATTTTTAACGACTCACCTCATATAATTTCAAATTTCTTTGATACCAGCGGTCATGACTGAAGGGGACAAGATATTGTCTGAAACCGCCGGTATCAAAGAAATTTGAAATTATATGAGATGAGTCATTAAAAATATGTTCTCCACTCACTATTAATGATATAACCTCATAATGTTTTCTTCCCAATATTAATTTAAATATTATTATAAGTAATATTACCTGGAAAAGTAAAAGCCTATCTGAGGCTTCACGTGGTGTGAGTCCAGGCATCATTGGGCCAGATGTTCGATAATCATGGCAATACTGTATAGTGTCCTGACGGAAACACTCCAAGTTACGCCTGAGATCTTCTGCAAATTGAGGCTGCAATGAGAGGAGCAAGCAGTTTGTTTCCTGTGCACGAGCTAGCAACTGTTGCCAAGTGTAACGCAGGTTATCTACTTGTTCCAAGTCCTCTCTGTCAACTGGAAGCTCATAGCGTGTCACTACATTGAATGCCTCCTGAAAAATCATAGAAAAAACAGAATTTAAAAACTTCTCATCAAATTCTTAATGTACTAGATTCAATATTAAACTCAGCTCATCAATTGCTAAAACAACTGGAAAGATCAATAGAACTTGCAGTTTGGGAGAAGATCTACATCTAGAAAAACAAAGATAAGGTAATGAATTTTGAAGTTCCTGGGAATAAACAGTTGAATATGAGGGAGATAAGTAAATGTTCATATTATTCGTTTTTGAACATCTTAATGATGGACAAATTATATTTGAAAAGAAAAATGTTCTTAATGATGGACAAATTATATTTGAAAAGAAAAATATTCTTAATGATGGACAAATTATATTTGAAAAGAAAAATATTTAATGATGGACAAATTATATTTGAACAGAAAAATATATTGAAAGAAGCGTTACTGGTTTTATATGTAATGCTTAAATCCCCAATAAAATGTCTTCTTAATAAAGAAGCCGCCATTTGTAAAAATCGTATCAACGGCTCGTAGCATTTGGGGTTAGGGAATTAACTATGTATATGGAGGCCTATAACTGGGTAGCTCACTAACTGGTTATGCATGAAAGTCGGCGTAATATTGGCAAGAAATTACCCAGAATTCTCAGCGATTAAAACCACTTCCGTTATTTTTGTCTGCTACAGAGGAACGCATTTACGCTTGCATCCCGCAAATAATACCGTATACAACGATGTCTGCATTGCGCAATATTACGCCGATTCTCCTGTTCTTCCAGTTCAATTCTTTGGTAGACTCTATCAAATTCCTCTTCTCCGCATATACCAAAAACATGATCGAAGTCTTCAAGGTCCGACATCTTGGATAAAGCAGCAAGTACGCGGCAAGGTTTCAAACTACATCGGTTCCCTTCGGGATTCTCACGATAAGTTTCTATCTTAAGTTACCTCGTCAGGTAGCTTACAAATTTCAACAATTATTATCGCATGAATAGATTTCTGAGTAAGCAAAATCGTATTAGGATAAAACTTTCTCAGCAGAGAACGCCTTTTACGGCCTAATGCATTCAAAGATTTGACCCGTAACCTCAAGGCAATATACTAACCACAAGTACCTCACTGATATCTGTATGTAAATATACATAACTACATATTTTTATAATTAAATTTGGGAATTTTTAACATTATGAGGTTCAATTCATAAGAATTCAAGAAATTTACTTACCATCCTGAAGTTCATAGTAAGTTTCAAAAAATTTTCAGAAAATTTAATATAACATTGGCTCCAATTAACAAATTCAGCCTGGGTAATCTTCTGTTAACTAATAATAAATATAAATGTAACACCCCAGACAACAAAAAATCTGGAATTTATCAAATTGATTGCAAAGATTGCAACAGGATTTATATAGGAAAAAACAAAAAGGAATTTGGAAAATCATAAAAAAAGAACACTTCAGAAACATAAAGAATGGAGAAATTGAAAAAATCAGCTATAGCAGCCACATAGTTCATTAGAGCATCATAGGATTGAAAAAGAAGCAAAACTTTTGAAACATCTATCTAAACTATTAAAATATATATACAGCCAATATGCCCATTTCACCAATTAATGTTTTAAATGGTCAACAAGTTTCCACAGCCAAGCTGTCATTCTCAAGACAGATATCTGGTCTTGAGAATGACAGCTGGCTGTGGGAAACTTGTTGACCATTTTAAAACATTAATTGGTGAAATGGGCATATTGACTGTATATATATTTTAATATTTTATCACCAAGAAGATCACTTGTGTATTTAAATCTATCTAAAACCTTTAGATTTAACAGTTTGGGAAAAAATATATTTAAAAAAAACCATACTAGAACCATGAACTTTCGAAATTCCAGACGTTTAGAAAATGATTTCATTAAAAAGAACACAAGATGGCGTTTAGAAAATAATTCCTTAAAAAGAACATCAGATGGCAGTCTGGATAATTATCAACAAAAGAAAAAATTGACAATTGTGAAAACAGCTGACAATGGTGACAAGGAGTCACCGATACTGCAGTGCTGTGTTTAAAGGAATATAGAAGTATGAGGTAAGAAATAATCACGATTTATTGAATTCTTATAACTAAATTAATCTGATTAAGAAACTTCCGTCTAGGAAAGAACCAGTGTCCCTGCTGTGGGATAAACAGGGATCCATCATCATCATGTCTAGTAAAATTTATTAAAAACATAGTCTGTACTGAAAGACCACAGAGCAGAGGAAGTTCCTACACTTTTGGAGAAAAAAAAAAAGAAAGTAAATTAAGTTAATAATATTTCATCATGTACCTCAATAGGATCTATTTTCAATTCCATATCCACTTCTTGTTCTCGTATCTTTTTCAATGTGTCCATTACCATTCTTACATCATCCAAATCTCTAATTGGCCTGTCAAGTTTGCGATCCATTTCATTAATTACTGCATACACATAGTCCATTTCACGGCGGTACTTCTTTTTTAATACCTGGCCTATACGATGTGTGCATGTTTTTATTTCTGTCAGAAGTCCGAATTTAAGACGTTCTGCAAGGAATTCAAAATAAATATCAATATAAATCAACATGAATCTTATACAGTTAACAATAACACCCCAAAAAATCAATTTTATGTAACACTTCTTGTTCTTAATATACCTTTTTGTCCCTCGTTGAGACATACATGCTCACCATTGGGAGGTATCTCAACCAATGTAATTTAGTTACACTTAATAAATGAGTTTTTATTCATGTTACCTTATAGAAGTTGAGTTCTTTTAAGACATATTTCAAAACAAGCTTCTGTCTAGACTGACAAGCTGAAGATGGAACAAATATTTGTTTTGAAACATGTCCTAAAAGAATTCAACTTCTATGAAGTGGATTATCACCTTGTCGTGGTAGGGAGGCTTAGTACCAATGACCCAGACGATCATAACCGGGAAGCCTTGGCTTGCGGTTAGATAAGAGGAGAGGGAACTAAGAATAATCTGCAACGTGGGAGCAACAACCACACTGGAAGCTGCAAACACGGAAGACCACAACGGCAGACACGGCAGAGATAGAAATATCGGAACGGCAAAAATGGCAGAAGTGGCAACCCAATCTCTGGGGATGAAATAAGAGATCCAGCTCGGGGAAACAAGAGTGAAGTCCTCAACGGCAGAAGGCGGAAGAGGCAACCCTCCTTGTGGGGATAAAAACACAAAGAAGCAATCCAAAGGCTTTAAGGAGGCAGCCCCTCCAAAGGACTAACCCTGGCAGTACGTTAGTAGTGTACTCAGGGGACACTTCAAAATACTTACAAGCTCCAAAGATATAGCCGGACTGTCCAACAAAAAACATAACACAAAAATAAGACAACAAACTAAAAGTAGAGGAATTAAACTCAACAATAGAGAAATGCAGAACAAACTGGAAAGAACACTTGGCAAGGAAAGACTGAGAATAGAATACCAAAAGCAGCATACAACAATTCACCATGAGGAAGAAGAAGTTTGGGAAGACCAAGGAAAAGATGGAAAGAGCAGCAATTTGGAGCCGGAACAGGCTAGTAAATAAGCCTAAACCGTGAAGAAGAAGAAGAAGAAGAAGAATGAGGTAAGATGAAAAAAAGATTCATCTTATTTACTAAGAAGTACCCATAATGAAGGTATGTTGGTGATTTTTTTCTTTTAGAAACTGCACCATAATTTGATTGTAAAGAGTTTAAACCCAAGGGAACTTTTATTTTTCTCTCAGCCAGAAGCGGCTCATGCATTCTGGCAATAGTGGTTTAATCCATTGAAACCTATAAAAAATAAAATAGCTGAAAAATCATTTGCCTCTACAACAATCGATTTTCAGCAAACTCCCGATTATCCGTATTAATTGGGACCGAGATATGTACAAAAAATTGAAAAACACAGATAATCCTACTAAGTTATTCTAACAATAAACATGCAATACAGTAAGAATCAAATGAATCGTGAATTCTTCTTACCTCATACATCTATGTTTTTTAACACAGAACTGCAGTATTGGGAAAAACATCATTCCCATCGTCAGCTGTTTCACGATCCAGTCGTGGAAAACAGCTGATGATGGGAATGATGCTTTTCCTGATACTGCAGTTCTGTGTTTGAAAAAACATAGATGTACAAGGTAAGAAGAATTCACGATTCATTTGATCTTATTAGGAAAACCTCATAATGTAAAAATTCCCAAATTTGTTATATTAATGCAATACAGTATTTATTACAGTACTGTAATCCGAAAACTGTTGTACTTAAAACAAAATTTGTGTCTAGGAACCACAAATCTCTGTTGAAACCACAGTGTTTTACACCATGAAGTCCAATATTTTCCTCTGCTTCAATTTATCATTTACACTGTTTCTGATTACAGTTCTTATTTTCCTAACACTTAAGATATCAACGTAATCAAATTCATTTTCGCCCCAAATATTCTAATAATATGTGATTAATTAAATAAAAATAAAACATAGTTTTATTTGATTTTCATATTTATTATATAATTCAGTGACAGCTGTTTCGGTACACTGTACCTTCTTCAGACATGTTAACAAATTATGAATTGTGTTCCAACTGATCTAAGCAACAATACAACAATATTTATTTAAATTTTTTAATTTAACAAAGGGGATTCAATCAAATCAAGTTGAGAATTTAACAGTTTTTTACTACTTTCAATTCTCAACTTGATTTGAATGAATCCCCTTTGTTAAATTAAAAAATTTAAATAAATATTGTTGTATTGTTGCTTAGATCAGTTGGAACACAATTCATAATTTGTTAACATGTCTGAAGAAGGTACAGTGTACCGAAACAGCTGTCACTGAATTATATAATAAATATGAAAATCAAATAAAACTATGTTTTATTTTTATTTAATTAATAAATATGGATTTTCATCAAGTAAACACCAACTCAATTGATTAATAATATGTCTATACATTTTGATGCTTCTGTGTGGCTAATTTTGTTTTCAAATGTTGTTGCATTTTCGTATTCACTTTTCCTTCCCCCCCACTTTGTTGACTATAGCCGCATCATTCATGTTTCAAAGCTGGGTTGACACGTGTCACTCAGTCACGTTTTCACAGCCCGAAACTTCTTTCAACAATTGAGCTATATTTGTAGTATCATCACAGTTTTCGAAAGTAATACTGCAAAGTCTACTTCAATCTTAGGTGGCATGTGTTTATTCCACGATCAATCTATTGTGGTTGGTTTCACTTTTTCCCACGCCCTATAAATTCCATAAATGGCATCTAACACATTTAAATATTTCTAAAATGTGACGTCAGTTCCCTTGTGAATTAGGCTTTGTACAAGCTTGGTGTGATAATGTTGTTTAACACTAGCAATTGCACCTTGGTTGATGGGTTGAATCAGAGATGTGACATATGGTGCAGATATTTGACAATAATCTGACCATCATCAGATATAAGCTCACTTGAACTTAGGGGTTGCAGGGACCATTGTCTGAAGTAGGCAGCTTAGCAAGCTAGCCCTTTCTCAAAAATGCCAGGGGTACTGTTAGATGCATCAGGGGAGGGGGTTATGAGTGAAATTATCTTTGATGTTTTTATTATTGATTTAACATTTCTCACTGAAAGATGAATATATTTGAAGAGAATAATTTTCGCCTAGACCGAGACTCGAACCCGGGACTTTGGCTTGCCGGGCCAAATGCTCTACCAACTGAGCTACTGAGGCGAGTTGCGATTTAGACGCAAATTTTTCTCTTATATACATTGAATTCCCTCTCGCCAAATGCTTTTGAAACCATTGCTTCTATCTTTGCAAATGGCGGCTTCTTAGTTAAGAAGACATTTATGGGAATTTAACATTACTTTATAAAGCTAGTAAGGCTTCTAATGATGTTTTTATTATTGATTTAACATTTCTCACTTGGCATTTGGCGAGAGGGAATTACAATGTATATAAGAGAAAAAATTTGCATCTAGATCGCAACTCGACTCGGTAGCTCAGTTGGTAGAGCATTTGGCCCGGCAAGCCAAAGGTCCCAGGTTCGAGTCTCGGTCTAGGTGAAATTTTTCTCGTCAACTAGAAGATATCTTTATTGTGAGAGTTTTCAAGCGCCAGTTCACCAGTAGTCCATTTAAAAGTAAAGACTGTTTTCATAACAATACAAAATAGAGTACAGTATTATCTTCATTTCTAAAAATACAGTACGAAGAGCCATGCCTGGATAATCTGCAAACTGCATAATCGAGAGTTTGCTGTATATAGATTTATATGGATAAAAACCAATGTTGCCAGATCATACATGCAAAATTGTTCAAGAGAATTCCGTTTCAAATAGGAATTTAGCACAAATATCGATATAAATTTTACAAAAAATCCTGACGTGATGGAAAAAAATGGAGCTTATTTTCGACGTCAGCACACCAAATACATAAAAAGCGGCGAAAACTTATCTTGCATTTTTCAAAAACTTCAATTTTGCAGGCGTGTGTAATTTTTAGAATTCTTGAGAACAATATTTCAGAAGGCTTGCCTTCTAACATTCGCTCGTACCATTGATAAAAGATCTTCACAAGGAGCTAGTTTAATAAATATAGCAATATAACGATAGTTAACAGATATTATTTATTAATTTCATATTACCAGCAGATACAGCCAAACAACTGCCAAACAGATGCTGATCAGGCTCAGTAGAAAGTCGAGATTCTAATTCACAGTGTCTTCGCAGCCAGCTTTCAAAATCATTCAAACTTGCATTCAACATTTCTCTTTTGTTCTGTTCAATGTTCTTCCAGAGAAATTTATATGGCACCCATCGTTCAAGGAACTCTCCAAGTTCCTGAAAGATTAATCCTTACAGATGTAAACACTACAATTAACAATTATACTGTATATAAAAGAAACTATTTCTATTTGAAGATATTGTTAGGAAAAAAAATTACTTTTAGAACAATATCAATGTTAAAAATACCTAATGTAAAATTAATATTTTAATAGGAAATAACACTGTGAAGTTTATTTTAATAATTTTAGAGTCAGTACAAACATCTCACCTCATAATTAATAGAATTCTTGAGAACATGCGAACACTGACTCTAAAAGTTATCAAAAGTTTAGAATTACCCAATTATTTCTTTTTTAGTTACGGAGATAATAAGAAAGCAGCCACTGATTTATAGAAAATATATTAAAGATATTTTAAAAGGCATTGAAGAAAATGCTAGATGTTAAATGAAAACACTTAAGGCGAATTCCATGGTAGCTGTACTGATATTAGGTGTTGGCATTGTTTCCCAGTATCTAATATAACAAAAAGGAATTTTATTCAAATGTAATATAGGCTAAAATATGAAACAGTAATAATCATCTGAATTATACCGAGTTTATACTCAAAATAATCAGGGAACCATTTGTAGTACATTGAAAACATGAATAACTTGATAATTAGAACAGTATACGAATTTTATATAAAGTTTAATAAATTACCAACATCGTAGAGTACTAGTCAATATGAGCCCGGCATTACTCATGGTTTTTCCACTGGCCACGTTGCTGAACACAATAGGGAAAGGAATTCTAACTGTCCCTTTGTAATACGAAATACATGGTCAAGGTACTGTGACAACTTGACATAATCCCAAACTAACAAATTACATTTTCACAATAAGATACAAATTGACAGGTTCTCCAATGTTAACGAGCATGGGATGCTCTCCAAAACCAATTAAGATAAAAATATATTGGCATGACAGGAGACGTCTTTATCAGAGATGTGGCACTTAGTAAGTCGTTATAGGAAAAATATATATAATTATTTTTGCCAACCTAAGAAAAATATATAGAGGGTTTGGACATTCTTCACCAATGGAAAATGGGCGTAAACCAGCACCGTTTGGAAATATGATATATAGAACAGGGGAACCAACCCCGAAACTTGTAACATTTGTTAATTTGTAAAGAGGCCCAAAGCATATATGTGGGCAGGATCATAAAATACCTAATACACTAAATAAATTATTCGCGAAGAGTATCGCAGGACAGTTGTTAGTCCTAAGTCTAACAGGGCACACTTACTTGTTAACCCTACATCTAACAGGGCACATTTCTCTAACTTTGCCAAAGTCAGGATCGTCTCCTACATTGTGCTTTGGAACACAAGAAAGTAGTCGGAGCTTCCTTACATGATAATCTTGTCACATAGCTGATGTAACAAATTCAACAAAATGAAATAATATTTTATTTTTTTTAGCATTCAGATAGTAGGACACTACCTTCATTTTCAAAACATTATATTTATCTCTTTAACAGAAAATATGGAATTCTATCTTTAATAAATGCACTTAAAATGTATGGTTTTATATTTGTAACTGATGTCACTGTAGAATGACATGTTTTGTAATGTGAGAGTAAAATAATAATCTCTGTGAAGTTTTCAATTTTATTTCAACGAGCAATTGTGAATGTAGTAGGCTATATATAGGAGAAGTTACAAAAAACGTTTTGGGTTTTATATCCTTATAAATTTTAGTCACTAATTATACAAAATAAAGGTAAATGATGTAACAACTAATACTTCTGGTGTTGTATAAGAGTTTTAATTAAAATAAATAACAATTCTTTGTTACGGATGAGTTTGATCATACTCCACAATATTTTGTGATGCAAGCATTTGAAAATATTTTTAATATTAATTAAATTGAAATGAGTCTTAAATCATCTCACCTCATGCAAATACATTAGTCTCTCCTCAAATTACTTCCAATCACTGGTGAGCTGACTTTCCGTGAGCAAGTGCAAAGATCGAATTAGCTACCCACTAACTGGTCATGCATGAAAGTCGTCGTTTCCGTAATATTGGCAAGAAATTACCCAGAATTCTCAGCGATAAAACCACTTCCGTTATTTTCGTCTGCTATAGAGGAATACATTTACGCTTGCATCCTGCAAATAATACTGTATACAACAACGTCTGCATCACGCAATATTATGCCGATTCTCCTGTTCTTCCAGTTGAATTCTTTGGTAGACTATCAAATTCCTCTTCTCCGTGAATACCGAAAACATGATCGAAGTCTTCAAGGTCCGACATCTTGGATAAAGCAGCAAGGTACGCGGCAAGGTTTCAAACTACATCGGTTACCTTTGGGATTCTCAAGATAAGTTTCTATCTTAAGTTACCTCGTCAGGTAGCTTATGAATTTCAACAATGATTATTGCATGAATAGATTTCTGAGTAAGCAAAATCGTATTAGGATACAACTTTCTCAGCAGAGAACGCCTTTTACGGTCTAATGCGTTCATAGATTCAGTGTTCTTGACAACACAGTACCGCAGTTTTAGGAACAGTCATTCCTATCGTCAGTCATATTTCTGACTGTCAAATTTTTGCTTTCACCATCGTCTTCTAAACTACCATCTAGTGTTGATTTGATGAACTTTGAGATTAAATCTTGCTTGCTGGAAATTTTTTAATTCATGGATCTAAATTAGTTGTTCTGAATGTGTATCTTTTTCTGAACTGTTAATTCCAAGGGCTTCGCCAAAAGTTTAGTTTCCTTTTCAATTTTATGATTTTCTAAGAAACTATGAGCTGCAAATGCTGATTTCTAAATTTCACCATTTTTAATATTTCTTGAATGTTCTTTTGTTCGAGTGTACAAATTATTTTTTTGTTTCTTCTACATACACTTTATTACAATCATTGCAACTAATTTGATAAATTTCAGGTTTTTACTATCTGGGGTACAAACTTTCTTATTAAATATACATTATTCTTATACATTCAGAAGAACAAATTTAGATCCATGAATTTTTTAATTCCCGGTGAGCAAGATTTAGGGGCCGCATGCAAATACATTAGTCTCTACTCAGATTACTTCCAATCACTGGTGAGCTGACTCACCGTGAGCAAGTGCAAAGATCGAATTTGCTACCCACTAACTGGTCATGCATGAAAGTCGTCTTTTCATAATATTGGCAAGAAATTACCCAGAATTCTCAGCGATAAAACCACTACCGTTATTTTCGTCTGCTAGAGGAACATGTTTATGCTTGCGTCCCGCAAATAATACCATATACAACGACGTCTGCATCGCGCAATATTACGCCGATTCTCCTGTTCTTCCAGTTGAATTCTTCTCCGTGTATACCGAAAACATGATCGAAGTCTTCAAGGTCTGACATCTTGGATAAAGCAGCAAGGTACACGGCAAGGTTTCAAACTACATCGGTTCCCTTTGGGATTCTCACGATTCATTTCTCTCTTAAGTTACCTCGTCAAGTAGCTTACGAATTTCAACAATTATTATCGCATGAACAGATTTCTGAGTAAGCAAAATCGTATTAGGATACAACTTTCTCAGCAGAGAACGCCTTTTACGGTCTAGTGCATTCATAGATTCGACCCTTAATCTCAAAGTTAATCAAATCAACACTAGATGGTAGTTTAGAAGATGATGGTGAAGGCAAAAATCAGAATTCATTCGGAAATAGGGTGTCTATGAGTTGATATGATTTAAGACTCATTTTAGTTTTATTAATTTGAAAACCTCGTAATGTTAATACCCGTCATAAGTTTTATGAAATCTTTTTTTAATAGTCCATATACCGATTCCACTTTCGGAAGCAGACAAGAAACTTTAATTATCAAGTGTTATGTCGAATTTTATGTGGAATTCACCTTTATCATCTTCTCCACTCATTAGCTAAATTAATAAATCATTTTAGTAAGATAATAATGTGTCCTCACCAGTTTGATATCCTGTGTGCACATTGAGAGAAGGGACAGCATCTTCATCACTTCTTTATTTCCATTACATGATTGTAAAAGTTCTTCTGCTGGACTGGAAATGCTGGTCTTTCCTCTGTTGCTAATCTGTAGAGTCTTCTTCGCCGTGCTTTTGCATCTTCAGCACCACGTGTAGGACCCTGCTCCAGCCGTGCAACCACGTCAACAAGAGCCTGCGTCTGTGGGCTGGCAAGCTTGCGCCAGCCCCCCCTCTGCTTTGTGCAAGTGCAGGAGAGGAATAAAGGTGGGAGAGGAATGTAAGATAACATGCAGGGCAAAGAAAGGTTACATTTACAAGGTTTGGTAGTTGGAATTAAAAAGCAACAGCACATAACACAAGACACAGAGGTTTATTTACAAAGGAATACAACAAATGGTTAGGGAGGTACAAACAAACACAATCACACACACAACAGATAGCAAGAGAGACAGAGATAGGGAAAGAAAGAAAGAAGAAAAAATAACATTAAAAACAGAACAACACAATAATTATATACAAATTACATATGTACACAAAGTATTTTAATTAAAAATAAATTCTTAATTAATATTTAATTTTAGGAAGTGATATTTTGAGGTTATTTTAATTATATTATTTTTAGTCTGATCAACTTACCTCAATATTAATGTTGATTTCTTGGACATGTTTCAAAACAATTCTGTTTTATCGTCAGCTTCTGGACAAGCTGACGATGAAACAGAATTGTTTTGAAACATGTCCAAGAACAAATCAAATTAATATTGAGGTAAGATGATCAGACTAAAAATAATATAAATTCTTAATTATTCATATTTCTAAAGAATTAATTAAACAGCAATCCAAAAATTCTGGAAAAAAAAATGCTTGCTTAATTATTACTTAAATATAAATGAGAGCTTATTTTATTTCCATAAAGCCTTTCATGAAAATTATGAAAGTTGAAAGAAATGTATTACAGACAATTGAAGAGAGACGGTGTGTACATTTGAAAAAAAATGATGACATCAGATAGAATCCCTAAGAAGATTTTGGAGTGGAAATAAGAAAGGGAAGGCCTACAGAAGGTAGGATGGATGATGTGGGAAGAAGTATGAGTGAAGTGGGACTTACAGATGAGAATATTTAGGACTGGTATAATTGGAGAAGGAAAATTTCTTGAGGATGATTGAAAATCATTGTATTATGGATAGTTTCTGAAAAAAAAATCCTGTGATGTATGTATCATGTTACTCTGAGGGATATACAATTTTAGTGCATTAAAAGTTTATAACTTTGTGGGGGAAGACACATATACATTCAATTCTTTAACTTAAGAATAAACAAAAACTATATATATTTCAAAACTGCTAATATGCATGCAATGGAATTTAGTAGTCTCTAGAACATATTCACTTGCATAGTTTCCAAATATGTCAAAATAGCTAATTAACCATTTATATAGATTTCATTTTTTTTTATTATATACAACTTTCCTCATTAGAGGATTGCCTCAAGGACAAAGTGATACAGACAATTAATTTTTTGAATTGATGAAATACATTTTGTAAATACATTTAAAAACATTCAAATTGTAGGCCTAATTGAAGTATACATACAATAAAGTAGAAATTTTGTAAATATGGTTTCTTAAAATTGAAATTGATCCTCTAATGGCAGCGATGGCAATTTTAGAAAGATACACCTGCCCAAATCTAAGGAATTCCAAAATTTGGCTAAGAATCCTGGTACAGTACCTCTTGCCCCGATCATCAATCCTGTGACAGTTATACTATCTAGTTGGTATTTATTTTTGTAATAGTCAATTGTTGGCTCATATATGGCTTTCTTTTCATAGTCAACTTCCTCAGGTTGGCCACTATGAGTCTCAAAACGGATTAAAAATTAATCATTCTTACTTTGGTCTACATTCTTTAAATACCAATTCTGATCAGATTTGAATCAAAAATTTTGAACCGGTAGATGAAACCATTACTTTAATTTCATGGCATCTTGATTAATTATAGCTTCTCAGCCATTTTAATCCCTTAAAACCTATAAAATCATTCTCCGGTAGCTGTGTAAAGAGAGATATCTCCATTTTGGATGGGTGTTAAAGAGAGATATCTGCAACCCAATTTATCTTTTTACGCTCAAAGAATCCAAAATTATGAGTTACCATGAAATATACCAATCACTAGGTCAAGGATTTTTATGACCTAAAAACAACCGAAGGGGCACGCCGTAGCATAGTGGTTAAGGAACTACACTACAAGCCAGAAGGTCGAGGGTTTGAGTCTCGGTGGGGTCAGAATTTTTAAACTGACCAAACCTTCAGGCAGCACTTTGGCCCTGGAGTCGACTCAGCCTCTAACAGAAATGAGTGCTGGACTCTTGTTCGGGTTTTAACAAAAAGAAATTTAAAAACCAGATTGAAAGAACACCTTAGAAATGTAAAAAAGGGTGAAGTGGACATGTCAGCTGTAGCAACCCATGCTTGGTCTGAAAAGTATTTAATCGATACAGAAGCTAGCCTAATCAAACACACAGATAAACAGAAAGAACTCACGTCTGGGAAAAAATCCACATCCAAAAAAACAACAAAGATAAACTCATGAATTTCAAAACTCCCGCAAATTTTGACCTGATCCAGAGGTTCATCGGTCCGATAGAAGTAAGAAGAAAACCGCCAAGAAACGACATAACACCGGTCGACCAGAGGCTACTGATGATGGAGATAAGCTTCGAAACTGCAGTATAGAAGAAAATGGATATGAGGTGAGGTAATAAAAACATTAATGTTACTTCCTATTGTATTTTAAAATATCTCTCTTTATCCATACATATGAGTAGAGATATCTCACTTTACATATCTGCCCAAACATTGAAGTGGCATATTGTCTGCAAATGAATATGTTTATTCTTTAATTATAAAAATACTAAGTAGAAGTTCTACTTGCAACCAATACTACAACTAATTTACAATCTACATAAAATTAAAAGGCACATAATAAGGAAATTTCACTTACAATTTCAAACAGAAATTTATAGAAGTTATTTCACTTAATACTTTAACATATGTATTCCTCTAGAAGTCTAATATTAATAAAAAAATTGTATTTCAGTTTTATTCCTTCTTAATGCCTTTTTTAATTGAATTATTTCACAATTTGTGTGAGTTCATGTGCACTGAAGAGCTTGAAAGTTGTAAGAAGTCATTCATTCACAATCTAGATTTGTGGTTTTCGGACTGTTTCAATTACATAATTATTTTGTTTTATATTAGACTATAATATACCAATAATATTAGCAGTCATTCTTAATAATAGCATATATTGGTTTTCCTCTTAAAATTTACAATAAGATAATGAATTAACGACTGATTGGGAAGAGAGAATTGAGTAGACCTTATAAGAAGTGGCATGATGAAACCTAATCCTTAGAGGAGGAAGAAGAAGAAGAAGAAGAAAATTTACACCCTGATCTTACATCTTCAGAATATTATCTGTTACTTTACTTATCTAAAGATACTTTAGAATATGTAACAATGGCCATGAAAACCTTAGTCAATTCAAAGATTATAGGTAGATAGATCATCGGTTGATTAATGTCTTTGACACTGTCTGATTCCCAATAGCCAATTTTGTCGGTCCATCCAATCTCCTGGTTGTAGATGTTTCTCTTTCATGTATAAATATATTCCATGACTCCAGGAGGTTTTAGGTCTTCCTCTGCCTTGTCTTCCCTCAGGTTTCCATTCCAAAACAGATTTTGGTAGCCGAACCTCTTCAATTCGCTGGACATGTCCTTACCATCTTAATTGCTGAGTTTTAATATAATCTAAAATAGTGTCTTCAATCTTCATTTTCTCCCTTATAACTGAGTTCCTAATTTTTTCTCTTCTTGAAATTCTTGCTGCCCTTCATATAAAATCCATTTCTGTTGCCAAAAGATACTTATTTGTTTTTGTTGTTAATGACCAAAGTTCTGCTCCATAAATAATGATGCTTTTAACAATTGTATGATATATATTCATTTTATTTTTATTACTTATATTTTTATCCCACAATATTCCATTGAGGCAAGCAATTGCAAATTTTCCTTTATTATTTTTATTTATTTCCTCTTCATAACTTCCATTTTTATTTATTTTAATTCCTAAATATGTGATCTCACTACAAGATTTTTATTGTTTCTCCAACCTCCAAAATTAAATTTTGTTCTGGTTCACCAACTGATAAATATTTTGTTTTCTTCATGTTCAAATTTAATCCCCATTTTTCATATTCTTCTATTAATTTTCTAGTCACGTATTGTAAATCTTCATAATCTTGTGCAATTAACAATTGATCATCTGCAAAATGTAAGTTGTATACAGTTTTTGTTTGAAATAGGAATTCCCATGCTTGAACATTTTCTCCTCCAATTCTTTAATATTTCATGTACATATACTCGTATTTTAAACAGAGTCAGTGATAGACAACAATCTGAACGAAGACCTTTAGTTTATCGTAAACCATGTGACAATTACTGCAATTTTAATTTTACATCAATTGTCATATAAATTTGTTAGATTTAATTATTGTAGTCTAATTCCCTCATCATCATCATCATAACCAATTCACGAATTTATGCCATTTGTTGACCTGTTTCGCCTCAAGAAAAACACCATCCAAAGTCGTTTGAGTGGACATCCGGTCTTCTTCTTCCTGCAAGTTGATATCTTAACATTTGTTTGGGGTGATCTTCCATTCAATGAACATGTGCATCCATCTGACTATAATCAGAAAGTTTCCTTTCTAAAGGTCTATTTGTAAGTCTCTAAGAGGTTCTTCATTTTTTTGTGATTTCAGTAGTTGGATCCTGCGCCGCCGAAGGTATCTAATTTCAGCAGATCTAAGTCTCGTATATCCTTTTGTTTCAACTCCATACTGCGCTACCACAACAAAAGAGTTGAAGGCCAGTGTTTTATACGCTTTTAGTCTTGATGGTTTTTTCTTAAAATTTAGATATTTTTGCATTTAACTCCTTTTCTTCTTCATATGAGATATTGCAAACTAGATACGTAAAATTATGCACCGCTCCAAATTTTATGTCCATTACAATTTACTTCTGACAGGACCTACACCTTGAAATGCCATAAGTTCCGTTTTCTCTGTAATTCTTTAATCATATTCTTCTGTATTTTGTTAAGTCAGACAGACTTTCTGTAGATTATCATCTGAATTTTTTTTTCATGCCCCAGGTTTTCTTTCGACATTCTTGAGTTCTCCTGGCATGGCGTACTTGTAAACCCACTTCTTAGGTTGGGCATCTGGAAGGCGGGGGTTACTTACCCTGATGATATGAAGGTGATGATGATGATGAAATGTGTGCAGGAGAGTCCCAATCCTAAACTTAACTAGTGAATAGAAGGATGATGATTGCGATGGCCATATGATTTTGAAGACTGTTTGGCCTTAAAGTGTTTCTGAATTGCTATTTTATTGGTCATCTGCAAACAATGGGTGTTTAATTTTCTATTTCTATATTCTATTCCCTATGTTTTAAAGCATCCAAGTTTCTCTATAGGGACAATTCATAGATTTATTATTACTAAGATTTGAATACATGGTGTTAAAATGAACCCCTAATCAGTCCCTGATAGAAAACTTCAGTATTCCTACTATTAAGTAGGTATTCATTACAAAAACTTGCTTGCTAAAGGAGCTTCTTCTTCTTCTTCTTCCTTCCAAGTATAGGCCAAGGCCGTTACGATCCTCTAGAAAATTTTCCCTCCGCATTTCATAGATGGCCCAGTGCTCTTCGTCCCTCTTGGTAATATAATATAACCAGCTTTGGGATTCCGATTTGAACTCATTCTTTCAAGATGGTGTTTCCAATTTTAAGTTGGTACTGTTTATATATTCCAAATTGGGCGTAGTCTTCAATTCTTTTAAGATATCGGTGTTTCCTACCATATTTATTTTTTATAAAAAGAATCATAGTCATATCAGTCTGTACACCACTTGTCTACATCTCACTCACGATTAGATGGCAATATAAGGATGTGATGTTGTGATTCATCTAGCAAGCAGTGGGGTTCTAGTGATTTCTATGTTAAATTTGCTTTCAAAATCTAATCTAATTACAAAACTTAAGAAAAATACATAAAAATCAAGGCAATTTTGACCTCAGAATAACATACAATTCATCTGGCTGTCTTTCACATGGTCCTTATTTTTGCTAAGAGATGATTACGATTCAGAAGATGAGCTCTATACTGGAGATTTTACCAGTGAGATAGTTTATCAGTAAGTTCCTTTATATGCCCTCATCTCAGTGAATTGGATTAAAGGTTAACTTGTAATTCCTCAAATCAGTTGAGTTGACCCATGACTCTCCCTAAGTTTCTATGCAGATAACGCTACTCCAAAACTATCTGGATAATGTCTGTTTTCTCTAAATTATTTTGTAAGTTGTGAAGCCATGGTGTGTAATTAAATTGTTTTCTTATCTAATTACTAAGTATTTAAGATAGTATTCTCAATTGAATTAAATTGTACGTGATTAGTATATCTATGGTAGCAGTACCCATAATATATTTAAAAAAGTACTTAGATATTTATCCATCATGAGTAACATTGGCTAATGACAGAGCTATAGAATATGCATGGAAAAATAGTATGCAGGAACGAAATATTTACAAATATATATATATATATATATACTCTATGTTTATTTAAATTATTGATATATGAAAAATTATGATTTTAAAATTTAGCAATTAAATGGTTTCGAAAAAAGTTATAAGATTTTTTTATATATTTCATTATACCTATTTAAAATTATAACAAATTTTTAGGGTGATATTGTGAAAGCAGACAAAAAATCCAAGCCCGTGATTCTGTTTTGACTTACCAATTTACTAAAAAATAAATCTATAATTTTTAATGATAAAAGAATAAACAACAATTTAAGAAAATTCCTGTAAATTGAAAAAAAATGTCTAATATTAAAAATGTATTATCAATTATAATAAATAAATAACTAACTCACTGGCACTATCAAACCCATAGGTTCATGGACACAACCTTTTCATACATCCATGTTTTCCAATCATCTCCTGTATAATTTACTTCCCTCAAAGCATGGTTAATGACATTCTCCCACCTCATCCTTGGCCTACCTACTTGGCGCTTTTTTTTGTTTTTGTTTTCCTACAATAAGTTTCCATGCCCCTCTTTCGTTCCCCATTTGTGCCACATGTCCTGCTTATTACAGTTGATGAGACTTAACTCTTATTACATCTGGTTTCCTATAGAGATCATGTAGCTCACTGTTATGTATCTTCAAGGATTCACTGATAAATATCAACTGTAGTAAATATATTATAGGTCTAGTTTATATTTATTATTTTTATATTTCACATTTATTAAAATCCAACATGAAGAGATACATATGTGAAAGCTGTTTACAGTGGTTGTATCTGTCATATGGAAATCAGCTAAATACTGAAGTCATGACATATCCATACAAAAAGAGTATTCTGTGTGAATGCTACAAAACTTTTCCCATGGATATTTCTTATTGTACTCATTATTTATTTTGCCAGTAAAGTAATTTTATCAATAATTCTGAAAAAAGAAATTCCCATCATAATAAATTATTCTAAAATAGAAATAGATCAGGTATGCATCATGCTATTCCATCCATTTATCAATGTCATATCAAAAAAACCTAATAAGTTGGAAAAATAATTTCTACTTCTATGTTCTACTGAATAACCCAATTTTACTTATAAATAGATACCAGCACATTGGAAACCAACCTCTACACTGTTCAAACTCTGAAAGAAAAGCAAACAATCTCTCAATCACATTATAACCAAACTGAAGATCACTGGTGTAAGAACAAGTTTATGTGTTACGCCTTAATTTCCTCTGAAATTATCTTCGGAAAGTGTAAGACTGACTGTTTCCTGAATATCTTCATTACCATTGACTGGGAATAGTTAGGAAATACATGCTACACTTCAACGTCCTCTGTTTCACAGCAATTTTTAGTTATTTCAAATTATAAATACAAACAATAATTTTAAAACATTGAAAAATTATGTGAAACAGAGGAAGTTACAGTACAGAGCTATTCAGAAAGAAGGAACAGACTTCAAACATTTATTTCTTCCAAACTACAAAAAAAAATTCCAACGTTCCTGGAAAGAGGAAAGTTCATATTTCACTATTTTACGCATTCAATATGAGCACTATGTGTTACACAACAAATATCAAAACGGTGGCTCATTTCTTGCCACACACAAATCAGCTGGTCTCTAGTTATCGAATTCACAGCTTAAACAATTCAATGTCTCAGATTTTCAAGTGTCAGGCATAGGGGGGGATAAAAATATGGTCTTTTATGTAACCCCACAGATAAAAATCACACAGGGCTAGGTCTGGTGACCTGGGAGGCCACCGGTAATGAAATTGACCTTCTGCTCCTCCTCTTCCAATCCAACATCCTGTTGTGTCACCATTTTAATACAAACAATCAACATGACAAGCAACAGCGCCAATACGGCCGTGATAGGAACTTCAAACTTTTCTCTTTCCAGTAACGTTGGGATTGTGTTTCTGTTTTTTGTAGTTTGGAAGAAATAAATGTTTGAAGTCTGTTTCTTCTTTCTGAATTGCCTTGTATTTTCCTTTTTTTCTTTATATTTAAAGGAAGTGATACTATGAGGTTTATATTAATTGATAACACTTCTACTCATAATTTCCTCAACTGGAACTGCTACTTAACATAGCTATTCTAATTTATCATGATGCTGGGTGGGAACTGGTCACATACGACAACGAACATTCCATGAGAGCACTTTTCCCCTATGAATCAAATCATATATCTATGTAAGATATAATACCTTAGACAACTAACCATGGCAGGTCCCACTCATATATACCATTAGATGCACTATGGTAGTGAGATTTGGGGTTTCCAAAGAACGGAAGTACTAAATAAGGTATATACGCATTTTCTAAAATATATTACAGGACTTAGTAAGGCCGTTTCTAACTGTGGAATTTTATATGAATTCGGGTCATTCCAGGACAACATAAACTGTAAAATTCGTGTACTCAAATACTGGTTGCGAGTAATCCAAGGTGAACAAACAATGCTTAGAGCAATTTGTTACGACCACCAAATTAAAAACATAGATGTTAAATTTTGGGCAGACGAGGTTAGGAGAGAACTCCAAAAGATCGGGATGGGCTGGATATGGGAAAAAGGGACTGAAAATCGCAAGAACGTTGTGGAGAAAAATAAGGAGGAGGTACTTAGATATAAACCAACAAGATACTTTCGCCGAATGTACAGGAAAATGCTCACTGTGTTTACAAAGAGACATCTGGGGAAAAGAATCGTATATACTCAACCTAGGATTTAAGGAGAGATCAGGGCTTGCTTGGTTTAGGCTAGGGGCATGGAAATTTAAAAAAATTAGCGACGATCACGATATGCAAATATGTCCAATGTGCGGGAACTTTGAAAATGAGATACATATATTAGAAAAATGTAATGATTTAGAATATTGGAGATGTCAGTTATTACCGGAAAGATTTCTAAATTCAAATCGGGAAAGATTGGCATGCTACGAGTTATTGGTAAATCCAGAAAATTGGATAAACCTCGGTAAATTTCTGGACAAAACGCGGAAAATAAGGACAACACTCATTCATGAATAAATATATGTTATCAAAATGCAATACCATTAATTCTTAACAATTATATATAAATTAATTAGTGTATAATGCTATTGTGTTATTATTTAATTGTAATATTATTGTGTTTTCTTTATGTAATTGTAATGTTAATGTTTTTTAGTGTATAATGCTATTGTGTTATTATTTAATTGAAATATTATTGTGTTTTCTTTATGTAATTGTAATGTTATTGATTTTTTTGTTGTTTATTTTTCTTTACACTAGTAGCAATTATTACTTTATTGTAACGGACTGTCAACAGCACGTACGGCTTACTGCCTGTACGACCCATATTTGTAAATAATATTGTAAATATCTTACTTTTTGTCTAATAAAATCCTACTACTACTACTACTACTACTACTATATACCATTACATAAAACAAAGTAATATTTAATTCTATAAAAATACTTTTTAATTTTATTTTAGCAATTTTTTAGCCTGTCAGAAAGCATAGTGAAATGTACTGCTAATTTTCTTGGGCCAAAAGATGCCTATTTAGGAAAAAATGTATAGAAATACCAAATACATAAATTATTAGGCCTATATGTTACAAGTAATATTATTGTAATTGTTATATAGGCCCCATATTACCATTATTAACATTTTGATTAATTCAATAATCAGACATAAGTAAACACTATGGAAAAGATGGTTTAAACCAATATTGTGAGTATAAAATAAAATGTAAATGCATGCTTTTTAAGTATAATTCACATTTCATTATTAAATAATTCTGTCGCTTAATCACAAAGGATTCTAATGCTATATTTCAAATAGTTTTATTTTTCAGTCACTTCTTTGTAACATATTTTAGGTAGTAACATTTTGAGGTTCTTTTAATCAAGTTTTTTTGAGTCTGGAAACATCTTACCTCAATTTAATGCTGATTTGTTCTCGAACATGTTTCAATATAATCTTCTATATCATCTTCAACTTGCCCACACTGATGAGTTTCATGTTGTGAACCCTGGATGTCGATATCTCCCTCTTCCTGCTGGCCGAAGAACCTCCAAACTAGGTCACGTTCAGCAGGAATTTCGAAATTCATACTCTATTTTTTTTCTTCTGAATGTAATTTTTTTCCCAAATGGTGAGTTCAGCCAGCCAGAAGAGGGAGATGATATCGACATCCACAACATTCAGAGTTGACAACATAAAACCATCAGTCTGGGCAAGCTGAAGATTATATCAAAACATGTTCGAGAACAAATCAACATTAAATTGAGGTATGATGTTTGCAGACTCAAAAAAACTTGATATAGTTACAATTTGTTACATAATACTCAAATATTGAAAATATATATTTTTTTAATCATGACAGAATTACTTTCATAATCAGTCAAATGTAGCACAACTATTCATAATTTTACTATCTTATAAAAAATATATAAACTAAATTCTATCTCAAAAAAGTTAACTAAAATATAGATAAAAAAGTATTTAAAAATTCTCTACTATAGTGAGAATATACATTCTCTTAAAATATAAATTACTGCTTCATAATTAAGTCAGGCAATCTAATTTAAAAAGAGAGTAAGTCATCCAAGAATGCAAACTGCATGAACTAAGGATGGCCAGAATGCATTCTCATAAAGACACTATATAAAAAAGAGCATCCGATTGATAAATCATACAGAGGTCATTTCACTGAAAAACTTACTTTTGTTTCCAAACTTACAGCTATCTGTATTTCTACAAATTTCCAGACACTTTTATCTCATCTAAAATTTAACTTTATATAAAATCATTTAACAATAGAAAAAATTATAAATCATTAAATATTATTAACAATATTGTTACATGTCACATAGCGACGTTTGAATTGCACACGCAAGTCGCCCATGGCAAGTTAGAGTACCCTCACAGCCGGCAAATTATCTGGAGCATCTTGCCAGATGATTCTACCGGTGTCTCCTTTCTCCTTTGAGAAAGGCTTCAAAGTATCTTGAAGCTGTTTCCAGGAGTTTCTTTGCGCCTTATAAAAGGGCGTAGGTGGGAGACTGCAGTCAGTCTGCGATAGCGAGTCTTGTGGTGAACAGTGTGATGATAAGTTGTGGCAAATTTATTTATCAGTGAGTGGAAAATTGTTCTGAGATAGCAATTAAAAGAAGATTATTAGTGATTTGTATCTGTGAACAGTAGTTTGTTGATAACTGAAGAATTCAATAAAGTGTTTAGTGAAATTTTTAATTAATTCATTGTGCTTATTTTATGGCTAAATAACTTTGAAGAAAAATCGAGGCTATCCCAGCAGAATATTAATCAATACTTTAATCTTGTTTTCGTACAAAAAAATCCATATACCAACAATTATGCATTAATGTTAATTAATTTATTTGGACTTGAAGGTGTATATATTTCATTTATGAGACTAAACATGTTTAAGTTTTGCAAAATTTAGTAAAGCTTTTTTAATGTGTTAGACGTCTGCACATAGGATAGAGATTTCTAACTTCCTATCCAATTAACACACATGTTCGTATGTTCTCCAAATTAAAAATTTCTCCAAATTGGCTGGGATGATACCCACAAACCTTGAGTCCTAAGATAGATTCACTGACATTACTATCAAAATTGACACATTGGCTAAGCAAAGTAATGATTAAATTTTAATATATTTGAAGAGAAAAATGTTTGCCTAGACCGAGACTCGAACCCGGGACCTTTGGCTTACCGGGCCAAATGCTCTACCAACTGAGCTACCGAGGCGAGTTACGATATAGATGCAAATTTTTCTCTTATATACGTTGTAATCCCCTCTCGCCAAATGCTTTTGAAACCATTGCTTCTATCTTTGCAAATGGCGGCTTCTTAGTTAAGAAGACATTTATTGGGAATTTAACATTACTTTATAAAGCTAGTAAGGCTTCTAATGATGTTTTTATTATTGATTTAACATTTCTAAATGAAAGATAAATTATATTTGAAGAGAAAAATTTTAATATATTAACAATAATTTATATTTTGTAATACTTTAATATTATTTATATTGAAATTTGAAAACTTGAGTCTTAGATTAGTAGATAAAATAGCAAATATTTTAATTTTTACTGGAGATATCAATAATATAAATATGTACATTTTTTTTTTTTTTCCAAATGCCCCAGATTGTCATTTCGACATTTCTGGTGTTCTCTCCTGGCATGGCATACTTATAATCCACTTCTGAGGTTGGGGCGCCTGAAAGGGGGATTACGCTGCCCCGATGATATGAGAGTTGATGATGGTAATGATGGCCTTAAACTAAACTTAAGCTAATTAGGGAATATGATATTGATGATAATGATTAGCAGATGGTGTTTGGGGGGACTGTTTGGGCCTTAAAGTTTCCTGACATTTATCTTAGGTGAGGTAAAACCCCAAAAAAACCTCACCCAGGAAACTTGTCCCAACCGGGGATTGAACCTGGGTCCACTGCGTGGCAGGGCAGCACGCTCCCTCAAGACCACAGCGGTGGACACTAAATATTATAAATGATGATACATTATATGAATAGCATTAAAATATAAAAATGCCTGACCACCCTGACAACAATATGTCCAGATTTAGTTGTACCACCCCTGTTGAAAGAGGGGGTTCAAGTTGTTGAACAATAAACATTTATTTAAGTCTAGTCTCTAAGTGTGTGATTCTAATTAAAGAGAAAAGAAAAGGGGGGAGAAATGACTACATCTAATAGAGAATCAAGAAATCATTCTAATTAGACTACTGCAGGTTTACTGAATAAGTTACTTCATCAAGTTATATAGTCTCTTATTAAGTTATGTAGATAGGAAATAACACTATGAGGTTCTTTAATATTGTTTATTTTTTATCATTTCACTCACCTCATACTTCATAATTTATAGCAATATGCTATAAATTATGAAGTATGAGGTGAGTGAAATGATAAAAAATAAACAATATATAGTCTCTATACATTTTATCATACTCATAACAAAAATTTGAATCAATTCTGTATATTACAAGTATGAACACAAATTAGAAAGGTTTAATTAATATGTTGAATTAAATCAGTAAAACAAAATTTTATACAAGAAATTACATCAATTAGTTTGGATTAGAATGACAAAATGTGATAAAGAAAAATTGTCCAATTTTATGTAAAAAAAAATTGTTTATTCTTTAATAATAATTAAATGAATCGTGATTTTTTCTTACCTCATACATCTATGTTTCTTTAAACACAGCACTGCAGTATCGGCGGCACTTTGTCGTCATCGTCAGCTGTTTTCACGACTGTCAATTTTTTCTCCTTTATGCCGGTAATTATCTAGACTGCCATCTGGTGTTCTTTTGAAGGAATTCCTCTTCAAACTGCCATCTGGTGTTATTTTGAATGAATCATTTCCTAAACTGCTATCTGTTGTATTTTTGAAGAAGCTTGATTACAAAGTTCTTCAAAAATACAACAGATAGCAGTTTAGGAAATGATTCATTCAAAATAACACCAGATGGCAGTTTGAAGAGGAATTCCTTCAAAAGAACACCAGATGGCAGTCTAGATAATTACCGGCATAAAGGAGAAAAAATTGACAGTCGTGAAAACAGCTGACGATGACGACAAAGTGTCGCCGATACTGCAGTGCTGTGTTTAAAGAAACATAGATGTATGAGGTAAGAAAAAATCACGATTCATTTAATTATTATTAATTGAACCTCATAATGTTAAAAATTCCCAAATTTAATATATGTTTATTCTTTATTTAAATTGTTTTAAAATTACGCTGAAGTTTTTTCCGTCTTTTCAATATCAATTTTATACCAATGGACCATTTACCAAAATTGTAACTGACTCTACTGTTGAGTCCCTCAGCTTTTTATTGATAATTTTATAATTATTATAAAGTTGAAAAGATAGAAGTGCCAGAGACAAAATGTTATAATAACAAATATTAAATCATTAAATAAACCGGATTAAAATATGATTTCACAATTTATATTAAACTACAACATCTAAGAGATATAAAAAATAGTAATTAAACAAAATATTAAAAAGTGAACGTGTTCCATTAAAAATACTTGTTTTTAATAGTGAGTGGAGAACATACTTTTAATGACTCACAATTTCAAATTTCTTGATACCGATTCTCTATGGACATCAACAACCAGAGAATTTCATCAGTGGAAGTCATGACTGAAGAGGGACAAGATATTGTCTGAAACCGCTGGTATCAAAAAATTTGAAATTGTATGAGGTGAGTCGTTAAAAATATGTTCTCCACTCACTATTAATGATATAACCTCATAATGTTTACTTCCCAACATTAATTTAAAAATACTTCTTTTTAAATTTAACATGGTTCATGTTAACAAGTATTTTAGAAGCCCATCATGAGACTGATAACTGCATCCTCAAATTTTCTCCCCTGAAAAATTTAATTGATCTTGGCGAGAATAGAACACACAAATATTACTAAACAAAAAATTGCTAAAAATAAATTAACACAAATTAATTTATAATATGTGGGAAGCAACGGAAAGCTACCACACCTATAATTCCTTAGTAAAGTTGCAAAGCATAGCATGAAAATGCTATTGCAGTGAAAGACCTGCCCTCGGGCAGAATTACTATAGAACAGAATTTATAACAGTACTGTATTATGTTTTTAACATCAAAATCAAGTCAAATATATAGTTAAATTGAACTATTATATGAAATATCACCGAAGTTTAATTAAAAATTTTTTAAAAATTATTTTCCCCTCAATTCATATCCTGTCTTCTAATTAAACTGGTTTCATAACCTAAGTGGTTACTTATTCAGAAATTACATGACCGATGTTCTGTCCTCCAGGAGCACAGCTTCTTACTCCATCTTTGGTGCACCAATGAACCTCCTAGTCAAATCAATGTAACAATAGAAAATTAATAATAAAATCGTCAATAGAAAATGGGTTTAAAAAAAAGCATGGTACACAGGAATATGAATGTTGAAGGAGATAAGACAAAAGAAATACCAGATGATTTTTATGCAACAGATGCAATGATCAATCGAGACTGGACTGGACCAAACAATAATAAGATATGCAGTGCAGTAACAAGATATCACCACAAACTCTGCAAAATTTCAAACTAACATGAACCGTCAATGGACTGCGTGTGTAAGCTCTGTGATAGACCTTGTGCAAGATACCATTTCAATAATTAAGACAGATAAAATGTCTTAATTATTAAACAAATCTCTTAATGTTACTTCCTATTGTATTTTAAAATACCACTTCAATGTCTGTTTAAAGAGAACAAAATAGTTGCTGGCATACAGCAGAGACCAAATCTAATGCACATTTGTGCACGCTTCTTCCTATTATTATAAATGTTTAAAATAGAAATAATTAATCAACCAAAGTAAAAAGAAGAAAACATTAATTTCCAGAATTTTACTTACCATCCAATGAAGTACCACAAATTTCAATTTTTTTACAAAAAAAGTTCAACATGAGATTGGCACCGAGAAATTAACATAGCCACAAAAGGATAATTAAAACCAACAAAAATAACAAAATTGAAGAAAACAAATGAGGAATTTACCACATTAAATATGGAGATTGTGATAAAATTTACATAGGGGAAAAAAAATTAAAAACCATAGTGAAGGAACATCTTAGGAATGTAAAAAATGGAGAATTGGTAAAATCACCAGTAGCTGCTCATGCTTGGTCAGAAAAACATCAAATTTAAAGAAAGTCTAGTTTTGTATTAACTTTCACAGGAAAAAATCACTATGAGATTTAATTTAATTCTTAGAGTATAGTTTAATAAAACAGAAAAATCTAAAGAGCTCACTGTTTGGGGGAAAAAATCCACATTCAAAAAACTAGGAAAGAAAAAATGAATGAATTTTGAAATTCTTGGGAAAGATGATTTGATTGGGAGGTTCATCAGTTCACCAACAGATGGGGGTAAGAAGTAGTGCTGCTGGACAACAGAACATTGGTCTATAACTACTGAAGATGTAACCATTGAGGTTATGAAACCGGTCTAATTATAAGACAGGATATGAAGTGAGGTGGAAAAAATTTTATTTTAAATTTTAAAAGGGAAATGAAATGTTTAATTTGGACAAAAATGTATATTACATAAAATAACTACAATTAATTTAATAAACATCTTTATGCAGGTACTAAACATCAGAATTACGTATGCATATTTTTTTTCTGGAACTATTAGCATATATTGTATCCTTAATTTTGGTCAAGTTGACGTATAAGTTAAATGGAAACCACTACTTTCAGAAGTATTTGCTACAGAAAGAACAAGAAGAAGATAAGATAGATTCATGTGCTGTGCAACTACAGTTAGATTATAAACATAAAGTATATACAATCCAGCACCTGTGGTATTTTGCCACCAGTCCACTGTCCAATTCCTTTTGACACACCAGTTATGTATTTCCCTGCAGCCACCAAAGCCTCCTGCACTTCTTCCAGACTGGGTCTTACTACTACTTTTGGAATCATTAAAGTAGCATGTAGTAAGAATACTGGTCTGGTATTCTGTAAAGCTATAAAATACACAAATGTAAATTAAAACTTTATCAATTCAGGTATCAATACTATAAATATATAATATATAAACCATTGATTTACAATAATTTAATTGTGTTCATTAATTTACTTATTTCATCATAGTAATAGCTTTAGCTTCTCAATATTAATGTAATAATATAATATATACTTTTTTTATCTGCCTTCAGATGATTAGGGAATTGTGTATGAGGAAAGAAATGTGTTGTTGTTGTTGTTGTTTTCAAATGCTGGGCCTTGGCAATGAAGCCATTAGCATTCTTGTTCTCCAATATTTCTCTATGGTGGATCCAACAGGTAATACTTCACAGTTTTGTAGATGTTCTTTGTTCATTTCTTCATTTTTGTTGCATAGAGGACAATTTGGATTCATGTAGATTCCTATTTTATATAAATGTTTGGCCAAATAGTCACGTTCTGTAAGCAGTCTAAGGGCCGCATACAAATACATTAGTCTCTTTTATGTTATATTTATTCACTTACCATCCTGAAGTTCATAATAAGTTTCAAAAAATTTTCAGAAATTTTAATATAACATTAGCTCCAATTAACAAATTTAGCTTGGGTAATCTGCTGTTAACTAATAATAAATGTAATACCCCAGACAACAAAAAATCTGGGATTTATCAAATTGATTGCAAAGATTGCAACAAGATATATATAGGAAAAACAAAAAGGAACTTGGAAACTCGTAAAAAAGAGCACTTCAGAAACATGAAGAATGGAGAAATTGAAAAATCAGCTATAGCAGCACATAGTTTATTAGAGCATCATAGGATTGAAAAAGAAGCAAAACTTTTAAAACATCTATCAAAACCTTCGGATTTAACAGTTTGGGAAAAAATATATATTCAAAAAAACCATACTAGAACTATGAACTTTGAGATTCCGGAAGAACCAAGCTTGATTACAAAGTTCTTCAAAAATACAACAGATAGCAGTTTAGGAAATGATTAATTCAAAATAACACCAGATGGCAGTTGGAAGAGGAATTCCTTCAAAAGAACACCAGATGGCAGTCTAGATAATTACCGGCAAAAAGGAGAAAAATTGACAGTCGTGAAAACAGCTGATGATGACGACAAAGTGTCGCCGATACTGCAGTGCTGTGTTTAAAGAAACATAGATGTATGAGGTAAGAAAAAAATCACGATTCATTTAATTATTACAATAGTCTCTGCTCAAATTACTTCCAATCACTGGTGAGCTGACTCACCGTGAGCAAGTGCAAAGATCAAATTAGCTATCCACTAACTGGTCATGCATGAAAGTCGTCATTTTCGTAATATTGGCAAGAAATTACCCAGAATTCTCAGCGATAAAACCACTTCCGTTATTTTCGTCTGCTATAGAGGAACGCATTTACACTCTGTGTCCCGCAAATAATATCTATACAACGACGTCTGCATCGTGCAATATTATGCAGATTCTCCTGTTCTTCCAGTTGAATTCTTTGGTAGATTCTATCAAATTCCTCTTCTCCGCGTATACCGAAAACATGATCGAAGTCTTCAAGGTCCGACATCTTGGATAACAGCAAGGTACGCGGCAAGGTTTCAAACTACATCGGTTACCATCGGTTCCCTTCGGGATTCTCATGATAAGTTTCTATCTTAAGTTACCTCATCAGGTAGCTTATGAATTTCAACAATTATTATCGCATGAATAGATTTCTGAGTAAGCAAAATCATATTAGGATAAAACTTTCTCAGCAGAGAATGCCTTTTATGGTCTAATGCATTCAAAGATTCGACCCTAAATGTTGCTACTGTAGTTTTATGTGGAATTTCTGGAATAATATATGGCTTCTTTACTAGAATATTCCATTTTTTGTCTTTGGCTTTATTACATAGGTCTTGGTTTTGTTTGATTGTATATTTGTTGGATGCGAAAGATAAGCTTATAGTAGTATTCTGAATTAAATTGGAGCCTTTTTTGGCAAGAAAATCAGCAGTGTCATTTCCAGCAACTCCACAATGTGCAGGTCTCCATTACAATTTAATTCTTTTTTGTAGTTTTTGGAGTTGTTGAATCATTTTGTAGCACTCTTTAATTTGTATTGACTTCATTTTGTGTGAATTTATTGCATATATTGCTGCCTTAGAATCAGAGAGTATGATAGCATTTTGAAATTTATTTATTGTGTATAGTAATTGTTGGAGTGAAATATGAATAGCCGTTACTTCCGCATCAAAATTTGTTGTGTGGAGGAAAGAAATATTAATGCCTGTATTGTGTCCTTGAATGATGTAATAGATTGCATACTGGTGCATAGAACCAGAGGTTCAGGGTTCAATTCCTGGTCCAAGCGTTAATTTTTATTTTAAAAAAATAATATTGTATAATATTGTCCAGTATTGGAAAGTATCAATATTTAAATGTAGTATCAAAGTATTAAGCTTTACTGCTTAAAAAGGTAGTGTAAAATTCTCATTAAAATACTTCTTAAATAGAAGCTGTCCGTCGGCTATTGGTGGCGCTGTCTAACTGCCTTCTGACAATTAGAGAATTGTACATGAGAAAAGAAATGTTAATGTTTATATGGTGTAATGGATTGCATACTAGTGTATTCAACCAGAGGTCAGGGGTTCAATTGTTAATTTTTCTTTTAAAAAATAGTATTGTCCAGTACTGGAAAGAATTATTCGCAGTTCCCTTATTAGTGTTTCATTAGTCGCAGGTTAAAAAATTGCAACACAGTTCCTGTATTTGCAGCTAAAATTTCTTTATTCACGGATCCCATCAGTATATTAGAAGGATTAGTATCCTTTATTAATGCACTGGAAACTTTTTTTTTTACTGCAGGCACGTATGAAGGTGGCTTTTGCAAGGAGCGATTCAAACCAAATGGACAAATTAATATCAAAGTAAAATAAGTCTTATTGTCACTAAGCCTAAAGTTCATTGTTAAAAGTCACCGCCGCCATAATTCACATAACGCTATGTCCGTTAATAAATGTCTCCCTTGCCATGATCGGTGTTTTATTGTTTCAACTAGTCATTCATTGCAATAATTTTGATTGAATAACATGTGTCTCTTCTGCTTGTTGTCAATTTATAATGTCGAGTAAAAGGAAAGAAAATTAGTTCCGAAGCAGAAAAAAGTAGTGTTGCAGCTTAAAGTAATAATAGAAATATTTGACCGTTTACGTATTGGTGAGTCATTTGCATCCATATCACCCTGTTTCAATGTTAATGAATCAACTGTACAATTCATCAAGAAATCCGAAGACAAAATAAGGAATTCTATCACAGAATTTACAGCTAAACATCAATCTGAATTGAAAGACCTTATAAAAGCGGCAAAACTGGAAAAAATTAATAAGTTCTTTAAGCCCTTGCCTAACCCTGACAGTAATAATTAATAGAAATTGTTCAAAACCTCTCATTAATTTATTTTATTTCAATAATTTTTATTTTATTTCGGAACCTTGGAACTTATCCCCTATAACCCATATAAATTACTATTCCACATTTGCGGTTTCTGTATTTTGGCATATTTATGGAACATATCCCCTGAGAATAAGGAGATTTTACTGTACTTAAATATAATATAAAAAATCAATACTATAAATTTGTAAATGACTTTATAGAATATTTTAATAGTCATCAAAAATGCAACAAAACAATAAATATATTTTTCTATAAATTGAAAACTCATAATGGGATTATGATTTTGAAATTCTGGGAAAAGGATTTGATTTGCAAGTTCTTCGGTCAACCAAAATATGGAGTGGAGTAGACATCCAGGGTCTATTACATAAAATTCAACAATCTAGACAAGCTGATGATGATGTAAACATGTTCGAACAGAACACAACAATTTATCAGGTAAAATGATTCTGGATTCACCTTATTTATTAAGAAGAACCTCAATGTTACTTCCTACTGCAATTTATTAATATAACAGCTGCACAGTGAGAAGGAAGGAATTCGACACTAAGTTATTATCCAAGCAAATTCCTTTAAGACCTTATAGCAGGCAGTTAAAGGTCTCCTTTTGCAGTCTAATTATAAGATATCAAGGAGGAAGGAAATGAGATACCAATTTACAAATCACATTTGAATTAATAATTTCTATATTCTTATATGATATTTAAATTTTAATCCCTCAGCGTGGGAGCATTTAAATATATATTCTATGTTAAAGAAATGTTGTTTGGTTTTTTAGCATATTTTTTTCTTTTTATGATGAACGAGGAGCTGGCCCGATGCATCAACCCCCAACCTGGGGGACCGGTAATTTTTGTTCAAGGTTTTCTTCCTCTACCTTTGATAGTCCAGTATCTTATTGCAAGGCAGCAGCACTAGTTTTGGTCCGCCCTGGGTATTTTATTTCCCCAGTACCCGCCATATCTGGTGAGCATTCCCCTATCCGCTACCTAGTATTGAATGCACTTATTTAGGAACAAAATTAGACCATTCAGGCGATAACACAGTGGAAATTAAAAATAGAATCGAACAAACAAAACAAGCAATAAATGCTTTAAACTCTGTTTGGTGGAGCAAAAATATTACAAAAAATAGAAAATTACAAATATATCAAACCATAATTCAGAGCATTTTAACATATGGTGCTGAAGTCTGGCAAATTCCTATCAGGGAAAGGAAAAGAATTTTAAGTACAGAAATGGATGTTTTAAGAAGATCAGCTGGAAAATCTAGAATGGATAGAATACGAAATAAAGAAATAAGGAAAATTATGGGTGTACAAGAGGATCCGGACATCATAGAAAAGAAAAGATTGCAGTGGTATGGTCATGTCAAACGAATGCCAGAGCAAAGATTGCCAAAAATTGTTATGGAATGGATCCCAATGGAAAGGAGGAAGAGAGGAAGACCGAAGAAAACTTGGATAGAAGGGGTACAAGCAGCTATGAATATCAGAGGAATGGAGGAAGATCAATGGATGGATAGAGAGGAATGGCGTTTGGTTTCCGGAAGACAGCGGCAGCTGCCATGATACCGGATGATGACGTTAAAGAAAATTTTAATATCTCCTCTATGAGATGGCAGTTCATAAAGCCTGTTTTCTTGGTATATTTTCATTAAGAATCATAATAAAACAAACGTGGTGCATGTCGAACATGCTCGAACAGCACTCTGCAGAGAAGTAGTGTTTATTTTATGCGGGCACTGCATGTCATTCCACGCTGATGGGTTAATACTTTCCAATATTGGACAATATTATTTTGAAAAGAAAAATTAAAGCTTGAACTGAAACCCGAACACCAGACTTCAGGTTCTACACACCAGTATGCAGTATATTATACCATTCAAGCCATCAATACAATCACCAATATTTCTTTCCTCATATACAATTCTCTAATCGTCTGAAGGCAGACAGACAATGCCATCTGAATGCCTCTATCCAAGAAGTATTTTTAATAAAAGTTTTATACCACGTTTTTAAGCAGTAAAGTTTAATATTTTGATGTGATATTTCAAAATAATATTTTTCAGTATTGGAAAGTATTAAAATTTAAATATTTCAAAATAATATTGTCTAGTTTTGGAAAGTGTTAAAATTTAAATATTACATCAAAATATTAAGCTTTACTGCTGAAAAGGTAATGTAAAATTCTCATTAAAATACTTCTTGGATAGAAGCTGTCAGATGGCTATGGTAGCGTCATCTATCTGCCTTTGTATGAGGAAAGAAAAATTGGCAGTTGTATCAGTGGCTTGAATGATGTAATGGACTGCATACTGGTGTGTAGAGTCAGAGGTCCGGGGTTCGAGTCCTGGTTCAAGCATTAAGGGGGGTAATGGGTGAAATTTTGGACATTTTCGGTCAAATTTAGCATTTTTTGTTTTTGTATTAAAAAATACAACGTACCTTAAAGTATAAGTTGGTGAAGTTTTAGTGTCCTATGGCACTTGTAAGTCTCCCTAATGACTGTAGGAGGGCATGTATGCTACATTCTAATTTAACTGCATGCAAATTTTCAAATTGGCTTTTCCACACTTTTATTTTCATTGCATTTTAATACATTCAAATCAAAATAGCATTGACAAATTTAATGATAGAAACACAAAATTTTAACTGCATGTCCCACACACTATGGCTAATAATTCTATGCATGGATTTTGAAACAACATTGATAGTTTTTTAAATAAAAAATAAAATCTTCTTCTTCTTCTTCCTTCCAAGTATTAGGCCAAGGCCTATTACGATCCTATAAAAAATTTTCCCTCCAGCGTTTCATAGGACGGCCCAGTGATCTTCGTCCTCTTGGTATATAATTATAAACAGCTTTGGGGATCCGATTTGAACTCATTCTTTCAAGATGGTGTTTCCAATTTAGTTGGTACTGTTTAATATATTCCAAAATTGGCGTAGTCTTCAATTCTTTTAAGATATCGGTGTTCCTTTTCAGATCCCATCTGGTGTAACCCGCTGTTCTGCGCATGAATCTCATTTCAAAAAATAAAATATGTGTAGTAATTTTAAAAAAAACAACAATTTTCACATGCAGAGGATGTATATATTATTTTCTTCCTTTATTATAATCATATAGAAAAGTTAATGCATATGTTATTCTAAATAAGTCGGTGGTCGTGTAGAAAAAAAATTCAAAAATTTTACTAAAAAATTATGGGACTTATTAAAAATTTAAATATGCAAATTTTAAAATGAATTTTCTTCAATAACTCAAAAATCTTTAAGCCTAGAGGGATATAACTTTACTATAATATTACCTATTATGGCATGAATGTGTGGAAAAAAAAAATCAAGTATGTAGCTTTAAAACTGTAGAAAATAGAAATTTCACCCATCACCCCTCTTAATTTCTCTTTTCAAAACAATAATTTCAATCTTAAAGATTTAAGGCATATATTTTCTCTTCAAATTCAATAATTGTTTATACAGGGTGAGGCAATGAAACGGCACGATTTTGAAAAATCACCAATAATATATTTACAAAAAGAGTATAATTATTTGAACATGAATCTTAAGTACATGAGTGGAAATTATTGTTTTACCTTAAAAAACAATCATTTTTTGAATATGGTGCCAGTAAGGTGACGTCCTTGGTTTTGCACACATTGTTGGAGTCTAAGATGAAATCCACCCATGGCGTTCTGTAGCATCTGCAAAGGAATGTTGTTAATTTCCTGCCGGATTCTCTCCTTCAGATCTTCTTTTGTTCTTGGTGCATTTTCCTCGAAGACTTTGCATTTAAGATAGCCCCAAAGAAAGAAGTCTGGGGCGGTCAAATCTGGCGAACGGGGAGGCCAAGGGATATCACCATTCTTGCTGATTAGCCGTCCTGGAAAAGCGAGTCTCAGCAAACCCATTGAGACATTAGCAGTATGGCTTGTTGCACCATCTTGCTGGAAGAGTGTTTCTTCATCTGGATCATACTGATCGATGCCAGGCAGACCAAAAGTTACTAACATGTCAGCATAACGTTCAGAGTTCACCGTTACTGTGTTACCATGTTCATCTTCAAAAAATAGGGTCCCACGAGTCCACGAGAAGATACTGCACACCAAACTGTTACTTTTTCAGAATGGAGAGGTTTTTCATGAAGATCACGTGGTTATTTGCGGACCAATACCGGAAGTTCTGCTTGTTAACGTAACCACTAAGGTGAAAGTGGGCTTCATCACTCATCCATAAGTTATGCACTCTTTCTCCATTTGTTCCGATAACATTAAGCATCGCTTGGCAAAAGCGTATGCGATGATTGTAATCGTTAGGTTGTAGGGCTTGCACTATCTGCATTTTGTATGGGTGATAGTGTAGGTCATTCTTCAAAATCCGTCTCACTGATCGATTGCTGAGACCAAGTTGAGCGCTGTGCCGCCTTGCTGATTTTCGCGGACTTCGTGTTAATGCATCGCGCACACGATCAATGTTCTCTGGGGTCCTGATTGTTTTTTCACTACCACCAATTTTCTTCGTCGTGCTTGCAGTGGCTTCAAAGTTTTTCACCCACAGGAGGATAGCTTTCCTCGATGGCACGGGAGCCCGTGGCGGTAGATTAAACTTAAGACGGAAAGCACGTTGGGCACCAACCACACTATCCATGTTTTTATAATATGCTTTTACAGCAAACGCACGTTGCACGCTTGACCAACGCTCCATGGCTACTGAAATTTCCACTTGTCTAGATGCTCAAGGTCGTTTCCCCCACTCCCATAACCCCCCACTGCGCCCGTCAGCCGGAGTCCAAATCGTGCCGTTTCATTGCCTCACCCAGTATTTTAAGAGAAAAATTGTACACTCAGACTGGGGTAGAGCATTTCCCTAGTGTGCGAAAGGTCCTGGGTTCAAATCCCAGTCTGAGCGTATAATTTTTCTCTTCAAATATAATTTATCCATCATTGATATGTATGAAATGAATCATAAAAATATCAATAATTTAAATTTATCTACAATTAAGAGTATCAACAATCTTTTGAAAATATTGTAAGATAATATTTTACTGCAAAAGAAACAAACCTGAAATGTCAGAATCAGGACTAAATCGTTTCCGTAGGCAGTCTAAAGAATGGCGAGTGACTTTGATCAATACATCCACTACTTTTCGACTGTAATATCTTCGCATTTCTGCCACAGCATTGCGCACCATATCCTGCATAACTTTGGACAGCCCACCACCTGGTTGTCCTAGCAGTTTTTGGGGATTATCAAAATATTCCCAAACAATACTCCAGTCCTGTTGCTGTTGAGAGCTGTCTGCAGCATTACCATCTGCATGGCTCTGACCCCCACCACCTCCCCCACCCTCACCTCCTGCAAAACATCAAACTTGTAAACCTCTTTAACACATGTACTTCAGATAAAATTAAAACTTTTTCACTGACATTATAAGGTTCAGAGTAGCTACTTACACTGACAAATAAGCACATATTATTGTGTGCTTAATCACACATTATTGTAATGTGTGATTAAATACACAAATACACGGATAAGCTATCTGAAGTTGTTAAGGTAGAATATTTTTTAGTTTTTAAGTTTTGTAATTATGTGTACCTTCAATTTATATTTCAACTACAGCCTTAACATACATTTGTAAAATAGGGCTCCAAATCTTGGAGATTTAATAAATAAATAAATAAATATATACAGGGGTTAATAATTAAGATATTTGGTCTGTACTTCCTATTGTATTTTTAAAATATACAGGGATTGATTGAAAAACATTATTAAGTTATGTAGGTAGGAAATAACACTATGGGCCGCATGCAAATACATTATTCTCTACTCAAATTACTTCCAATCACTGGTGAGCTGACTCACCGTGAGCAATTGCTGAGATCGAATTAACGTGGCCGACTTACCGGTCATGCATGAAAGTCGACATTTTCGTAATATTGGCAATGAATTACCCAGAATTCTCAGCGATAAAACAACTTCCGTTATTTTCGTCTGCTATAGAGGAACACATTTACGCTTGCGTCTCACAAATAATACCTTATACAACGACGTCTGCATCGCGCAATATTACGCCGATTCTCCTGTTCTTCCGGTTGAATTCTTTGGTAGACTCTATCAAATTCCTCTTCTCCGCGTATACCGAAAACATGATCGAAGTCTTCAAGGTCCGACATCTTGGATAAAGCGGCAAGGTTTCAAGCTACATTGGTTACCATCGGTTCCCTTCGGGATTCTCACGATAAGTTTCTATCTTGAGCTATGATCTTAAGTTACCTCGTCAGGTAGCTTACAATTATTATCGCATGAATAGATTTCTGAGTAAGCAAAATGTATTAGGATAAAACTTTCTCAACAGAGAACGCCTTTTACGGTCTAATGTGTTTATAAATTCGACCCTATGAGGTTTATTTTAATTTTGTTTAGTTGTTTCTTGACTCACCTCATACTTCTTAACTCCCTCGCATATCTAGATTTCGTCACTGTATTTGTGACATTCTCAGTGCTGTTCACGTTCACAACTGTCACAAATACAGTGATGGAATCTAGATATGCGAGGGAGTTAAGAAGTATAAGATGAGTCAAGAAACAACTAAACAAAATGAAAAACATTAGTTCAGTCCTGTGTAGCCATGAACCTCCAATTTGATAGGCTATTTAACATAGCAATGACTCAAAAATAATAATAAAAAAATAGTTTCCATTGTATGAAACAAAAACAAAAATTAAAGTAAGTAAAAATCTAAGTGTCCTGCGCCGTAGCTGAATGGTTAAGGCAGGAAGCCTTGGCGCAGAGCTACGGGACTTGCGCTGGTTCGAGTCTCCATGGGGGAAGAAATTTTCTCATGGTATTTCAGCCAGTATGGGACCGGAGCCCACCCAGCATCGTGATGTATTTGGGTAGCTACAATAAGTAGCGGCTCCAGGTTGAGAAAACCAGCTATAACGGCTGGGGGACTCGACATGCTAACCACATGTCACCCCTACACTGGCTGATTATCATCTACCTCTGTGATTGACACATGTGGATGTGAGGCCAGCAGTCGGTTGGTAGGCTAAGGGCCTTGTAGGCCTGTCGCGCCAGGAGTTTTTAAAAATCTAAGTTTTTCTTCTAAAATATACATCTACTTCTAATTATAATTAAAATGACACTTGTTTTATTCAATTCACTTACCCTCCACCAAAAAATCAAACTCATCTACCCCACTGTTAGCTTTAAATGCTAGAGCAGCTTTCCTCACTAATTCCAAAACTTCCTCTACAGCTTCTTCAACCATCAAACTTTTTCTGTGCAATTCCTGCAAGATATTATAAAACATATCCATTTCACTGTTCTGTAATTTACTCTACCAAAATGAAAACTGAAGCAATTTCATATATATATATATATATATATATATATATATATATATATATGATTAAGTAAGTTTTCTTGGGTTTTCTGCGTTATGGATTCAAGGTTGGCCTCTGGCCACTGATTCCGACGTTTCGGCATGATCCCATATGCCATTATCAAGGAATCAATATAACATATATCCATCCATAGTAATTCTGCCCAAAGACAGGTCTTTCACTGCAATCATAGCATTTTCATGCTATGCTTGCAGCTTTACTAGGAAATTATAGATGTGGTAGCTTCCCATTGCTTTCCACACCGGTGAAGGATGGTGATGATGATGATGAGGATGATGATGATGATGATGATGGCCATATGATTTCGGGGACCGCTTGGGCCTTAAAGTTTTCCTGACCCAGAAACACTGCCCCGACCGGGGATCGAACCCAGGCCTGCTGCAAACCCAGGCTACCTCGAGAACACAGCGGTGGACTATAACATATATACACACATATATATATATCAACCTTCTTCACTCGACAAACAGCATTTTTATATTATTTTTAAATCATTAGGAAGTAACAATATGAGATTTAATTTAATAATTGAGTTGTATTTTTTAACATTCTTACCTCATATGTTTGTTTTGTTGGACAATTGTTTCAAAGCTTATTGCTCCATCTTCAGCTTGTCACAAAACTGGTTTTTTCTTTTCTTCAAGTTGTCAGCCCTGGAACTGTGTTCCAAATTACCAAGTTCTTTGGAACACAGATCCAGGGCCGATAACTTGAAGAAAAGAAAAAACCAGTTTTGTGACAAGCTGAAGATGGAGCAATAAGCTTTGAAACGATCGTCCAACAAAACAAACATATGAGGTAAGAATGCTAAAAAATACAAACTCAATTAGCATTTTTAGAGTTCAGATATAAAATACATTTATTTTTTTAAAAGAAAAATAAGTGCTTGAACCAGGAATTCAACCATGGACCTCTGATTCTATCCATTGGTGTGAAAGCCACTACACCATTCCAAACATGGCACAAATGCCAATATTTCTTTCCACTTATACAATTCTCTAACGTCCAAAGGAAAATAAATAGAGCTATCAACAACGCCATCAGACTACTTATATTCTGAGTATTTTTAATGAGAATTTTACATTACTTTTAAGTGTAAAGCTTAATATTTTGATGTTATATTTATTTTAACATATTCCAGTCCTGGACAAATTAATTTTTTTAAAAGAGAAATTAACGCTTGAACTGGAAATCGAACCGCAGACCTCCAATTCTGTACATCAGTATGCAGCCACTACACCATTCCAAACACCAAAATTTCTTTCCAATTATACAATTCTATAACATCCGAAGGCAGATAGCTAGAGCTATCAACAATGCCATCAGATGACTTCTGTTCAAAGTAATGTGTAGTGGGCTGCACACCGATGTACAGAATTGGAGGTCTGCAGTTCAATTCCTGGTTCAAGCATTCATTTCTCTTTTCAAAAAATAAATTTGTCCAATACTGGAACATATTAAAAAAAATATAACATCAAAATAAACTATGTATTGAAATTGAACTTATGTAGGAAAAAATCACTATGAGGTTTAATTTAAGAAATAAGACTGGAATCCAGACGAGTGGATATAAGGTGAGTTCTGAAACTAGTTTAAATTATAATAAGAAGAAAAATATGAGGTAAGTGATTAAATTTTTCATAAATTAAATAAATCTTAAGTGAGATCTTATGTGAACTGACCATGGCAGCATGACGACATGTTTCTTCAGTTCTATCAAGAAATTCCTCAACAGTCCATGGATCATCTGATGGCAATGCCTGTAGGGTAACTTTTTGCATGCTTGTTAACACTTGTAAGATTCTATTTGTATAGACATCATGAACTCTGAAAAACAAACATGTTAAAATAACCAAACTATTGTAATCAATTGTAAAGAGAAAAATTTATCCAATGTTTTTATTATTCATTTCATACATCTCAATGATGGACAAATCATATTAATAATGAGAAAAATGTATTATTTTTTTATATTTGAGTTTGTATTTTTTTTAACATTCTTACCTCATGTAATTGTTTTGTCGAACATATGTTTCAAAGCTGTTGCTCCATCGTCAGTGTTTTCACAAATTGATTTCTTCTTTTCTTCAAGTTGTCGGCCCTGGATCCCAAAGAGGCAATGAGGCACCTTTCTCCAGGAATTTCAAAGTTCAAAACAATTATGTTTTTATTAATGATTTAACATTTCTCAATGAAAGATAAATTATATTTGAAGAGAAAAATTTTCGCCTAGACCGAGACTAGAACCTGGGACCTTTGGCTTGCCGGGCCAAATGCTCTACCAACTGAGCTACCGAGGCAAGTTATGATGTAGACACAAATTTTTCTCTTATATACGTTGTAATTCCCTCCCGCCAAATGCTTTTGAAAAGATAGAAGCAATGGTTTCAAAAGCATTTGGCGAGAGGGAATTACAACGTATATAAGAGAAAAATTTGCATCTATATTGTAACTCGCCTCGGTAGCTCAGTTGGTAGAGCATTTGGCCCGGCAAGCCAAAGGTCCCGGGTTCGAGTCTCGGTCTAGACGAAAATTTTTCTCTTCAAATATAATTTATCTTTCATTGAGAAATGTTAAATCAATAATAAAAACTTCATTAGAAGCCTTACTAGCTTTATAAAGTAATGTTAAATTCCCAATAAATGTCTTCTTAACCAAGAAGCCGCCATTTGCAAAGATAGAAGCAATGTAATTAATATTTAATTTTAGGAAGTTATATTTTGAGGTTATTTTAATTATATTATTTTTGGTCTGGACATCTTACCTCAATATTAATGTTGATTTGTTCTTGGACATGTTTAAAAACAATTCTGTTTTGAACAAATCAACATTAATATTGAGGTAAGATGTCCAGACCAAAAATAATATAATAGAAGCAATGGTTTCAAAAGCATTTGGCGAGAGGGAATTACAACGTATATAAGAGAAAAATTTGCATCTAAATCATAACTCGCCTCGGTAGCTCAGTTGGTAGAGCATTTGGCCTGGCAAGCCAAAGGTCCCGGGTTCGAGTCTCGGTCTAGGCAAAAATTTTTCTCTTCAAATATAATTCAAAACAATTACATGAGGTAAGATTGTTAAAAGAAAAAAAAAATGCAAACTCAAATATCAAATTAAACCTCATAATGTTACTTCCTAATGATTAAAAAAAAAAATTATGCCTGAAAAAATATTTTCCCTTTACCATTGATTACAATAGTTCAGATATGTACATTAATTAATTTATTTCGATCATAGTAATAGCTTCAGCTTCTTTATATTATTACAACGTATATAAGAGAAAAATTTGCGTCTAGATCGTAACTCGCCTCGGTAGCTCAGTTGGTAGAGCACTTGGCCCGGAAAGCGAAGGGTCCTGGGTTCGAGTCCCGGTCTAGGCGAAAATTTTTCTCTTCAAATATAATTCTTTATATTAATTTAACAAGTTTTAATAAAAGTATTCACGTCTATATAATATATATATATATTCCATAAACACATACACAATATTATCTTAAATTCCAAAAATTAAAAAAAACAGTGAGTACCTTGTGACAAGAATATCAAAACTTTTAATAGCTTCAGTTGTATTTGCATGAAATTCTTTCCATGCTGCATCAGTCCATGTTATTTTATGCAGTCCTGGAGATAGCATAGAGGAAAGACGAACAAGTTGAGGTAAAAAGAGAGGCCGAACTTCTAATTTGACTCGACGAACTGCTGCCAAAAACTGACTTAACATCAACTGTAGGAAAGAAATTTAATTGTCTTTTACTATTTAATATTTTATTATAAATACTATTTCTAATTATTTTAATGTAAAAAAACATGAACAACTAATTATTTAAAAAGAAAAATTAATGCCTCAACTGGAATTTGAATCTAAGGGTCGTATGTTAGAACATTACTCTCTACTCAAATTACTTCCAATCACTAGTGAGCTGATTCACCGTGAGCAATTGCTGAGAACGAATTAACGGCCGACTTATCGGTCATGCATGAGAGTTGACGTTTTCGTAATATTGGCAACGAATTACCCAGAATTCTCAGCAATAAAACCACTTCCGTTATTTTCGTCTGCTATAGAGGAATGCATTTATGCTTGCATCCCGCAAATAATACCGTATACAAACACGTCTGCGACACGCAATATTACGCCGATTCTCCTGTTCTTCCAGTTGAATTCTTTGGTAGACTCTATCAAATTCCTCTTCTCCGTGTATACCGAAACCATGATCGAAGTCTTCAAGGTCCGACATCTTGGATAAATGTTGGATAAAGCAGCAAAGTACATCGATTACCATCGGTTCCCTTCGGGATTTTAATTTGAGTTGCTCATTTAAGCTACCTCCGCAGGTAGCTTACAAATTTAACCAATTATTATCGCATGAACAGATTTCTGAGTAAGCAAAATCGTATTAGCATACAACTTGCTCAGCAGAGAAGGCATTTTACTGTCTAATGCGTCCAAACATGCGACCCTAAGACCTCTAGTTTTACACAATAGCACATTACTTTTGTGGTACTCAGGCTTCCTATACAAACAATTTTTATTACCAACTAGTCGTAATAAACTTCCCAAAGACCTGAGTCGTCTTATTAATTCATAGTTAAATTTGGGAAATAACTTTAATAGTGAATGGAGAACATATTTTTAATGACTCACCTCATATAATTTCAAATTTCTTTGATACTGGCGGTTTCAGACAATATCTTGTCCCTCTTCAGTCATGGCTTCCACTCAGTCAAAGAAATTTGAAATTATATGAGGCGAGTCGTTAAAAATATGTTCTCCACTCTCTATTAATGATATAACCTCATAATGTTTACTTCCCAATATTAATTTAAATATGGGAAATAATGTTATGAGGTTCTTAATTCATGAATGGAAGAGTCATTTTTTACATCCTGCCTCATAGTTTATGTTTTCTTAAACACGGGTGTTGCAGTTTTCAAGAGAACATCTCTCTCATTTTGAACCAACATAATTTTTGTATCTGACATACAATTCTCTATTGTTCGAGGCAGCGAACATTTGCTCATAATGGCATCAGAAAGCTTGTTATTCAATTTGATATTTTTATGAGAATTTTTGCACAATTATTATAGCCGCATTGGATTAGTGGTTATGTTTCTTGCCTCTAGTCCTGAAGGTCATGGATTCAAACCTGGCCAAGGTCGATGGATATTTTTTAGGATAGAAAAATCCACGGAGCAAGTCCTCCAGGAGGGATTTTAAGCCATGGGTCCCAAGTCTGAAGATTTTCAGGCTCGTAAAAGAACCTTAAGCCTGAATAAAGAGGCATCTAAGTAAAATTTACCGACCTTTTTCATTCTGGTAATACCTTAGTTGCCTATTAGATGTCTCATTGGGTCAGTATGTTGACTGCATACCGTTCATGACATCTTTATGGAAATAATCATAACTAATTAATAAATTATAATAGGAAGTGAATAACGGCTTGTGAAATGAGATTCATGCGCAGAACAGCGAATTACACCAGATGGGATCGGAAAAGGAACACCGATATCTAAAAAGAATTGAAGACTGCACCAATTTTGGAATATATTAAACAGTACCAACTAAATTGGAAACATCATCTTGAAACAATGAGTTCAAATCGGATCCCCAAAGCTGTTTATAATTATATACCAAGAGGACGAAGATCTCTGGGCTGTCCTATGAAACGCTGGAGGGAAAATTTTCTATAGGATCGTAACAGGCCTTGGCCTAATACTTGAAAGGAAGAAGAAGACAATAGGAAGTAATACTATGATATTCTTATTAAGTTATGTAGGTAGGAAATAACACTGAGGTTTATTTTAATTTTGTTGAGTTGTTTCTTGACTCACCTCATACTTCTTAACTCCCTCGCAGATCCGGATTTCTTCACTGTATTTGTGACATTCTCAAATACAGTGAAGAAATCCGGATCTGCGAGGGAGTTAAGAAGTATGAGGTGAGTCAAGAAACAACTCAACAAAATTATGATATCCTTCTTAATAAATAATTATTAATTTACTTATTTCTATCATAGTAATAGCTTTAGCTTCCCAATATTAATTTAATAAATAATGCTATAGCTGTGTGGAGTCCCTTCATGTCTTCTTCAGATAGAAGCCATTCATTGTGTATTTGTGAATGATGATTCATTGCAATTGAATGTGGGGCCAGTAGAGTAAAGGTAAAGGAAGGATTCTTGCTTGGATGGGAATGAAGCCTGGATTAGCTCGGTGGTCTGAGCATTAGCACGGAAAGCTAAAGGTTCGGGGTTCGATTCCCGGTTCAGGCAAACATTTTTCTGTTTACCATTGATTTAAGATAATTAAGCTTAACCAAATTAACTTGGTCTAGTAACACCTAACAAAGGAGAGGCTAAAGCCCAACATTGGGTGTTTGCCATTGTAGATAGTTAGATTATAGCAGTAAAACTAAAATTCACATACCACCCCATAGTATTTAACAAGTTTCAAAAAATTTTCAACAAATTCGATATTAAATTAGCGCCGAAAAATTATTACAGTTTGAATAATTTAATCAAAACCAACAAAAATGAAGAGACTGAAGAGTGCAACAAAACAGGAATTCATCAAATTGGTTCTAGAGATTGTGAAAAAATATACATAGGGAAAACAAAAAGGAATTTAAATACAAGATAGAAAGGACACCTCAAAAATGATAAAAATGCAGAAACAGAAAAATCTGCAACAGCTGCACATGTTTGATCAGAGAAACAAAGAATTGAAACTAAGGCAAAATTCGTAAATTAATGAGTCATTTTTTTACATCTTACCTCATATTTTATGTTTCTTTTAACACGGGAACTAGTTTTCAAGAGAACCATCTCTCTCATTTTCAACCGACATTATGAAAATAAGAGATAAGATGTAAAAAATGACATTAATTTACGAATTAAGAACCTTATAATGTTATTTCCCATATTTAACTATGAATAAGGCAAAATTACTTAAACAGTTAGAAAAACCAAAGGAACTCACAATTTGCAAGAAAATTTACATATGCAAGAATAAAAAGAAAACTATGAATTTTGAAATACCCGGTGAAAATGAGAGGGGAATTGATTTGGAAGTACATCGGTCAGCCATCAGAGAGCACAGAAATCAATCTACAGGAGAGAAAACTGCTGGACGGCAGTTGTGAACGTAGTATTGCATCGAGAATGTCACAAATGCAGTGATGAAACCCTGGGTCTGCATGGAAGTCAAGAAATATGAGGTGAGTCAACGAACAACTCAAAATTAATTAAAACTAAATGTATTTACCTGAAGTGAATCACTGACAACTGTAAAGTGATCAGCCTTTAATAAAAGAGTGTTTGTGACTATAGGCATTGGCATTCCCATCTTGGCTAAACAATCAGCTTCACGTATTAGTTGCTTCACTTGATGATCCAAATTTACTCTCAACTGACCAGATTCCTCAGACAAAGCTAAGAGTTTCTGATTTAAACTTTCATCCACCAACCACACCTGAAAACATTATATATATTATAATAAACATCTATTTTTAAATAGAATTGCAAAAGACAATTTTTATATAATTACTTATTTTAGGAATTTTCACTATGAGATATATTCATTTAGGTAGAATATTTTATCACTCACCTCATATTGTTCTTCTTATTTGACTATAAACTATTTTCGGAACATAGTTTCTGTTCCACCCTCAGTATCGTCACGAGCATTGTTCTGTCGTCTTGAAGAGCTGTCCTTCGCTCCTTCCATTGGCTGATTGAAAAACCTTGAAACAGGTCATTCTCACCGGGAATTTCAAAGAAGAAATTGATGAACTTTGAAATTCCCGATGAGAATGACCTGGTTTCGACGTTTTTCATTTAGCCAATGGAAGGAACGAAGGTCAGCTCTTCAAGACAACAGAACAACTGTCATGATGATACTGAGGATGGAACAGAAACTATGTTCCAAAACTAGTTTATAGTCAAATAAGAAGAACAATATGAGATGAGTGATAAAAAATTCTACCTTAATTTTATATATTTTCTTATAATTTCTTACATTTTGTTTCATCCAAGTATCTTTCATTTCTGTCTCATAGTTTACAAGAGCACTACTGACAATGTTGTATCGACGAAGGAGTTCTATAGTGACTGGTAGAGTCTTTAAGACAGGGTGAGAGGAAGCTTCCATCACAAGTTCTTCTAGGTGACTATGTAGAGATCTAACCCACTTTATGCGACCTGTACAAATTTAATAAATAGAATTACATTCATTAAACCAGATATTCAATGTATGTTATATTTGAAGAGAAAAATTTTCGCCTCTTCAAATATAATTTATCCTTCTACGAGAAGTGTTAAATTAATAATAAAAATTGTCAATTCAATGTATGTACTAGTTTTCAGTACTGTTAAAAAAATAATTTTATTATCCAAACTGGAATTATACTTGTAAATGTTCTTACAATGTACAGTTGCTCTAAAAAAACATGTCACTTGTTCAGATTTAATTCCCACTTGGGTGTTGTGTTTTGTGCCAGTGAACAGCACCTTTCAAATTAGGACTTATAATAATTGTAGACTGAAAATAAAAACCATACTAAATGTCAAAATCTAAGTTCTGAGAAAAACAGAAAAAAACATTAAGATTTGAAAAAAAAAAAGTAATTAAATTTTATTTTAATTAATGAGGTAACATTTTACCTCATAAATTCATAAAAATTACTCATTAATTCATGAATTAAGAACCTCATAATGTTATTTCCCATATTTAACTATGAAAAAATTTTTTGTAGCTCATGTCCTATCTTCTAATTAAACCAGTTTCAAATCCCAGATGGTTTCATTTCATTAATATCTCAACCGATATTAGATAAGAAGCAGTTCTCCTAAACGACATAACATTGAATTCATCGGAGAACATATTGTTTAAACAACTCACCTCATAGGATTCATGCTTCCATGATATCGCGATTTCAAACATATGATTATACCTCATAATATTTACTTCCCAACATTAATTAAATATAGACATAACATTGATTGAGATATTACTGAAGATGAAACCATCTGGGTTTTGAAACTGGTTTAATTAGAAGACTGGATATGAGGTGAGGTATAAAGAATTTTGATTTAAATCTTAAATTAAACCTCATAGTGATTTTTCCTATAAAAGTTCAATTGAAGAAAGAAATTGTTCTTACCACAGTTTTTAATAGGTCAGGTGCGCATTCTTGTCGTTAAAGTTTGAACTACTTGCAGACTAAATATCACATAGCCCAGTTTCTACTGCACTGGTCCATATTTTAGTAATAAAATTGAAATTGATTGTTGTGGCACTTAGCCTGGTTTTTATTTCCAGTCTACAATTAATATGATTCTTGACATCTTACCTCATATATTGTGGTGTTCTTGAGAACATGTTTCAATATGCGTGCATATCATCGTCAGCTCGTTCAGACCGATGAATTTATTAATAGGACTTCAAAATTTACTCATAAATTAACTATGGGAAATAACATGAGGTTTTCAATTAAATGAGTCGTATCTCACCTCATACTTTGTGTTCTTCAAGCATGGAAACTGCAGTTTTCAAGAGGAATCACTCCCATCTTCAACCATCATTATGACTGTCAAATATGAAGATGTAGGGTTGTATCTATGAATGCATTAGACCATAAAAGTCGTTCTCTGCTGAGAAAGTTGCATCCAAAGACTTTTTGCATATTCAAAAGTCTGTTCATGCGATAATAATTGTCGAACTTCCTAAGCTACCTGGCGAGGTGACTTTACAGAGAAGAACGAATCGTGAGGGGAACACGATGCGGAACCATCTTTTTTTTGTACTTTGAAAACCTTTACACTAAGTATCTTCCTGCTTTATCCAAGATGTCGGACCTTGAAGACTTCGATCATGTTTACAGTATATGCGGAGGAAGAGGAAATTGATAGAAGTCTACCAAAGGCAATTCAATTGGAAGAACAGGAGGAAGCGGTAACCCCGCCATAATATCGTGCGATGAAGATGTCGTTCCGTATACGGTTTATTTTTAGCGGGATGGATTGCAACGTAAATGCGTTCCTCTAGCAGACGAAAATAAGTGGTTTTATCGCTGAGAATTCTGGGTACTCTTTCTTGCCAATATTACAAAAAAACTACGTTCAATGCAGGGACCAGTCGGCGACTCTTGCTAATTCCAAACTTCTTGAACGTGCTCACGGAATGGAAAAAACTCAACTCACCAGTGAGACTAATGTATTTGCATGCGGGCCCCCATTAGACTGAAATTTTCAACACGTTTTGTAATGATATTAGAAAAGAAAAATTATATGCTCAGACTGCGGGTTTGAACCCACGGACCTTTGGGTTTCTATGCCACTGCGTTACCAACTGAGATACCTGAAACCAAAAAAATCTCAATCTAAACAAATATTTTTTCTATCATATAATGATAATTATCATGCAAATGGTGGCTCCTTTTTTTTTAAGAAGACTTTTATTGGGAATTTAAACATTACTTTATAAAGCCAGTAGTTGTAATGATGTTCCTCTTGAAAACTGTAGTTTCTGTGCTTGTTCAACACGAAGTATGAGGTGAGATATAACTCATTTAATTAATTATTATTAATTCAAAATTTACCAACATTCAAGAATGGAGACATATTCTGTTAGAGCAACTGTATATTGAATCACTATGTTTCATACCAGCAATAGGCGGAAAGTTGCGAGAGAGAGGAGGATCATCCTTTTGTTTCCGAAATAATTTAAAGATGCGATCTACCTCATGTTCACAATACTTCAAGACTCGATCATATTTTTCTTCCATTTTAGTAAGTGGAATCTTCTCACTTACCTAAACAAACAAACTAATTAATAAATTACAGTAAAAAATAATATAGATAAGTTGAGTCTGCCATCATCTTACCTCATATTTGTTGTTTCCTTTAAGACATGTTTCAGAGCAACATCTTTGATCTAACATCAGCTTGTACAGACTGATGATCTTTAGGTTCTTGGCCCTGGTTGTCAACTCCTTATCCCTCTTTTCTGTTGTCCAAAGAACTTGCATATTAAATCTCTCTTGCCAGGAATTTCAAAGTTCATGATTCTCTAATAGTGAGTGGAGAACATATTTTTAACAACTCACCTCATACAATTTCAAATTTCTTTGATAACATCTTGTCTCTCTTCATCTTGTCTGAAACTGTCGGTATCAAAGAAATTTGAAATTGTATGAGGTGAGTCGTTAAAAATATGTTCTCCACTCACAATTAATGATATAACCAATAATGTTTACTTCCCAATATTATTCAAAGTTAAACTATAGTTACCGTGTTTGATAAAACATGAAATATGAGGTAAGATGTTAAAATGACTCATTAATTTATTAATTTCCCAATATTAATTTAAATATCATGATTCTCTCCTTGTTCTTCTGAATGTAGATTTTTTCCCCCATATGGTGAGTTCATTTGATTTCTAACTGTTTTAATAATTTGGTGTTCACATTGATTTGATGCTTTTCTGACCAAACATGAGCTGCTACTGAGATAAATTTAAATGTTCCATATCTTTCCTCATAACCAGTCTTCTAAGTACATCGTCATTTCAAAGCCTTGGCGGCCTCATCTCAGTACTATCTTGAAGACTGATGTTATGTCGATCGGAAGAACTACTTCTTCTTCCCTCTGTTGGTGTACCGATGAACCTCTGGATCATCAGAATCCGCGGGAATTTCGAAGTTCATAAGTTTTTCTTTCTTGTTTTTTATGAATGTGGATTTTAAGTTCTTTTTGATTTTTCTATTTGTTTAATTAGACTGCCTTTTGATTCAATTAGATGTTTTTTGGATCAAGCATGAGTAGCTACTGCTGACTTTTCCACTTCACCATTTTTGACATTTCTAAGATATTCTTTCGCCCTTGTTTTTAAATTTCGTTTTGTTTTTCCTATGTAAATTTTGTCACAATTCCAGCATTTGATCTGATAAATTCCTGATTTGTTTTCTTCTTCAATTTTTTCATTTGTTATGAGGAGAGGTATGAAACATTTTAATTTATCTTAAATTAAACCTTCTTCTTCTTCTTCTTTTCCTTCCAATTAGTCGGCCAAGGCCTGTTACGATCCTATAGAAAATTTTCCCTCCAGTGTCTTCCGGAAAATTCTCGTATAAGACTTGAAAGCATAATAAATCGTCCCTTTGGTTGGTTGCTGGCCCAAAGGAAGGCACGACCAGTGATGGGTGGGGCTGCATCGTATCGCCTCTGGTCAGGCTTTTCTGGTTAAGATAAAAACATACAGGAAAGAAGAAATGGAAGAACCGAAAGACTCACTAAACCCTCGGAATTCCTAATATCGTCGGGGTCGAAAAAACCAGAGTTACCAAAGAGAGGTTAGATAGTAAAGTTAAAAGAGTGCAAAACACAAGTAAGTGGAAGAAATGTTTTGCTCAGCTTGGGCACCTTGTGGTCGCCATCCACATATCCCCTAGATGAGGACCCCTCATAGTGATTTATTCCTATAAAAGTTCAATGAGCTGCTACTGTTGACTTTTCTACTTCCTCTTTTTACATTTCTTACGTATTCTTTAATTCTAATGGTTAAATCTACATTCAGAAGAACAAGCAAAGAATCAAGAACTCTGAAATTCCTGGCAAGAGAGACTTAATACGCAAGTTCTTTGGACAACAAAAAGGGAGCAGGCGTCAACATCCACGGTGAACAACCTATAGACCATCAGCCTGTACAAGCTGACAATAGAGTAAAGATGTTGTTCTGAAACATGTCCTACAAGAAACAACAAAAATATGAGATAAGATGATGGCAGACTCAACTTACTTATTACACAGGACCTCATAATGTCACTTCCTATTGTATTTACGTAAGAAGTAACATTATAAGATTCTTCTTAATAAATAAGGTGTCTGTAAGGATTTGATTTGCAAATTCTTCAGTCTACCAAAAGATGGAGTGAAAGTCGACATCCAGGGGCCGACAACATAAAATTCAACAGTCTGCACACATTGATGATGCAGGCTATTGAAATGTGTCCAAAAAAAAAGTACTCTGGGTGGATTCCTTAACCAAAGTCTAAACCACTACCCGGGTTTTCCAATTTTTTATTGTTTCCATAACACCTATAAAAAAGACTGAAAATTCACAGAAATTGTTAAAATTGTTATGAAAATATACATGATTCAGACATTTGTTTTTATAATTAACAACTGTAGATTTAGGGTCGCATGCAAATACATTAGTCTCTTACTCAAATTACTACTGTCTCCAGCCCTGGTGAGCTGACTCACCGTGAGCAAGTGCAAAGATCGAATTAGCTACCCACAAACTGGTCATGCATGAAAGTTGTCATCTTCGAAATATTGGCAAGAAATTACCCAGAATTCTCAACAATAAAACCACTTCAGTTATTTTCGTCTGCTATAGAGGAACGCACTTACGCTTGCATCCTGCAAATAATACCGTATACAACGACGTCTGCATCGTGCAATATTACGCCGATTCTCCTGTTCTTCCAGTTGAATTCTTTGGTAGACTCTATCAAATACCTCTTCTCTGCGTATACCGAAAACATGATCGAAGTCTTCAAGGTCTGACATCTTGGATAAAGCGGCAAGGTTTCAAACTACATTGGTTACCATCGGTTCCCTTTGGGATTCTCACGATAAGTTTCTATCTTAAGCTATGATCTTAAGTTACCTTGTCAGGTAGCTTACGAATTTCAACAATTATTATCGCATGAATAGATTTCTGAGTAAGCAAAATCGTATTAGGATAAAACTTTCTCAGCCGAGAATGCCTTTTACAGTCTAATGCGTTCAAAGATTCGACCCTTAGAGTTCTTATAGTTAATATGGAAACAATAAAAAAATTAAAACCGCAGTCGTTGTGTAGACTTTGGTTGAGAAATCCATCAAGTGTTTTAAGAGGTAAGATGATACAGACTCACCTTATTTATTAAACAAACTAAGTTTTAATATTAATAAAAAACATGAATATTCAGTATGAAAAGATTATTACAAAGAGAAATTAATTTTTTAATTATTACTATTATACAAATATTTAATTTTCATCCATAGTAATTCTGCCCGAAGGCAGGTCCTTCACTACAATCATAGCATTTTCATGCTATGCTTGCAGCTTTACTAGGGAATTGTAGGTGTGGTAGCTTCCCGTTGCTTTGCACAATATTTAATTTAAATAACTGTAATTTCAGGTTAAATATTTATGTAAAATATAACTGAAGTTCTCGTACAGTTTTATATTCCATTGACTTGTTGAAGATTTAAATGTTTCCAATAAAAAATGCTACGTAAAATAAGCAATAAACCAAACTCATGATTATATTTTATTTCAATACCAATTAGATGTAACATACCTTTTCAAAACGAATCAGAAATCTTATCCCCTGTGGAGTTTCCCAAACACTTGAAAAATTTTCTTCAATAAGAGCTCCAATGCCTTCTTTCAACTTATCAGTTTTCTTTAGAAATATATCAAAATCAGCATCAAATTCTGAATTCCGATGATCCAGGTAATCATATGTTTTGCTTGTAATCCCAGCCTTGGCCTCCTGAAAGGTGTGTATTGCTTCTTCCAAAGCTTTAAGCAAGTTAAATATGAATATAAAAATTTTATATATATCAATGTATAATTAAGTCTTCTATTCTATATTTTACTAGGAGGAAAAAAAACTAAGTAATAAATTAACAGAGAGTTAGAATATTCTTAACTCACCTCACATTTGTAGATTTCTTGAAGACCAGGTTTCGATATGTTACATATTATCAATTCTTTCTAACTATTTTCTAACTCTTAGTTGAATTAATGATTCAACAGTTAAAAAAACTAATTTTACCATCAAAAGCGTGGGGTGCTTTTTATGGTATTTAAGTTTTCTTCTTAGAGACTTTACTTTACCAATATCTGTTTATTATCAAATATATTAATTGATATAGAGCACCCCATGATTTTGATGGTAAAATTATTTTTTTTGTAGAAACTCTAGTTTTATTCTAAATGTGTTGGAGGTGATTTTTTGTCGACCACTTTAATTTTATCCCAAGCGCATTGGAAATTAAAATTATTTTTCATTTTTTAGTTCGGTTTTCTAATAAAGCATGTTGTTTTAGTTTTTTTAAACTATTATTTATTTTTTAGTTTAAATGATTGTCATAAACCAGAATCCCATAAAAATTTAATTGCTTATGATATTTTTAGTGTCTACGCATGAATATAATTATATATTTTTTAAAATTATTATCTAAGATTATTATAATATTTTTGAATATTTTAATATAGATAGATAGTTACAATTAATCGTACCCTACTCATATTTTTTGGATAAATTACAATGTGGTAAGTTTACAAAATTGTCATTAATATTTTACAGAATAAGATAAAAATGTAAATATCTTTAAATTCGATACTATTGTAGTATGAGATAAAAGTAACACTCTTCTAAAAGAAAATCCTCCGGGCCGGATTTGAACCAGCGACCTATGGATTACTGAAATTATATACCACTACAGTCCACCACTCTATCAACTGAGCTACCAGAGGATATAATATTAATTTCTTACAACGATGGACTATAAAGTCAATATTCCACAACCTATTATACCGGTCTTTATTTTTTTGATGTCCTGATGATCTTAGAAAAAAATTATGAAATTATTGTATTGTCATTGGTCCTTTACAAGTATACAAAGTTTCAAGTCAATCCAATGTTTTTAAGTGGGTGAAAATCATGTTGAAAGATATGTTACATAGATAGACAGATACAGGTCAAGCTAATATAAAGCGTGTAAAAAAGGATTGGCAAAGAGATGTAGAGTGTCAAAACCGTGGGTCTTCAAGAAATCTACAAATATGAGGTGAATCATGCATTTTCTAATTCATATTATTTAAAATAAACCTCATAGTGTCACTTCCTTTAAATATTAAATTAATATTCTAGTTTTCTTTTAAATACCCATTTTGTAGTAAAATGAATTAAGTCTATTGGAATTCTATCTATCAAAATAAATACAGTAAAATTGAATACACTATGAAAATTTAATTTTTTTTTTATTTCAACTTACCTTCTCCAAGAAGTAGACCTGAAATTGAAAAATAATAAGTAGTAGAGTCATAATGGCGGTTGAAAATGAATGACAAGATCATTTGAAAACTATAGTTACCGTGTTTGATAAATCATGAAATATGAGGTAAGATGTTAAAATGACTCATTAATTTATTAGTAATTACAATTTAAAAATAATAATTTTCAAAGTATATTTCAGTATTTTAAATTCCATTCATACTAACCTTCCATTCTGCGAGCAAAGAGATTATTGTAGTCATCAACAAGGTTAAACATTGTAATGATTTTATTTAATCTTTCACAAAATGTATCAAATTTTCCAAAGACGTAGTTCTCTGAAAATCCAAAGGAATCTTGGCCAGGGATGAAAGGCTGACTTTTAACTAACACATATGTGTTACGGTATGTCTTGTTTAGCTTTATGCAGTGTTCAAGTTTTGTTCGCACTTCTGCACGATCTTGTGACCAGATAGTTTCTTTGCCACGACATGTTATGTACATTTTACATGTCTCTATCATTTGATTTGTAATCTGTACAAAAACAAAACTTAATTAAGTAAAATAAAAACTTATATCTACTTTAATGGGTAGCAAGAAGCTAAATGAATTAAATTATCCCAAATGCAGCCATTGACAAATAACTTATTATTTATTAAAGTAATTTCATCATTTATCTAATATATATGGTATTTTCTGGATAACCCAAATATAAGCTCAAAAGCTCAGAAAAAATCCTAGCCTCCTGCAAAACAGAAATAAAAAGAAAAAGAAGATTACACTAGATTAGTCTCTTAATTATTAAGGAATTTATTAAACTTATATTAAGAACCAAAGCTATTATTAATAGTGAGTGGAGAACATATTTTTAACGACTCACCTCATATAATTTCAAATTTCTTTGATACCAGCAGTTTCAGACAATATCTTGTCCCTCTTCAGTCATGGCTTCCACTGATGAAATTCTCTGGTTGTTGATTTCTCTAAGGACATCATCTCTTGTGCTGCTATCTTTGGTTGGGATTATAAACTTTGTAATTAAATTTTTATCCACTGGAATATCGAAGTACATAGATCAAGATGGCAGCACAAGAGGTGGTGTCCTTAGAGAAATCAACAACGAGAGAATTTCATCAGTGGAAGCCATGGCTGAAGAGGGACAAAATATTGTCCGAAACCGCCGGTATCAAAGAAATTTGAAATTATATGAGGTGAGTCGTTAAAAATATGTTCTCCACTCACTATTAATGATATAACCTCATAATTACTTATTTTAGGAATTCTCACTATGAGGTATATTCATTAAGGTAGAATATGTTTATCACTCACCTCATATTGTTCTTCTTATTTGATTATAGACTAGTTTCGGAACATAGTTTCTGTTCCATCCTCAGTAACATCACGACCGTTGTTCTGTCGTCTTGAAGAGTTGTCCTTCTCCCCTTCCATTGGCTGACTGAAAAACCTCGAAACCAGGTCATTCTCACCGGGAATTTCAAAGTTCATTAATTTCTTCTTTTCGCTCTTTTGAATGTAGATCTTTTCCCAAACAGTAAGTTCTTTTGGTTTTTCTATTTGTTTTAATAATTTTGCTTCTTTCTCGATAAGATTTTTTCAGACCATGCATGGGCAGCCACTGCAGATTTTTCTACTTCCCCTTTCTTGACATTCCTGAGATGTTCTTTAACTCTAGTTTTCAAATTTCTTTTTGTTTTTCCTATGTAGAATTTCTCACATTCTTCACATTTAATTTGATAAATCCCTGATTTGTTTTCTTCTTTAATTTTCTCATTCTTATTAGGTCTAATCAGTCTGCTGATGCTGTAGTCATTTTTGGGTGCTAACCTTATGTTGAAATCTTTAAAAAATTTTTGAAACTATGGAAATTTTAGAGATTTGGATGAAAAATAATAAAATTGAAAAAGTAAAGATAGTCGAATATAAAACTTTAACTAAATTATGTATCGATAATATGTTTTTCACCTACAATGGAAGATTTTATAAACAAAATTCAGGACTTTCGATGGGAAACCCTTTATCTCCATTCTTAGCTAATCTATTCATGGGGAATTTTGAACACAAGATAATTAACGGACATCGTTTAATTTTCAAGTTCTGGTGCAGATGTGTGGATGACATAATTGCAATAGTTAATCATAAACAGATAGATGACGCATTAAAATTATTGAACATTCAAAGTCAAACTATAAAGTTCACTATGGAAAAGGAAATCAATGGAGAAATACCATTTTTAGATCTCAACTTAAAAGGAATGAAGAAAATAAGATAGAATTTGGAATTTACAGAAAAAAGACACATATAGATAACTACATAAAAGCTTTAGGTTTCAATCACATAGCTCACAAAGAAGCAGTTTTCAATAGTTTGACACATAGATTAGTGAACATACCAATGAACAAAGAAAATTATGAAAAAGAAAAAGAACACATAATCAACGTAGCCACGAAATGGTTTTGCTATAAAAATGATACTCAAAAAAATAAACAAGTTCAAAAGACAAAAATTTATTAATCAAAGCACTCTTCTAAAAGTAAAAGAAGATAATGTAAAATTTAGAAAATTCACATATCATCCATTAAAACACCACAAGTTTCAAAAAATTTTTAAAGATTTCAACATAAGGTTAGCACCCAAAAATGACTACAGCATCAGCAGACTGATTAGACCTAATAAGAATGAGAAAATTAAAGAAGAAAACAAATCAGGGATTTATCAAATTAAATGTGAAGAATGTGAGAAATTCTACATAGGAAAAACTAAGAGAAATTTGAAAACTAGAGTGAAAGAACATCTCAGGAATGTCAAAAAAGGGGAAGTAGAAAAATCTGCAGTGGCTGCTCATGCATGGTCTGAAAAACATCTTATCGAGAAAGAAGCAAAATTATTAAAACAAATAAAAAACCAAAAGAACTTACTGTTTGGGAAAAGATCTACATTCAAAAGAGCGAAAAGAAGAAATTAATGAACTTTAAATTTCCCGGTGAGAATGACCTGGTTTCGAGGTTTTTCAGTCAGCCAATGGAAGGGGAGAAGGACAACTCTTCAAGACGACAGAACAACGGTCGTGATGTTACTGAGGATGGAACAGAAACTATGTTCCGAAACTAGTCTATAATCAAATAAGAAGAACAATATGAGGTGAGTGATAAACATATTCTACCTTAATAACCTCATAATGTTTACTTCCCAATACTAATTTACATATAACAAAAGCTATTACTTTGATTGAAATAAGTAAATTAATTTTAAAATCATTAGGAAGTAACATTATGAGGTTTAATTTAATATTGAGTTTGTATTTTTTTTAACATTCTTACCTCATATGCTTGTTTAGTTGGACATTTGTTTCAGGGCTGTTGCCCCATCTTCAACGTTTCACAAACTAATGTTCATAACTAAATTGTTGTAATCAATGGTAAAGAGAAAGATTTTTCATTTATATCTTCTTCTTCATCCAACCAAGTCTTAGGCCTATAGGTCTATTACGATCTCACTGATGAATTTTGTAACCAGCATTTCCTTCGACGGCCCAGAGATCTCTTCCCTGTTGGGCAATAATGAAGTACGGCCTTGGGAACTCTATCTGAACTTATTTGTCGCAAATGATTCATCCAGTTGTTCTGGTATCTATGAAGGTTAATGATATAATCAAATGTTTCCTACCTCTCCTCATATAAATCTATGTATGTATATATGTATTCAGTGACCGGTCCTAAACATAGTTCCTTCAAGATATCATCATTGCATTTGTGATCCTATTTGGTAAATCCTGCTGTATATCTCATGAATCTCAATTCACTAGAAGTTATCCTGCTCTCTTCTCCTTTCCTTAATGTCCATGCCTCACTGCCGTAGCAAAGTGCAGGTCTTGCTAAACTCTAGTATCTGGTATCTCTCTGGACTATTTATTATTCCCATGGTTTTATTAAAATTAATAATTTTATTTGCTATGTCTACTTCATCCAATGTATATCCAAGGTAGGTAAATGAATTTACTCTTTCCAGTATTTTTGAATATATACAAATTTTGCTATGTATAGGGAATTTTCCTTGAAAAGCCATTACTTTTGTTTTCTCTGTATTGATTTTCATGTTATATTTGATGGCTACTTTGTTAAAATCATATACTGAATATTGTAATTCGTCTTCTGAGGGGCCACTAATACTACATAATCTGCGAAAATTAATGTATCTAATTTCATATTTCTATTCAATTGTATATGTCTATGACGTTGTGCTCTCTATTCTCTAACTATCTGATTCATACATATGATAAATAAAAGTGGTGATAGAGGGCATCCTTGTCTCACCTCTGTATGAATTTCCTATCATTGTGATATTTATTGCCACTTCTTACTGCAATTAAATTAGATTTGTATAGGTTATATGTATTTAATATAATTTGCTGTGTGCAACCTGGCCTGTGGCTAATATTTTTAATAGTTTGTTTCTATGTACTCTGTCACAAGCCTTTTCCAAATCTAAAAAAGCGATATGAGTTTCCACATTGAATTCTCTTTGTTTTTCTATTAATAATTTTTTAAGAAAAAATTAATACTTTTGTGGTTATGGCTGAAGGGGGAGGGATACCTCCAAAAACTGTGGTTCCATGTTTCAAGAACACAAAATATGTGGTGAGATACGACTCAGTTTTTATTAATTATTAATTTGAAAACCTCATAATGTTAATTCCTATAATTAATTTATGAAGCATTTAATTTAAATTCATCAGAGAAAATTTATGAGGTGAGTTTTCAAAAAAAATTCTCCGATGAATTAAAATGATTATTACATCATATTTCATACATATTTCCCATATTTAACTATGAATTACCTCATAATTAAGTTATGTAGGTAGGAAATAAACTTCATTCACAGTGTTCTGCCCAAGAGCAGGTTTTTCACTGCAAACTCAACATTCTCCACTCTTTCCTTAACTCAGCCTTCCTTTTTGTATCCACATACGAACCATTTATTTTAATATTGTCTATCATCTGATGTCTTTTTCTGCCTCTAACTTTCTTTCCATTGACCATTCCTTCTAGGGCATCCGTCAATAGGCAGTTTCTTCTTAGCCAGTAAAGTAAAGTAAAGTGATCCCACAACAGGCCTCAGGAGGCCCTTGGGGCAGTAGGAGGTTAAGGCTCCCACTTTTTCTAGACAATCGGCACTTTATGTCAGCCGGGTTGTCAGCCCTGCATGATGGCCGCCTTTACCCCCAGAACAAGTGTCTGGTACTCATTTCCGTTAGAGGCTGAGTCAACCCCAGGGCCATAGTGCCGCCAGAGGATTTGGGTCAGTTTAAAAATTCTGACCCCAACGGGACTTGAACCCTCGATCCTTCGGCTTGTAGTTCAGTGCCTTAACCACTATGCTACGGCGTGCCCCCTTCTTAGCCAGTGGCCAATCCAATTCCTTTTCCTCTCCTTTATGAGTTTCAGCATTGTTCTTCCTTCACCCACTCTGTCTAGCACATCTTTATTTTTAATTTTGTCTGTCCATTTTATATGTTCCATCCTTCTCCATATCCACATCTCATAAGCTTCCAGTCATTTTTCCTCATTCCGTCATAATGTCCAAGTCTCTGCATCATACAATTCCATACTCCACACAAAGCACTTCACTAGCCTCTTCTGTAATTCTTTTGCCAAAGGTCCACAGAATATGCTTCTCTTCTTGTTAAAAGCTTCTTTTGCCATTGCTATCCTCTGCTTTACTTCTTGACTGCAGTTCATGTTATTACTGATGCACAATCCAAGTATTTGAAGCTCTCCACTTGCTCAATGGCCACATCTTTAATCCTCATGTTTATCTTCTTTGGTTTCCTTCCTATAATCATGGCCTTTGTCTTATTTATATTTATCTTCATTCCATAATCCTCACACTTGTCATTTAGCTCTATCAGCATGTTCCTCAGTATCTTCTGCTAGGAAAGCCATAAAGCTGAAATAACACTATGAGGTTTATTTTTTAATTAATTTTGAGTTTTTTTAAGCTGAAATAATGCTATGAGGTTTATTTTAATTAATTTTGAGTTGTTTTTTAACTCACCTCATATTTCTTGAATTTTTAAATTTTATCTTAAAAGTTGTAATTAATATTTAATTTTAGGAAGTGATATTTTGAGGTTATTTTAATTAAATTATTTTTAGTCTGTTCATTTTACCTTAATATTAATGTTGATTTGTTCTTGAACATGTTTCGATTATATCATAATCATTGTCAGTATATTACCCATAATTTAATTTATCTTATGGCTATTCACCTAAATGGAATTAGATATGGATTTTAATAGTACTGACAATTCATTATGCCTTACACACCAATTTCCATTTTCATTCACTGGTCCAAATATTTTTTAAAACTTTCTTTTCAAAGTTACCGAGTTGACTTCATTATCTTTACATTATTCTCAGCTATAATGAGCTAAAGTATGCATACCTTGACCATTAGAGATGATGTTCTCTCTGAAGTGTTGTAAAATTGTGAGACACTGTGTATAAGTCTCACCGTCTGTAACATGCTCATGATGGAATCCCTCATTCTAACCTATAACATATAAACATTCTTTTGTACTACCGGTATTGTTAATAGTAAAAGATTACAATCTTAATTAAATCTAATTTTCAAATAATGGCATCATGAATGGAAATAAAATTATAAATTTATAAAAAAATGAACTATGCACATTAAAATTTTCAGTGTTTTAATATTAAATTTGTCTTTTTTTAAATTTTGTTTAGTTGTTTCTTGACTCACCTCATACTTCTTAACTCCCCGGCATATCTAGATAGCGTCACTGTATTTGTGACATTCTCAATGCTGTTCACATTCACAACTGACGTCAGTGAACAGCATTGAGAATGTCACAAATACAGTGACGAAATCTAGATATGCCAGGGAGTTAAGATGTATGAGGCAAGTCAAGAAACAACTAAACAAAATTAAAATAAACCTCATAGTGTTATTTCCTACCTACATAACTTAATTAAATATGAAAATCAAATAAAAACTACGTTTTATTTTTATTTAATTAATTAAATTCGTCACTTCCACTAAAGGACAAATTCATATTTGATAAGAAATATTAACATCTATACTGGGATTTGAACCAAGGATCTCTGGAATTCCATTCCAGTGCTATATTCATTAAACAATCTAGGCTCCTGATTTTAGAATTAACTATTTTAACAAATATCACTGAGGTTTAATTAAAAATTTAAAATAAAATTCTTTACACTTCACCTTGTATTCTGTCTTCTTTTTTTTTAGACCAGTTTCATAATCTAAATGGTTACATCTTCAGTAGTTTCATGACTGATGTTCTGTCATGAAACTACTGAAGATATAACCGTTTAGGTTACGAAACCGGTCTAAAAAGAAGACAGGATATGAGGTGTGATGTAAAGAATTTTATTTTTAATTTGTATTCTTATTTAGACATTGTTTTTTTCTTATTTATATAATCACATGGACTTGGAATTAAGAATCTTTATTTTACACACCAGCACCTTCTTATTCAAGAGGACTTTTTTGATGGGATTTTAAGATTACCTTTATGGCTAGTATAGTTTCTTTTTCGATGTTATTTTCTTTTTAACAATACTTTTTTTTTTCTAGTGAAGCTTATATTTTTCATGTTTTAACCCTTTAATTGGCAATGTATCCTATAGAATACAACAATTGGATTAATTTATTTAATAATTTTAATAAAACAGAAGAAAACGATCAAGTAGAAATTAAGATAAATTAAGATTCGATGTTTTTATTATTAATTTCATACATCTCAATGATGGATAAATCATATTTAAAGAGAAAAATTATACGCTCAGACCGGGACTTGAACCCGGGACCCTTGGTTTTCTAGTCCAAGTGCTCTACCATTTGAGCTACCCGAGCAAGTACTGATCTAAACACAAATCTTTCTCTATATACGTTGAAATTCCCGCCCACCAAATGCTTTGAAGCCTTTGCTTCTATCTTTGCAAATGGCGGCTCCTATATTAAGAAGACATATTTGGGAATTATACATTACATTATAAATGCCAGTACGGCTATTTTCGATGTTTTTATTATTAATTTCATACATCTCAATGATGGATAAATCATATTTAAAGAGAAAAATTATACGCTCAGACCGGGACTTGAACCCGGGACCCTTGGTTTTCTAGTCCAAGTCCAATTCCCGGGAATTTCAACGTATATAGAGAAAGATTTGCGTTTAGATCGGTACTTGTTCAGGTAGCTCAAATGGTAGAGCACTTGGATTAGAAAACCAAGGGTCCCGGGTTCAAGTCCCGGTCTGAGCGTATAATTTTTCTCTTTAAATATGATAAATTAAGATTGTTCATACCTCTCCTCATAATTAATTGATTATGATTTATCATTGATTATGAGGAGAGGTATGAAACATTTTAATAATAAGTTGAAATATGCACACACCGTGCATGGATTTAAGTACATTACTTGTCTTTACCATACGCTGTGATGGATTTCTGTCTATTCTTACACTTTTTAATATGATATCTGTCACACAATTCCTAGCATAATATACACACACTTTCGTGGTAGGTCTTGCTGCACACCTTGTGGTGAAAGCCATGGATTGCCAATCTTGTCGTCACGTGTCGCATTTCATGATTGGCTTCTGTCCAGGTCCTATCTTGCATTGCATACGTTGCATAGAAGTCCTCTGGTATGCTGTTCTTCTTCTTGTTCAGGTCTCGTAGGAGCTGTTTGTAGGCGTCATTTGCTGGGAGAATTATCTCGCATTTTAGATCCTCTATCAAAAATGTCTCTTATCTTAAATTAAACCTCATAGTGATTTATTCCTATAAAAGTAGAAATTACTTAAATGTGTTTCGAATTACACAATATACTAATAATAACAGTTATGTACGATTCCATTTTCACTGTGGTCCGTAACATTTAAATAACTGACAGGAGAAATTAGTATTTTGCCAATTTAAGGGTTAATATTAAATTTGTTATATTTAAATTAATATTGGGAAGTAAACATTATGAGGTTATATCATTAATAGTGAGTGGAGAACATATTTTTATCGACTCACCTCATATAATTACAAATTTCTTTGATACCGACGGTTTCAGACAATATCATGTCCCTCTTCAGTCATGGCTTCCACTGATGAAATTCTGTGATTGTTGATTTCTCTAATGACATCACCTCTTGTGCTGCCATCTTTCGTTGGGATTATAAACTTTGTAATTAAATTTTTATCCACCGGAATATTGAAATTCATAGATTGATATTTATTCTTCTGAATGAAGAGCCAATTTTAACTTTGAATGAATATCATTTCCCAAATTGTCAATTCCAACAGTTTATCCAATTGTTTCAAAAGTTTTGCCTCTTTTTCAATTTTATTTTCGATAAAAATATGTTCTCCACTCACTATTAATTAAATTTGTCACTTACATTAAAAGAGAAATTAACATTTTAAGAAAAAAATAATGTTATTGAAAATTAAAAATTACTTACTGGATCATGTAGGTACAGTGAATGACAGCATTTCTCCATTGACTGTATGAATTTGGCATTATCACGTGCTTCATTATAGCAAAATGTAATTTTACGATCCGTATCTCTCCATTGTTTTATTAATTTTGAACGTGCAACTTGCAATGTCAAGAGTGTCATATGGACCTGTTGAAAAAATGTAAATAATTAAAATTCATTTTTATAGAAATTCATTATAAAATTAGTGGCTGAATTCAAATACTTAGAAACAATAATTACAAACAAGAATGAGGTACAGAATGAGATTAAATATAGGCTCAACTCTGAAAATGCATGCTAATACACATTACAGGAACTTTTGTCATTCCAACTTCTCACAAAAAATGTTATACTGAAAATACAGTCACCTTACATAATTATATCTTTCTGTATTTCTTAACACAACCCTGTTCAACATCTACATCAACGATCTCCCACCAGCTATATCAAACACAGAAATAAAAACAGCTCTTTTTGCAGATGACATGATTATGTGGACATCTTCCTCACAAATAGAAAAATCTAAATCATCTATGGCAAAGGCTCTTAACCTACTAGAAAAGTGGACCCACAACAATTTAATGGCCATTAATACAGACAAAACAACGTTTCAAATATTTAGCTTGAAGAAAAAAATCCCAAAACTAAATCTACAGTTCAAGAAAACAAATCTGAGACAAACAAATGAAACAAAATATCTAGGAACAATTTTTGATTCAAAATTATCATGGAGAAAACATATTGAAGCAGTAGTAAACAAAGCAATGAAAAGATTCTCAATCTTAAAAAGATTAGCCGGAGCCAAGTGGGGTAGTAATCGCCAGACTCTGAACACCACATACAAAACATTCATCAAGCCAATACTACTATACAATGGGGAGGTAATAATCACAGCAAATAACTCGAACCTGAATCGCCTAGAAGTATGCCAAAATCAGGCTTTACGGCTTATAACTGGCGCAGCAAAAAACTCCAATCGCAGCAATGCAAGCACTAACTCAGAACCCTCCAATATGTCTAACTTTAGAGGAACAGGCAATAACACAACATGAGAAAATGTTACGATTAACAACAACAAAATGGGAAAAAAGGCAGTTATAACCAACCAAGTTGAAAACACAAACAAGTTTCTTGTCCAAAGTAACGGAAATAAAAACAGATTTGAATCTTCCTAAATCTAAAGAAAATATTTTGATCAGAGATAATCCTCTTACTTTTGAACCAATAACATTCAGCTAAATCTAGAAGAACCAGTTACAAAATCTGAAACTCCCACGCCTGTACTAAAAGCTCTAGCATTAGAAGCTGTGAATAAGAGATATCCACCAGAAGGATGGTTACATGTCTACACAGATGGATCTACTATTGATAACAACTCAGGATCAGGAATTACATGTGCATTATTTTCATTTTATCAACCAGCAGGATACCACACAACAAATTTTGATGCGGAAGTAATGGCTATTCATATTTCACTCCAACAATTACTATACAGAATAAATAAATTTCAAAATGCTGTCATACTCTCTGATTCTAAGGCAGCAATATATGCAATAAATTCACACTTCACACAAAATGAAGTCAATACAAATTAAAGAGTGCTACAAAATGATTCAACAACTCCAAAAACTACAGAAAAGAATTCAATTGCAATGGATACCTGCACATTGTGGAATTGCTGGAAATGACACTGCTGATTTTCTTGCCAAAAAAGGCTCCAATTTAATTCAGAATACTACTAAAAGCTTACCTTTCACATCCATAAAAAGAATAATTAAAAACAAATATAAAATCAAACAAAACCAAGACCTATGTAATAAAGCCAAAGACAAAAAATGGAATATTTTAGTAAAGAAGCCAGATATTATTCCAGAAATTCCACGTAAAAACACAGTAGCAAAACTTAAGACTGCTTACAGAACATGACTATTTGGCCAAACATTTATATAAAATAGGAATCTACACAAATCCAAATTGTCCTCTATGCAATAAAGATGAAGAAATGAATGAAGAACACCTACAAACCTATGAAGTATTACCTGTTGGATCCACCATAGAGAAATATTGGAGAGCAAGAATGCTAATGGCTTCGGTGCCAAGGCCCAGCATTTGAAAACAACAACAACGTATTTCTTAACAGCCACATTTTTAAATACCTTATCAATCCATCAAAAAATTGATCCATCAGAATGAATTTTCAGATTTTTATAATTTAAAAAATGTTGGGGCATCCATACATCACATTGAACACAACTAGATTCATAAAAATTGGCATAACTGCCGAAGTAGGCTAAACTCTAACTTATAAGTATCAATGTAATCAATAAAATTTGTTAATTAGGTTAGTCTTAAAAACAGTATAAAAAAAGAATATCATAAGAAAGTAAACAAACCTCATGAGCCTGAAGATGTCTGACAATCTGCGAAAACTGTGCTCCTCTTCTCTTCCAGTACTCCAGTTCATCTTGTGGTCCACTTGAGTCATTTTCCTTGCGCAGTTGTTGACTTTCCATCAGAACCTAAGATAGTTAACAATATTATTATTATTATTAAACAATGCATCTTCATCTAAAAGTATTTTTATTTCATTTTCTTCTTCTTTCAGTCTTCTCTATCCATTCAATCAAGCTGTTGTAGTCCTTTTCCTTCATCCATATTTTTTTTATATTCATATACATTCCAGTTCATCCACCTTGATCTTAAAAAAAAAAACAACAACTTACCATCCTGAAATGCATAGAAAATTTCAAAAAATTGTTGACAGATACAACATTTCTTTGGCACCAATAAATAAATTTAGTCTGGGTAATCTTCTAAGTACCAATAAAAAAAGTCAATGTCCCAGACAGTAAGAAATCTGGAATTTATCAAATAAGTTGTGAAGATTGCAATAAAGTTTATATAGGAAAAACAAAAAGGAATTTGGAAATTCGGACAAAAGAACATTTCAGAAATATTAAAAATTGTGAAATTGAAAAATCTGCAATTGCTGCACATAGTTTATTAGAACATCATAAAATTGGAAGAGAAGCTAAACTTTTAAAACAAGTAGAGAAACCTTTGGAATTGACAGTTTGGGAAAAATATACATTCAGAAAAACAAAGATAGATCAATTAATTTTGATATCCCTAACGAAATTACTTTGATTTCAAAATTCATAAATTCAACCATAGATGGCAGCACTGAAGATGGCGACAATAGAATAGTTGACGGCCGAAGAATTTCGTCAGTCGGAGTTATGGCTGAAGATAAACACGACTGTGTTTGAAATCGCAATATCATGGAAGCATGAATCCTATGAGGTGAGTTGTTTAAACAAAATGAATTTTAACCTATTGTACAAATTTAAAAAAAAGTATTATCTCTATATTATCTAAAGTTCTTATAGTTTTCCTTCTCTATTATCAAGTATACTTTGTCACTTATGGCAGATTATTTGGGTAAGTTTGTTAAATATATAACAATTTTCTGGTTAAAATGTTGTGTCTTGACAAAACTACCAAGATATCTATTTAAAAAGTACCATCACCATCCTATAAAAGTTCAAAACCATTTACCACATAAAAAAATACATTTACCTCTTGGACTCTTTTCATCCAGGCTTTGATACGCTCCTCTAATCTAGTGACCTCTTCTTGCTGCTTTATGAGTTCTCGCATATCATCCATACAATGGATGTTTATCATAAGATTTTGGTTATCATCAAATATATTAGGTGAACCACAAACTTCCTCACAAACTGAAACCAAATGAATATAAAAAAGAAACTTTTACTACATGATACGTATACATGTGTGTGTGTTTGTTTTTCACTGCCAACCTACTACACTAATATGTTCTCTGCCTTCTGCACTTAGCAGATAATAATCTAATGAATCGTGATTTCTTTTTACCTCATACTTCTATGTTTTTTTTAAACACAGCACCACAGTATCGGAGAACAATCTTCCCCATTGTCAGCCGTTTTCAAGACTGTCAATTTTTTTTTTTTTTTTTGCTGGTAATTATCCAAACTGCCATCTGGTGTACTTTTGAAGGAGTAATTTTCTAAACTGCTATCTGGTGTATTTTTGAAGAACTTTGTAATCAAGCTTGGTTCGTCTGGAATCTTGAACTACATACTAGAACCATGAACTTCGAGATTCCGGACGAACCAAACTTGATTACGAAGTTCTTCAAAAATACACCAGATGGCAGTTTAGAAAATTACTCCTTCAAAAGTAAACCAGATGGCAGTTTGGATAATTACAGGCAAAAAAAAAATGACAGTTGTGAAAACAGCTGACAATGGGGAAGATTGTTCTCCGATACTGCGGTACTGTGTTTAAAAAAACATAGAAGTATGAGGTAAGAAGAATTCACAATTAATTTGATTCTTATTAATAAAATCTCATAATGTTAAAATTCCCAAATTTATTATATTAATATTTAATTTTAGGAAGTTATATTTTGAGGTTATTTTAATTATATTAAACTTAGCAGATGGTTGGTATTTATGTGTTGAATTTTCAATTTTATGCACCACTTTGGTTGACTACATTACATAAGTAATTCGTATCTGCATTGTGTACAACAATGATGCTTGTGTGAGCACTAGTCCCATATTGGCTGAAATTCCATGAAAAAATGTCTTTTCCCATACTTACTTACTCACTGGCATTATTGAACCCGTAGGTTCATGGCCACGCGGACATAAGTTCTCCATACATCCCTATCCTGAGCTAATGCTTTCCAATCATTCCCTGTATAATCTACTTCCCTCAAATCGTAGTTAATGTTATTCTCCCACCTCATTCTTGGTCTACCAACTGGGCGTTTTCCCTCTGGCTTTCCGACAAGAAGCTTCCATGCAAGTCTTTTATTCCCCATACGTGCAACATGTCCTGCCTTTGGCATGGGTTCCCTGAAGTAGTCCCCGCCCGGAGAACCGAATGGGGGACTATTTGACCTCCGGAAAATTTTACCCCAGTTGAACCCATGTCCGCATTTCTTGACGGTTGTATTTTTACGGTGAAAGATCGTCACTCTTTTGCCCAAGGTACTTTTTTCGTCTGGCTTATCACCTTCGACCAGTCCGGCATGGGTAACCCTATCGGCAGCAATGCTACTGCCGGCATAGCTCTCAGGATCATTTAAGCATGCAAGCCACTCCACCACGACAAGGTAAGATACCATGGGAACTTGAAACAGCACATATCCTGTAGCTCTGTACCAAGACATGATGTCTTTGGCCATTTGACTATGGTATGGGACAACATAATGATTGCAGTGATGAAATTGTGTTGTTGTTTTCAAATGCTGGGCCTTGGCAACGAAACCATTAGCGTTCTTGCTCTCCAATATTTCTCTATGGTGGATCCAACAGGTAATACTTCACAGTTTTGTAGATGTTCTTTGTTGCATAGAGGACAAGTTGGATTCATGTAGATTCCTATGTTATATAAATGTTTGGCCAAATAGTCATGTTCTGTAAGCAGTCTAAATTTTGCTACTATAGTTTTACGTGGAATTTCTGGAATAATATCTTAATGATGAAATTGTAATCAAGCATTTACCATGATAGAAAACTATGAAAAATACCCAGTGAATCATATTTGAAGAGATCATCATTGAGATGTATAAAATAAATAATAAAAACATACTGAGTGAAGTTTAACTGACCATGGAATTTGAAAGTAGGATCTCCAAAACATAATTTCAAAATCCAATCCACTCATTATTTTGTAAAACTGATTTGTCAACAGCATTATATATATTGGTAATTGGATTTTCCATAAGAATCGGAATGTAGGTTTTTATGAAAATCAGAATAAAATAGTAATAATAATTTTAATCAAAATTAAAGTGGGAAATAACACTAACAGGTATTTTCAATTTATAAACGAGTCGGAGAAAATGTTTTTATATCTTACCTCATAAAGTTCCATATTTTTAAGATACCAGTTCCAAAGGTCAGTTTGCCTTCAGTCAAACTCCAACTGTTGAAATTATGCCATTAACACCACATTCCATACTGCCATCTGGTGCTGATTTCATGAACATGGATATTAAATTTTGCTCGCCAGGAACTTCAAAATTCATGGTTCTATATTTATTCTCCATCATCATCATAATACATTCACGAATTTAGGCCATTTGTTGACCTGTTTCGGCCTCAAGAAAAACACCATCCAAAAGTCTTTTGAGTGGACGTCCTGGTCTTCTTCTTCCTGCAGGTTGACATCTTAACATTTGTTTGGGAATTATGTGATCTTCCATTCGATGAACATGTTGCATCCATCTTGACTTATAATTCTGATTGAGGGTCTTTCCACTTTTTCAGCGGTTGCCCTTTTACCAGCCAGCTGCTGGCCCTTCACATCCACATGTGTCAATCACAGAGGTAGATGATCAACAGCCAGTGTAGGGGTGACATGCGGTTAGCATGTCGAGTCCCCCAGCCGTTATAGCTGGTTCCTCAACCTGGAGCCGCTACTTATTGTAGCTACCCAATTGCCTCACGATGCTGGCCGAAATACCATGAGAAAATTTCTTCCCCCATGGAGACTCGAACCAGCGCAAGTCCCGTAGCTCTGCGCCAAGGCTTCCTACCTTATCCGCTCGGCTACGGCATGGGACCTTGACTTATAATCAGAAATTTTATTTTCTAAAGGTTCCATGTGTAATTCTTCTAAGATGTCTTCATTTTTTTTGTGATCTAGTAGTGTGTATCCTGCAGTCCTCCGAAGGTATCTCATTTCAGCAGATCTAAATCTCTGTATATCCTTCTGTTTCAACGTCCATACTTCGCTACCATACAAAAGAGTTGGAAGAGCCAGTGTTTTATACACTTTTAGTCTTGAATGCTTTTGGACTAACTGTGGCTTGAAAATAGAATTTATTAATTTAATATATTTATTCTTCCGAATGTATATCTTCTCCCAAACTGCTAATTCCAAAGGCTTCTCTAATTTTTTTAAAAGTTTAGTTTCTCTTCCAATTTCGTGATTCTCTAGCACTATGAGCTGCAATTATTGATTTTAATATTTCTAAATATTCTTTTGCATGAATTTCTAAATTTCTTTTGTTTTTCCTATGTATACTTTCTTGCAGTCATTGCAACTAATTTGATAAATTCTAGGACTTCATGAGATGAGATATAAAAACATTTTCTCCAACTCATTTATAAAAGCAATATTCATACAGCTTACATATCACTGTGTACAAACCTCTAAGAGCACTACAAAATGAACGAAGGCCTGGAAGAAGTTGATTTTTAACTGTAGGACAGTTTCCTTCATCCTCTTCTGCATCAGGAGATGGAAATGCCAAAGCCTCCATAAACACATATTCAACTGTTCGTTCCACTGATGCCACCAGACCTATATGTAGTCCATCCACCACACCACAGAAGAGATCCTACATCAGGAAAGTAATGCAGAACTGTTAGAGCTCTATTAATAACACTATGATAGGAAGTAATATGAGGTTTTCTTTAAGAACTAATTTGAGTCAAACATCTTAACTCATAAATTGTCGAGTTCTTGAGAACATGTTTCAATACGTCTTCATAATATTGTCAGCTCATTCAGACTATTGTGACCCTGAATGATGAGTGATGATGATGATAATGGTGCACCAGGAGAGTCCATAATCCTAAACTAAGAAAAATATGAATGATGATGATTGCGATGGCCATATGATTTCGGGGACCATTTGAGCCTTAAAGTTTTCCTGACATTTGTCTTACAGGTGAGGAAAAACCCCGTTAAAAACCTCACCCAGAAAAACTGTCCTGACTGGGTATCGAACCCGGACCCGTTGCGTGACAAGGCTACCTCGAGACCACAGCCTATAAATAAAATACAATAAAATAATGTTTTTTTTAACTTTTCTGAAAGCTCACCTTATGAAATCCTTCTTCTGGTAGTTGTTTTCCAGTGTTGAGTCGAAACATAAAAATGCAAGTACCTGTCAGAGGTACTTGCCAGCCATCTGTCAGAAACAATTTCTTCTTAGGAATGCTAATAGGCTGACTAACTACCTTAGGTGCAGCTGCCTGTCCTCCACGACTTGTGCTGGGTTTTACCTAATACAAATTAAACAGTTTATCAGTTCAATGATACTGTCCTGTCCAATAACACTGAGCAACAAAAGATAAACTTTTTTGTCTCAGAAAGAAAAATATGTGATTCTGGTAGTATTTTTTCTCCTGAATTCAAATATGATATTGTTTTTTCTCCATCACACAAGGTTTCCGAGAGACAGGAATTTATAATTTCAAACATTTTAGTAAGAAATGATGATTTTCTGCTATATTTTGCCTGTGGAGCATCCCTCTTGATGGTCCAACAATAATTGGCCAGCATATTAGGATTCCTTTTGCCTTGATATCTCTTTTCCATAGCTGAAACCATTTGAGTTAGCTCATTTGGTTTTATTTTACAATGGACAAATGGACGAAAAAACGTGTATTAAAAAAATTATTATTTAAATCCATTAATTGAAATTGAAATAAAAAAAAACTGTGGGTGATGGAGAAATTCTGAATACATATTTAAAAACGATAAAAAAACTGCAATAAGTACAATTATTGGTAGTCATGAGACAAAAATCATGTTGACCAGTGTAACCATTCTTTATACATTCAAGTATATGAAGAACAAATTTTCGCATCAAAATATTGTATTAAAATTGTATCACCCACTGCACTTTATGTGCTTTGGGTTCTGCGCTGGATGGATAGATGGTGTTTCAATTTATGCATCACTTTAGTAGACCACTTTATGTAGATGATGTATTATGTATAGAGAGGAGTATAGGATGAGTGTATGTTTATGTTCATGTAATGTAAAATGTGTTGTTCAAGGCATGAAGATGAAGAGAAGGGAGAAGGTAAAACCTGGTGCTGGCAAGTGGTCTACTCTTTTATAAGATTCATGATGTGTTCCGTTGAGGTATTATTCAAAATTAATATAAAATTATGGAATATTCACCTGAAAGGTCCGTCTCCTCAACTTAATTAATTATTTAACTGTAGCGCTTTCGGGACTTGTCATCATCGGCAGGATTCAAAACTGGTGTTTCACTGAAGATCTGGTAGAGGGGGTTGCATGTATTGGGTTCGTTTTCGTTTATCAGGCTGTCGTTGTTGTGAGCTGCTTTCATGATTTCCATCTCTTTGAGTACGTTTATCTTCGCTGAATTATTTTCTCTGTGCATTACTGTTAGGGTGTTTTCAATATTTAACATGCGGTGTCCTTCAAAAAAATCATGAAAGCAGCTCACAACCACGACAGCCTGATAAACGAAAACGAACCCAATACGTGCAACCCCCTCTTCCAGATCTTCAGTGAAACACCAGTTTTGAATCCTGTCGATGATGGGACAAGTCCCGAAAGCGCTACAGTTAAATAATTAATTAAGTTGAGGAGACGGACCTTTCAGGTGAATATTCCATAATTTTATATTAATTTAGTCTACTCTTATTAAAAATCACCAAGGAAGCTGCCAGGCTTAACAACTCCATCTGACGGATGAATTGCTATCAACAGTACCACATGCCTTCTCAACATATGAACTGTGGAGAGGTTTGCAATTTAATGCACCATCTAGCGATTAAAAATTGTATACCACCATCTCTCCTGGCCCCGAGATTGAAAATTTTGAAATTAAATTCAAAATTAAAATTTTCAACCCTGCCAGGTACTGAATCCAGGCAGTTAGGAAGCAGGCATGCTACCATATGAGCCAGCAAGGTGGACTTAAATTGGTATCCTTGTTTGCGATATTTTGATTAAAATACTGATTTTATAACACATTTCCATGTTGGGAAGTAAACATTATGAGGAGTTTTGACTGAAGATGGGCAAGATTTCACCTGAAACCATGGTTTCGTGAAAAGCACAAAATTTATGAGGTGAGTTTCCAAAAAAAATTTCTCCGATGAATTTAAATAAATTTAAAAAATTGAAATATCTTAGGTCAATAATTACATGTGAAAGAGATGCACAAACTAAAATTGCAATGGCAAAAAATGCAACTAAGACATTACATAGAATAATTTGGAACAAAAATATTACAAAGGAAACTAAAATGAAAATTTATAAGAGCAGAATACAGAATATTTTGTCATATGGAAGTGAAACTTGGTCTTTGACGGAATTAAAAAAGAATAAAATTAGAACAGTTGAATTTGATTATCTTAGAAGAAGCCTTCAAAAAAAACAAGACAGGATAAAATAAGAAATGAATTCATTTGGAAAGAAATGAATTCCTTTGGAAAGAAATGAATTCCTTTGGAAAGAAATGAATGTCACCACATCTGTTAAGAGGATTGAAAATCAAATGCTTAAATGGCACAGCCATGTACAAAGAATTGAATATGAAAGATGGCCAAAAAATGTATATCAATGGTCACCCCCTGGAAGAAATAAATTAGGCAGACAAAGATGAAAATGGAAAACTTATGTCAGAACTATAATGGATGATAGGAATTTGGAAGAGGGAGATTGGAATGATAGAGATAAATGGAAATTGAAGACGGCAAACCTATAATTGGGGGGAAAGCCAAAGAAGAAGAAGAAGAAAAAAAAACACTTCCATTTATATTGAACACTTCATTGTTATGATGTTTTTATTATTCATTTAACATTTCTCACTGAAAGATAAATTATATTTGAAGAGAAAAATTTTCGCCTAGACCGAGACTCGAACCCGGGACCTTTGGCTTGCCGGGCCAAATGTTCTACCAACTGAGCTACCAAGGCGAGTCACGATTTAGACGCAAATTTTTCTCTTATATACGTTGTAATTCCCTCTCGCCAAATGCTTTTGAAACAATTGGTTCTATCTTTGCAAATGGTGGCTTCTTAGTTAAGAAGACATTTATTGGGAATTTAACATTACTTTATAAAGCTAGTAAGGCTTCTAATGATGTTTTTATTATTCATTTAACATTTATCACTGAAAGATAAATTATATTTGAAGAGAAAAATTTTCGCCTAGACCGAGACTCGAACCCGGGACCTTTGGCTTGCCGGGCCAAATGCTCTACTACCAACTGAGCTACCGAAGCGAGTATATAAGAGATAAGAGAAAAATTTGCATCTAAATCGTGACTAGCCTCTGTAGCTCAGTTGGTAAAGAATTTGGCCTGGCAAGCCAAAGGTCCCGGGTTCGAGTCTCGGTCTAGCCGAAAATTTTTCTCTTCAAATATACTTCATTGTTATTTTAATCAAACCTAAAAATTATTATTTACACATTGTCATAATCAATAAAATAATGAACAGATTTTATTAAAACTTAGGCCTACGATTGTTGTGTCTTGTAAAACAAATATGTTTTCTCTTTGTTTTTTTTGCATAATATGCATTAATATGGCAATTTATTGTCTTTAATCAAAATTGGAATGGGAAGTAACATTAAGAATTATTTTCAATTTATAAGTGAGTTGAAACAGCTGGAGTTTGACCTCTGAAACCAGTATCGTGAAAAAAACACAACTTTATGAGGTGAGATATTAAAAACATTTGTGACAATTTATGTTTTGTATTGTATTGTAAGCCCATGTTTTCCCTTTACAGAGATTTAGGCGCTCTTCCCCTACAGAGAAGAATTTGAACCATACTAATTTAGTTACATTTGTTTTCGTATAGATGTTATTTTTGTGGTCATCGTTCCACCTCATATTGACATCTAGGAAACCAAGGTAGTACTAGGACGGGAAAATTCGGTAAATTTTGCTTAGAGGCCTTTTCATTCAGGCTTAAGGATTTTTTACGAGCCTGAAAATCTTCAGACTCGGGACCCATGGCTTAAAGTCCCTCCCGGAGGACTTGCTCCTTGGATTTTTCCGTCCTAAAAAATCCATCGACCCCGGCCGGGTTTGAACCCGCGACCCTCGGAACCAGAGGCAAGGGGCATAACCACTAGTCCACCGCGGCTGACTGATAATTTATGTACCTAGTTAAATTTTTTCAAAGTTAAAATTGGGAAACACATTATGAGGTTCTTAATTTATAAATTAATGAGTCATTTTAACATCTTACCTCATATTTCCTGTTTTATCAAACACGGTAACTATAGTTTTCAAATGATCTTGTCATATTAATTTATAAACCTAGTTAAATATTTGATAATTGTAAAAAAAGTTATAAATATGATTGCAAAACATTTAAAATAGTATGAAATGTTAATAAAGACAGAAAAAGTATGTAGAGCAACAGTATTACATGAATATAGTATAGAAAAACTGTTAGACGAATTATTAAAGTTGAGCAGCATTTTTATTAATATATTTTGTCAATTCAGATTTGCAGACTTGTCTCTCTCTCTCACTCGCATTCTGATATTTGGACTTTACGATTTTTTCGTTCATCCCAGAAACTACCAAAACAAAGACCTGATGATTATATAAATACAATAAATATCAATTACTAGCAGATTAACTTACAGTTTCAACAGGAGGTGGCAGCTCCACTTCTTCAACTTCTTGGTAGAACCATAATAATTTATTGCGCATATATGGTAGGAATAACTGATTTATTTCATCCAGCTGTAATAAATAAATGTATGAAACTATACAAAATATTTTGGAAAATGCAATATGGCATAAAACATATCATTTATATATTATGTTATATTTAGTTTAACAGTCCACTGCTGTGGTCTCGAGGTAGCGTGCTGCCTTGTCACGCAGCAAGTCCGGGTTCGATCCCCGCTCGGGACAAGTTTCCTGGGTGAGGTTGTTTTTTGGGGTTTTTCCTTACCTGTAAGGATACTTTAAGGCCCAAACAGTCCCCGAACATCATCTGGCCATCATTATCATCAATACTATATTCATCTCATTAGATTAAGTTTAGGTTTAAGGCCTCTCCTGGCACATCATTACCCATTGTCATCACCCATCATATCATTGGGGCAGTGAAACCGCACCTTCCAGGTGTCCCAACCGCAGAAGTGGGTAATAATACGCAAATGGCAGGAGAGAATACTGAAATGTCAAATGATATACAGGTGGCATTGAACAAAAAAAAAAAAGAATTCAGTTTAACATGTTTCAGTCCTGGACAAATTTATTTTTTGAAAAGAAAAATTAATGTCTGAACCAGGAATCAAACCTATTCTGTGTATCAAACTACTGAACACTGCTTGAGAGTTGGTGCAATGCATGAGTAGGATCTCATGGATAAGATATAATAATATTGATTAGTACCATATTTCCATCAAATATGTAGTCCATTAGGTCTCCTCTAGGTAGCCCAGTAGCATCAATGAGGAGCTGGAAAGTGAACTCAAGGCGAGGATCCATCTCCCCTCTACGTGCCTTGCGTTCACACTCCTCTCTCCGCCTCTGCAATAAAAAAGTTTCTTAAATGTAAATTACATTATGATTTTCAACATACTATTAATAGCCATGTCAGTCACGATGGTCTAGTGGTAATGTTCCTTGACTTTACTCTCGAGGATCGTGGGTTCATACCCGGCCAGAGTCAATGGATTTTTAGGATGGAAAAATCCAAGCAACAAGTCCTGGGTCCCGAGTTTTCAGGCTTGTAGAAGAATTGCAAGCCTGAATAAAAAGGCCTCTGTGCAAAATTTAAAAGACTTCATCCATCTGAGTAATACCTTAATCATATTTGAAGAGAAAATATGTGCTCAGACTGGGGTTTTAACCCAGGACCTTTGGCTTTCTATGGCAATGCTCCATCAACTGAGCTACCTGAGCACTCCAATCTAAATGCAATTTTTTCTTTTACACATTATTAATTCTCAAGTGCCAAATGCTACTAATCTTCGCTCGATCATGCAAATGACGACTTCTTTTTTAAGAAGACTTTCATTGGGAATATAAACATTACTTTATAAAGCCATAAGCGCTTCTTCCAATGATTTTATTATTAATTTAATACTTCACAATGAAGGATAAATTATATTTGAAGAGAAAAATATACGCTCAGACTTGGGTTTGAACCCAGTGCCAATGCTCTACCACCTGAGCTACCTGAATAATTGCCTACTACATGGCTTGTTGACATCTGTAGGTAAATAAGCATAACTAAATTGGTCTAGTTAAGAAACTCCTGCTAAGGAGCACCCTTGTCCCCATGCAGGACGTATGGGGTGTGTCACGGTATATATATATATATATTCAAACATACATCCACCGCTGTGGTCTCGGGGTAGCGTGCTGCCTTGTCACGCAGTGGGTCCGGGTTCGATCCCCGTTCGGACAGTTTTTCTGGGTGAGGTTTTTATCGGAGTTTTTCCTCACCTGCAAGACAAATGTCAGGAAAACTTTAAGGCCCAAACGGTCCCCGAAATCATATGGCCATCGCAATCATCATCATTCATATTCATCTTAGGTTAAGCTTAGGATTATGGACTCTCCTGGCGCACCATTATCATCATCATCACCCATCATATCATCGGGGCAACGTAACCCCACCTTCCAGGCGTCCCAACCTCAGAAGTGGGTTACAAGTAAACCATGCCAGGAGAGAAACCAGGAATGTCGAAAGAAAAACCTGGGGCATTTGAAAAAAAAAAAAAAAATCATAGATACATAAATAGCCACAATAAAAACTTAAAAATAAAAAAAATTGGTTATTGGAAACTATTATTATTAATTATTCTAATTAGTGATCTTGAAGAAGATTTTTGGGCTGTAGGCCGTGGTCGTGAGGCTTGCAGTTCCCCGACGTTTTGCCAGAGACTGCGTCTGGCATCCTCAAGACAACCCTTGAGGATGCCAGACACAGTCTCTGGCGAAACGTCGGGGAACTACAAGCCTCACGACCATGGCCTACAGCCCGAAAATCTTCTTCAAGATCATCATAGCAACTCCGGCCGTGAAAGTCTACGTGAATACATTATTCTAATTAGGTTTGAGGTTCACAAGATCAGTGCAGAAAACAAAGCACATTTTTCTATTACTATAAATTGAGATTTGCAGGCTACCGATAATTCTTTTATATGACATGTTTCTACCTGCTCATCATACAGTGCAGCAGTCAAAAACAGCATTCTTAGTACTCCTCTTATTATTCTCAAAATCTAGAATTCACAGTTTCTCATTTCTGCATGGTTGCCAAGGAAATTTTAAGTAACTCTTGGAATACAACATTTTACATACTTATGATCATGACATTTCAATCACTAAATAGGAATTGAAAATAATAAAATGAGTAATTTAAGACTGGTCAGTGGTGGGGTAAGGGATGACTTTTAATAGAGGTATTTATTACATTATTCTTATGGGTTTTAATATTCATTCCTAGAAAATTCTGTAATTACGGGTGTGGTCGTTTAATAGTGTGGTCTTTAAGAGAAGTATGTACAGGGGATAAAGGACTGTACAAAATTAAAAAAAAAACTAACCTCAAAACTTTTTTTTTAAATATACAAATTAATGATTTTAATTAATGGTATGGAATATGGATTATTTCACAGAATCTGTTCATTCTGTGAATGTGTATGTAATGATAGACTATTGTTAGACATAAACTGAAATACTGTTTTTTAATGATTATTCCTTATGAATATGGTCATATTATATTAGCTTAGCTTCAGAACTTAACAATCTAGAACTCTGAGAGTGACAGGATCCATGAAATTGTGATAAGTATAAATTCTTCTTACTTATATTTGAAGAGAAAAATTCTCGCCCAGACCAAGACTCGAACCCAGGACCTTTGGCTTTCTAGGCCCTGGGCGAGAATTTTTCTCTTCAAATATAATTTATCCTTTAGTGAGAAGTGTTAAATTAATAATAACAACATAAATTCTTCTTACTTCTTATGATGCTTCATTACAGTTTCATGTCCCTACCTTTAGTAGGACTACACATGTTCTGGGTGTTGCCTATCATTGCCTATATGCAGGGAGCAACAGTCCTAGGCCTACACTTTAAAATATTCAGTTGACAGTTATACACCGATGGGCTCCATGGATCTGTGGTTAACAAGATAACCAGGATCACCGCCATCAATAACATCCTGGCCCAACAATGGAGATTTAATAATTCCTTATTCCACTGATAACAGATACAGCAACAGTTTATAGGCCTATAATTAATTTAATTAAGTAAACCTAATGATATTTGTACCTTTCCACTGGAGTTTACATGTTTCGAATTTTAAGGAAGTTATCCCACTCCAAGAAAAACCTTACTGCAATTCAAAACTACATAAATTTTCCAAAACGAGCCCACATCAGGAGACAGAAAACAGAATAACAAAAGTGGTTTGGAGTATCAGGTGAACCACTATTTTAAACATAAATACGTAAATATTTGCAATAATGTAAATAGAGAAAAGTTGCTGAGTTAGATATACCACATTCAAATTTTCAACACGAAGACATTTATAGAAATGTTATAAAACATTTTCTCAAATCCTCCCGCATTTCCACAACACTTCAAAACCATAAGCTCCATCGGTAATAGCGAGTTCTGCCGAAATCTAGAGCATAGAGGACGACATCTGGAGTGAATATATGAGACCATCTGTTTCCATCACGCTAGCTCGATCGTTTTTTTGATTTTTACAGTATTTGGCCGTAACACTTTTAAGAAATCATCGGAAACAAACAGGCCCATTTATTTTTTTCATTATTTGTATACGCTTTAAAATAAGATCACATAGCGTTTATAATTAGGATCTTTAGGTATACGGTATCCATTGGTTTCTGTTTATTTACTATATGCCACTTTTTTTTCTGAAACATTTTAATAATTGAATGAAAAGTTAATCATGATGAAATGGGAATGAAATTCCACTCCACTATTTTGGTTTGACGTGTCCACCGCTGTGGTCTCGAGGTAGCGTGCTGCCTTGTCACGCAGCGGGCCCGGGTTCGATCCCCGGTAGGTACAGTTTTTCTGGGTGAGGTTTTTATCGGGGTTTTTCCTCACCTGTAAGACAAATGTCAGGAAAACTTTAAGGCCCATACGGTCCCCGAAATCATATGGCCATCGCAATCATCATCATTCATATTCATCTTAGATTAAGTTTAGGATTAGGGGCTCTCCTGGAGCACCATTATCATCATCACCCATCATATCATCGGGGCAACGTAACCCCGCCTTCCAGGCGCCCCAACCTCAGAAGTGGGTTACAATTACGCCATTGCCAGGAGAGAAACCAGAAATGTCTAAAATGGCAAAAACTGGGGCATTAAAAAAATTTTGGTTTGACGACTGAGGAAAACTAAGAGAAAAACTCAGATTGGTCAATATCAGGGTCTGAATTCGAGATACACTTGCTAGCGCCTGAGTAATCTCTCCAAATTCCTATAGAAAATCTTACAGATTGATTCTGAAGAGCGTGCAAAAATTAAACAGGACTCCACTGAACAATATTTATTTGAGGTATGGTCTAATGAGATATGGAAGTAAACTTCCCTATCACGTTGTCTAGTATTACCGTTTTCCAGCTAATTTACGACTAACTTGCGTAAAAGTTGCTGTAATTTACATGTACTACATCCTTTAGTTCCTTAAAGGAAGAGTCTGATGACTAGGAAGTCATGACGCAGGATTTGACCTGACTCCACTTGATTATCTCCTAAGAGGATATCTAAAGTCGCTTGTGTTTGAGACTCCAGTGCAAACGGACATGTAATTAGTTGCCAGGATTGTAGCTGCCTGTGAGTTATAATAATAATCCCTGCCTGTGATTCCAAATACACTAGGAATATTTGCAAGGATGCGGCAGAACTTGTATAATACGTCAATGACATCCTTGTATGGGGGTTGGGGGCCGTCAGTTTGAGTAACTGTTCCTTGCGATTAACTGATAAGTGATGCAAAGTAAAAAAAAGACTACACAATAATGTGAAAGACAAGTTTACTTAAAATGGTTCTCGGACCCTAGGCAGGGATTATTATTATAATCCCTGCCCTAGGTTCGCTGTCTCGAATTGTTTAGTGGAGCATCCCCAATGACCTGTTTAATTTTTGCACGCTCTTACAGATTCACCCTGTATGTAATTAATTTTGTTAGGCTTTTAAATTCTCCAAACAATAATTCGCTGTAGTCTGAATTTTTTTAAAAAGTATATTATTCAGTTCTTCGACCGCTTATCACCAACGCGAGCTTCGAAATATCAGAAAGCTTAAAACATATTTTATATACTTTTAATAATCATTTGAGATTAAAATTATTTCAATTTTAAATGTGTACCTTATAAAACAGTCGTCCACAACTATAATAACTTCTGTTATAAACGTCATCACATTATTAAAATTTAAGGCCTTTTAAAGACATTCTTCATCTTCAAGAATTCTTATGGTACTGAAATTATTTATATACGAGTATTTCATACATAAGGCATTCGACTCAGTAGAACATTCAAGTGTCCTCCAGCATTATACACCCAAGGAATCGAACACAAGTACATCCGCGTTCTGGATAAGATCTACAGCCAAAGCTATGCCAAGGTGAAGACAGAAATTGTGGGACAACCATTCAGTCTCAAAAGAGGAGTACGACAAGGCGACCCAATTTCAGCTAAACTTTTTACATGCGGGCTTGAAGACATATTTCGAAAACTAAACTGGAACAAGAAATACGGAGTAAATATAAACGGGAGCAAGGCTCATCCAACTTAAGATTCGGCTGACTTACGTGGTATTGTTCGGCAGATCCCCTAAACAACTCCCAATCAATGCTACAAGAGCTCTCAGAAACTAGCAAAATTGCAGGCCTTTCGATGAAACAAAAGCAAGACACAAATTATTTCTAATGGTCCGGAAAACCCAATCAAAGTTCGATGGAATGGGATCTTCAATATGTAAGCGAGTACATATACTTAGGACAACTACTCTCCTTCCATCAGAAAGTAGAGAAGGAAATAAGCAGAAGAATAGCTCTCGCCTGGAAGGCGTTCTGGTCACTGAATTTATACTGCTGGACAAGTCACTCAACCGGAAACTCAAAATGGAAACACTACAAACCTGTGTTCTTCCAACACTGTTATATGGCTGCCAAACTTGGAATCTTACTGCCAAACTGAAGTACACACTCCAAGTATGCCAAAGGAAAATGGAGAGGAAAATCTTAGGCATAACTCTGAAGGACAGAATCTCGAATACAACACTTCAAGCGATATCCTCAACAACTGATCCCGCACAACAAGCCATCAGGAAAAAATGGAAGTGGGGAGGCCACGTCGCAGAATACAGGACGACAGGTGGACAATAAAAACAACCATGTGGGACCCGTACACAGGCAAGAGACAGCGCGGAAGACCAAGACAACGATGGGCTGACATCTTCAAAGAACGAGCAGGGGCGCAATGGTCCAGAGTCGCCAGATGCAGGAAAAGCTGGAGAACGATGGAGAGCCAACTGTGTATTAACTAATCACAGAACAGACAGTGTATACAAACCAAGTGCTACATCCAAGTCAACTTCTCACCACGGAGTAGCTCACCGGGTGACACTCTCAAATAGAGCTTAACCCCTGTACAGGGAGGTCTTTGCCCTAAAGGGACATATCAGGCTTTATTTATTTATTTATTTATTTATTTATTTATTTATTTATTTATTTATTTATTTATTTATTTATTATTTATTTCATACATAAAGCTTTGGTTGTTGGGTGTGTTCTCATTTAGCATATTTGAATTTTAATAGTGTGACGACGTTTATAACAGAAGTCTTATAGTTGAGGGCGACTGTTTAATAAGGTACAGATTTAAAATTGAAAAATTCTAGTCCAGCAAAGCAGTTCACAGGAACAAAAGCGTTTGCCATGTGTATTGATGCTCAACTCGCCAGACGTCAATATATTAGGCATAATATTCGAGAACGTTATAATTTTTTAAAATTATAAAACAAGTACCTGATATATCAGTCGTCCTCAATTAAAATGGATTTATGTTTAAAAAAACTTCGTCAAATAGTTAAAACCACATACGCTCTTCAGAACATGTCCCATCTTTTGCATGTACTATATGAACATGTTCTGAAAGGCCTACGTGGTTTTAACTAATTGACGAAGTTTTTTAAACAGAAATACATTTTAATTGAGGACGACTGATATATCAGGTACTTATTTTAAGATTTAAAAATAATACTACATAACCTCAATTGTGATTTACAATGAATTTTAGAAGTATTCTTCTTCTTCTTCTTCTTCCTTCCAAGTATTAGGCCAAGGCCTGTTACGACCCTATAGAAAATTTTCCCTTCAGCGTTTGAGGGAAATTCTCGTATAAGACTTGAAAGCATAATAATAGTCCCTTCAATTGGTTGCTGGCCAAAGGAAGGCAAGACCAGTGATGGGGCTGCCATCTTATAGCCTCTGGTCAGGCTTTTCTGGAGAAGAAAAGAAAATAAAGGAAAGAAATGGAAGAAAGGAAAGACTCCCTAGCCCTCGGATGCCCTAATAGCGTCGGCGTCGAAAAAACAAGAGTTAACCAAGAGAGGTTAGATAGTAAAGTTAAAAGAGTGCAAAACACAAGTAAGTGGAAGAAATGTTTTGCACAGATTGGGCACCTTGTGGTCGCCATCCACATATCCCCTAGATGAGGACCCCTACGTGATAAATAGAGGTCCCTTAATATAAACGCAACCAGAAAGCCAAAAAAGCACCGTTTCCTTCCAAAAGAATACATAACTATATACAACTGAAGCTGAAGTTAACGTGCAAGCACTTCTTGATCATACTGTATCCCGTTTCCTGCAGGCTCTGAAAGACACATTTCAAAATGCAGTTCAGAACAGCCTGAGACTAACTCTGATTTGCAAGATGGGATTCGACGGTTCTACCCAAGCAGAATACAAGCAAGCCTTTTCAAGTTACTCTGGTGACACAGACTCATCTAATACTTTCTTCGTCTGTGCCTATACGTTTAATTGACGACATTCCGGGCTGACAAGGGCCAATTGTCTTCTGGCAAAGGGCACGAACTTCGTCCTCACGGTATAGTAGGTCCATTTGATTTCAGTTCCAACCAGAAATAAACAGCTTTTATGAAATCGAAAGGCAAATACAATAACTATAGCCTTTCACTTGCGAGTTAGATAATAAACAAATTTAATTAGTCTACAGCATGTGTTTCACTATGCAGTAAAAGCTCCTTATTCGCGGTGGATATGTTCGGCAAATATGCCGCGAATACAGAAACTGCGAATATGGAATGATAATTTGTATGGGGATACGTTCCAAGGTTACATAATAAAATTAAAATTGTCAAAATACAATTAATTAATTAGAGATTTTGAACAATTTCTATTAATTATTACTTCAGGTTTCGGCAAGGACTTAAAGAACTTTTTTTTTTTCTTTTTTTTCTGTTTTTTGCAGCTTTTAAAAGGTATTTCAATTAAGATTGATATTCAGCTGTGAATTCTGCGAGAGAATTCCTTATTTTGTCTTCGGATTTCTTGATTCATTAACATTGAAACAGCGTGATATAGACTATACCTACTCATTGTAGGTACCCAAATGCCTCACGATGCTGGGTGGGTACCGGTCCCATACTGGCCGAAATACCATGAGAAAAGTTCTTCCCCCATGGAGACTCGAACCAGCGCAAGTCCCGTAGCTCTGCGCCAAGGCTCTCTGCCTTAACCACTCGACTACGGCGCGGGACATATTAAGACTATCCTTTAGTTTTTTTTTTGTATATACATTGCATGTAGTATATACATAGAGGGCAGTGGTTTTACTTCCCACACGAGTGTTTGTAATATGTAATATTACAGTATAGTCATTTAGGTTGGCAACCCCGAAATGTAGCAAATTGAACTTTCAATCATGGTCGTCATTGCTGTAAGTGCGACAAAACGAACTATCGCGCAAAAAGTCACATTATCTTAGGTTATAACTAAATAGCCTACCTCTGTTTATTATTGGCGATTATTGGTCGGAAGAGGCTGCATTATGGTTTACTCATTCCCCTGAACTTAAGTCAGTCCTGGTGAACTAGTGATTACCGACTCGCCTCTAATTCCAAGTTCAAACCCGGCCGGGATCGATAGATTTTTCAGGAGGTAAAGAGGAGTAGTCCCGCGCCGTAGCCGAGCGGTTAAGGTAGGAAGCCTTGGCGCAGAGCTACGGGACTTGCGGTGGTTCGGGTCTCCATGGGGGAAGAAATTTTCTCATGGTATTTTCGGCCAGTATGGGACCGGTGCCCACCCAGCATCGTGAGGCAATTGGGTAGCTACAATGAGTAGCGGCTCCAGGTTGAGGAACCAGCTATAACGGCTGGGGGACTCGACATGCTAACCACATGTCACCCCTACACTGGCTGTTGATCATCTACCTCTGTGATTGACACATGTGGATGTGAAGGGCCAGCAGCCGGCTGGTAAAAGGGCAACCGCTGAAAAGTGGAAGACCCTCAATCGGAAATCGGTAAAGAGGAGTAAAGTTGTGTCCTTTGTCATAGACTTACGGCATGTAAAATAACTTAAAGGGGCACGCTGTAGCATAGTTGGTTAAAGTAATACGCTACAAACCGGAAGGTCGGGTGTTCGAGTCCCGGTAGGGTCAGGATTTTTAAATTGACCCAAACTTATGGTGACACCATGGCCCTGCGGTCGACTCAGCCTCTAACGTAAATGAGTACTAGACGCTTATTCTGGGGGTAAAGGCGGCCGTCATGCAGGGCTGCAACCCAGCTGGCATAAAGTGCCGATTGTGTACAAAAAATGGGAGTCTAACCCCTTACTAACCCAAGGGTCTCCTATGGCCTGTAGTGGGACCACTTTACCTTTACCACTTAAAACCTCAAGCCACAAAAAAAAAAAAAAAAAAAAAAAAAAAAGAGGCCTTTGACAAAATTTGCCGCTTCCTTCGCATCCACATTTGAATTGCTACTCCTAATTGATAGTAGCTGTTCAAAAGCGTAGTTAAATAAAATACTATAGCAAACCCTGATTTTAATCACTTATATATTTCTGTTTTGTTATGGAGACAATGAATATAGACCTATGCAACGATTTACACATTCTGCGAGAGCTCATATTAAACACTTGTAGGCAGGAAAGAAGAACTATGACCTTTTAAATTTTTTTTTAGGAATTAAACCCAATGGGTACAACTTAGGACACGACACAGTCACACAAACACACCAGTCCCAAGGTTGACATTTAAAAATCCCTTACCCAGCCGAGAATCGAACCCGGGTCGCCGGAGTGGAAGGTAGGGACTCTACCGACTACGCCACAGCGACGGTGTGATCCATTTAGACCAGGGACGTCCAAACTATGGCCGCGGGCCGGATACAGCCCTCCATCACTTACTATTCGGCCCCTGTAGGCCTGTAGCATTCTAATAGTCAAATATGCTAAGGGTAGGCCTATAATATTAGTCTATCAGTAATGGAACAGAAGTTGAGAAATTGTATGTTATAACAACATAATAAGAAAAGTAGCAAATCAACACACGCTTATAATGATGATGATGATAATAATAATAATAATAATAATAATAATCCATCCATGGTAATTCTGCCCGAAGGCAAGTCCTTCACTGCAATCATAACATTTTCATGCTATGCTTGCAGCTTTACTAGGGAATTGTAGGTGTGGTAGCTTCCCGTTGCTTTCCACACCGGTGAAGGATGATGATAATGATAAGGAGATGATGATGATGGCCACATGATTTCGGGGACCGTTTGGGCCTTAAAGTTTTCCTGACATTTGCCTTAAAGGTGAGGAAAAACCCCGATAAAAACCTCACCTAGAAAAACTGCCCCGACCGGGGATCAAATCGGGCCCGCTGCGTGACAAGGCATCACGCTACCTCGAGACCATTGCCGTGGCAAACAATAATAATTACAATAATAATAATAATAATAATAATAATAATAATAATAATAATAATAATAATAATGTTGATGATAATAATAATAATCCACAACAGCTATAATAGGGATAATAATAATAATCCACAACAGCTATAATAGGGTTTATGACCCGCAGCACTTTGATGTTGCTTCCATTTGACCCGCGATACAAATAAGTTTGGGTGGTTCTGCCTTAGACATGTGGCTGAATGCAACATAACATTGTACACTTGCTTCAGTGATTATTGCACTCTGTAACGTGAGCTACTTTCACTTCTGACAGACTACACTTTTAAAGCGAAAAATACGAAGTCAAATAATTCAATGGCACTATCGTAGGTTCATGGACGATCCTGATCTAATGTTTTCCAATCATACCCAGTATAAACTATTTCCCTCAAATCATGATTATTATTCCCACCTCATTTTTGTCTTCCTACTAGTCACTTTCCCTTTGATTTTCCAGCAAGGAGTTTCCAAGCTCCTCTTTCATTTCCCATTCGTGTCACATGTCTTGCTCATCGCAGTCTACGAGATTTAACTGTTTTACTATAGTGGAATGCAGGCTTTCACGGCGGTAATCATGGTAGTAAAAGATTCCGGGCTATGTGGCCGTGGTCTATAACTGGCGTTTCTTCCAGACGTTTCTCCCTCAACTGCGGAGGGCATCTTCAGTGGCGAGCGCTAGAAGCAGTCGAGTCTACGACAGGGAACAACAGCTTCTAGCGCTCGCCACTGAAGATGCCCTCCGCGGTTGAGGAGAAACGTCTGGAAGAAACGCCAGTTATATACCACGGCCACATAGCCCGGAATCTTTTACTACCATGTTTTACTATAGCCTATTTGCTTTTCCATAAAGATAATGCAGCTCACTGTTATATAGTCTTCTCCATTCGTTTGTCTATTCGTCTCTCATTGGTCCAACTGTTTTCCTAAGAACTTTATTCTCAAATACTCGTAATATTTTTCCTCCCTTAAAGTAAGTCCATATTTCGCATCCATATAACTGGAACAATAACAGTTTTATATATTTTCAATTTAACGTTCTTTGAGACAAGTTCGGACAAGAGTTCCTATAATGCATATTAGCAAGCATTTCCAGAAATGAGTTCATGTTTAATTTCTATGTATATCTCATTCCAATTTGCAATTATTGTTCCTAGTACGAGTATTTGAGAATAAAGTTCTTAGGAAAATGTTTGGACCAAGGAGACATGAACAGACAGGTGAATGGAGAAGACTGCATAACAGTGAATTACATGGTCTTTATAGGAAGCCAGATATAATGAGAACAGTTAAGTCTCGTAGACTGTGATGGGCAGGACATGTGGCACGAATGGGAAATGAAAGACGTGCATGGAAGCTTCTTGTAGGAAAACCAGAGGGAAAACGCCCAGTTGGTAGACCAAGAATGAGGTGGGAGAAAAACATTAACTATGATTTGAGGGAAGTAGATTACACAGGGGATGATTGGAAAACATTGGCTGAGGATAGGGATATATGGAGAGCTTATGTCCGCGCGGCCATGAACCTACGGGTTCGATAGTGCCAGTGAGTGAGTGAGTGAGTGAGTGAGTGAGTGAGCGAGTGAGTGAGCGAGTGAGTGAGCGAGTGAGTGAGTGAGTGGGTGAGTGAGGTATTAGAATTCAGCCACTTCTTCAAACTTTCATTAATTTGTCATTAACTGTCCATTTCCATTATATAATCAGTTCTATGTGTGACCATACGTTTGGTTTTATCGATGTTTACTTCCACAAATACAAATATGTTCAGACTATTTCCATTTTAGGAACCTTGTTTATAGAATACTTTTTTATTATAGATGTTTTCTCCTTCGATCTTTTATGTTTATAAGGTACGATAAAAATTGACGTTATAATATCTACACTAACTCTAACTCACTGGCACTATCGAACCCGTAGGTTCATAGCCGCGCGGACATAAGATCTCCATACATCCCTATCCTGAGCTAATGCTTTCCAATCATTCCCTGTATAATCTACTTCTCTCAAATCATAGTTAATGTTATTGTCCCACATTCGTGGTCTACCAACTGGGCGTTTTCCCTCTGGTTTTCCTATACGAAGCTTCCATGCACCTCTTTTACTCCCCATTGGAGCCACATGTCCTGCCCATCGCAGTGTATGAGGCTTGACTGTTATCATATCTGGCTTCCTATAAAGACTATGTAGTTCACTATTATTAGTCTTCTCCATTCACCTGTCTGTTCATCTCTCTTTGGTCCAAAAAATTTTCTAAGAATTTTATTCTCAAATACTTGTAATCTCCTTTCCTCTCTTAAAGTAAGAGTCCATGTTTTGCATCCATATAATATAACTGGTAGAATAATAGTTTTATATATTTTCAGTTTAACGTTTTTTGAAAGGAGTTGGGAAGTCAAGAGTCTCTGTAATGCGTAATATCACGCATTTCCAGAATTGAGCCTATGTATAATTTTTTTGTGCATCTCATTCCTATTTGTGATTATTGTTCCTAGGTATTTGAATTCAGTCACTTCCTAAAAATTTCCCTCATTTGTCATTAGCTGTCCATTTCCACTATAAAATGTATTTCTATGTGTGACCATGTTATGAACACACAGAGTATTTTATATAGATATTTAATTATTTTATAGATATTTTAATTATGCAAATAAAAGTCTGTTGAAATAAAATTTTAGGCATGATATAGTTCAGAATAAAGTTTTCCTTGGCTAACAGTAAATCTCTACATTTAGACTATGGAATGTTAGTGAGAACAGTTAGGGTAACTATAGGTCAAAGCTTAGTATATAACCCTGGGGAAGTGAGGGTCTGTCTGTCTGTGTGTGCAAACCAGAGGTGCTGATGGGTGAGTAAGCTACCATTTTTCTTAATATGGTCCTGGAATAATGGAAAGGGAATCAATTACCTTAACTATTTTAATACTATATTTTCAAGAGGGATATTCGAATTTTAAACATGTAGATTAGGGTAGATTTATTATCCCACATCTACCGTTCTCAAACTCAAAGCAAGTTAGGATATAAGGTTTCATAATATAAGCTTAGAATAGTTATTTAGGGCTAGACACCTAGGTTTATTTGTAATCATTATTCTCTAGAAATAAAATAGTTAAAATAAGAATTAATTTGTTTATTTCAAAACACGTATGCATATATAACTGTACATTCTCATACTAACGCTCGGCTAGAAACTCACGCTACCAGATTTTCCAAGTCCCGAAGGTCCTTAAAGCCTAAGAAAACTAGCAGTTCGTAATAGACCATATATTTAGTTTTATTGATATTTACTTCCAGTCCCATTTCTTAGTATCACTCAATATTGACGTTATAATTCTCGAATTATTTATTGTAATCTGTATAATAAATATTATAGTCACGTATTCAATTAAGATATAAAAATAAATGTACATTACCTGCACAATGTCGCCAACATCTTCTTCTTCAGATCCTGCGCTGGAATCATCATCGGCGACAGCGATGTGAGGTCCATGAACAAACATGTTTTAACAATTCTTTGCATGCGGTATGGAAATATGCATAACTAGAGTTTATATAGAAGCAGAGGTATGGTACTGGTCACATACACACACCGCCCCTATCTGGCACATGACCCTCCCACCCCTTCCTTACATACTCTTCCGGTCGCATTGATTCCTCATATTTTTCTTTTTTGAGTTGGACATCGCGTGTTCCGGTTTCATTTATAGTTTCCCGTTGTCAGTTGCTCGTTTTTCCACACCTTTTGTGTGAGTTTAGCAAATTGTCTTGTTTTTCTCACGCACCATCTGTACTACGTACCTTTCTCCCTCACTGTTTCAGTAGATAGATCATCAAATGAATACAAATATACACTAAAACTTGTTCAAAGCGGAATTGCATGGGACCAATTTTTTTTTCCACATTGGACAAAATTTCGCATTATAAAAACAAAAAATCATTAACCAATCTTTCTTACTTACTCACTGGCACTATCGAACCCTTAGTTCATGACCGCGCGGACATAAGCTCTCCATACATCCCTATCCTGAGCTAATGCTTTCCAATCATTCCGTGTATAATCTACTTCCCTCAAATCATAGTTAATGTTATTCTCCCACCTCATTCTTGGTCTACCAACTGGGCGTTTTCCCTCTGGCTTTCCTACAAGAAGCTTCCATGCAAGTCTTTCATTCCCCATACGTGCAACATGTCCTGCCCATCGCAGTCTACGAGACTTGACTGTTCTTATTATATCTGGCTTCCTATAAAGACCATGTAGTTCATTGTTATGTAGTCTTCTCCATTCACCTGTTTGTTCATCTCTCTTTGGTCCAAAAATTTTCCTAAGTACTTTATTCTCAAATACTTGAAATCTCATTTCATCCCTTAAAGTAAGAGTCCATGTTTCGCATCCATATAATATAACTGGTATAATAATAGTTTTATATATTTTCAGCTTAACGTTTTTTTAAAGGAGTTGGGACATCAAGAGTCTCTGCAATGTATAATAGCACGCATTTTCAGAATTGAGCCTATGTTTAATTTCTTTGAGCAGCTCATTCCTATTTGTGATTATTGTTCCTAGGTATTAGAATTCAGCCACATCGGACAAAATTTCGCATTATAAAAAACAAAACAAAAATATTAACCAATCTTAGATTATAGAATTACCGTGTATGTCTTTTACGTACCTTGGATTAATTGTGGTTCGGTTACGCTAACAAAACAGTCCGTTTCGTCAACGTTAAAAATGTCTCTTAGGCGCGTATCCAGAAACTAAAGTATGCAGTTTCGGTTTCCACTCACTACTATACCTTCGTCTACATCCTTTGATTTCCCGCAAATTTCATTCCACACTATATTTCATTCCATACAGCCAACCTGAAGATGCCTTGAAATCGTTATTCTCTAGGCACGTAGCAAGAGTTAGAGATTGACTTTGGAGCATCGGTCCGGAAATTTGGGGATTTTTTGATCGTGCACTCCTAAAACACTCCCACACTACTTCCTTGATTTCTTCATTTATTCTATTCATTTATTTATTCATTTTGCTTTCCTCTTCGTTTGATCATTTCCTTGCATCCATTAATTAATTAACTTTTTTATTGGTGTTTTAAAATCTCATAAACTTGGGTTTTCCACATTTAAATTTGGCCATTACTTCGCGTACTGAGGGTTAGTTTTCCTTTATCTTCAATCACTTTCACTTTTTCGTTTAATGACAATGATACATACGATTTAGCCATCTTTGTTTCGAAAATTCAGAACGCTACCTGTGAAAGATACGTACACAATCGGTCTCAGATCGTAAACTAATTTAAGATTTTAGAGTGCTCTGGTTATTTGTAAGACAGGTGTCATACGCCTAATATTCTTTAAACAAACATGTATTTCGTATTACGTGCAGAGAGGCCGAAAGAAAATTTCAGATACAGGTAGAAAATCTACTTCACCCGGCGGCAGAAATCACCCCTTGTTATTTCACCTAACGGCAAGTCCTCCGGGAGGGACTTAAGAGTCGTAGGTCCCGAGTCTGAAGATTTTCAGGATTGTATAAGTTCCTTAAGCCTGAATAAAGAGGCCTCTAAACAAAATTTACCGACCTTCTTCATTCTAGTAATACATCTGTTGCCTGCTAGATGTCTCATTGGGTCGGTATGTTGACCGACATTCACGACATCTGTACGCAAATGTAATACATAATAGCGTACATTTCCAGAGGTCAGCCTATGTTTAATTTCTTTGTGCACCTCACATCTGTTTGGTATTAAATTCAGTCACTTCTTCAACATTCCTTCATTTGTTATTAACAGCCCATTTCCAACATATATAATGTGTTTTTTACATGTGACCATTTGTTTTGTTTTATTGATATTTACTCCTAGTCCAAAAATCATACTATTATTTAATATAATGTGTCCGATATATTTTAGTATTTCCTCGCTGTTACCTGGTAGATCTAATACTACATCATCAGTACGTATCTTCAGCTTATTAAGTTAGTACCATTGAATTGTACGCCTTCTTTATCCTTTAAAGATCTGATGGCATGTTCTAGTACAAAATGAGTAGCAAAGGAGTAGTGTATATCCTCAGTTTAACGCAATGTGAATTTCAGAAGTATCTGAAAACTACCTGCAAAATTTGGATATGGAGAAGAAATTAAGGAAATTTCAACAGATATGTGGCTCAATAAGAAGATATTTGAGAAATGAGACCACAAGGGGAAACTCAATTGAAATTTTACAATTTAGTAGCCATTTCAACGTTAATATACGGGTCTGAGACTTGGTCTTTAACGATCTCTGATAAACACAAAATTGAGAGGATAGAAATGAGATTTCTGAGATCCGTTGCAGGTGTATATATAAGAGATCAAAAGAGAAGTCAAGATATGGGAGATGAATTACAAATCTATAATATAAACGAGAGAATACATATAAATAAATGTAATTGGTTTGAACATGTATAAAAATTCCAAATAATCGTTTATCAAAACAGATACTTCATTACCTAAAGGACGAAGAAATGCAGGAAGGCCAAAACGATGTTGGAAGGACGATCTGTAGCATATTGTGCATCGAGGAGCGGAACGGGCCAAAAGGTCCATACCTTGAAGAAGAAGAAGAAGATGGTGGTCTGAAAACAACTTACCCGTACCCTACTCTTTATGTTATTTAGACAGACTCGAATAAGTAAAATTTATAGGAATTCCGAATTCCAGCAGAATCCTATATTACGGCTTCTCCCTGTTAATTGAATCGTATGTCTTTATCAAGTATACATATTGTTGATGTACAGTGTCATCATACTCACAATTATTTTTGTAGAAATGTCTTATACTAAAAGATATTATCTATTGTAGACCTATTTCCTCTAAATCTACATTGATAAGCACCTATTTGGTTTCACATTTCTCCATCTGGAGGCGTTCAGATGTATTTATGAATATCCTCATGCTGGAATGTTGTGTTCTTAACAATGTGATTCTTTTTGGTGTGGGAAAGGTGACTAATCTAAACCCTATTGTCTTATCATCTTCATGAAGATTGAATATGCCTATTGTTGGCCTGAATACATCTTCCCGTCCCATCTTCTACTTGCGTGATCAAAAAAACATACGCGACCCAGAGTTAAAATCCTCTTCCAAACTGAGCGTTTGTTTGTTTGTATGTGTGTGTGTTTGTTTCAATTTAACGAAAATCGATTTCATGAAGTTAATTTGCACCTTCAATCTTCAAATAATTGTCGTTGTTTGAAGTTAAAACTTATAAATTATAAGAGAATGTTTAAACACTATTGGGTAGACCTACTCGAACTCAAATTACGTTTCACGATAACTCTTAATTTATCTCATTCGGGAGGGACTTCAAGCCGTGGGTTCCGAGTCTGAAGATTTTTAGACTCTCAAAAGAACAGCAAGCCTGAATAAAAGATCTCTATGAAAAATTTAACCGACCGTCATTCATCCTACCAATACCTTGGTTGCCTACTAGATCTAGCATTGAGTCGGATTGCTGACCACGTGCCATTCACTAACATCTGTAGGAAATAGGTATAACTAAAATAGCAAGGTTAAGATACTTCCTGATAGGCAGGCACCCATGTCTCTAAGAGAAACATAAGGGTAAACGAAGAGGAAGAAGAATGAGAAGAATACGAATCTGTATATTCTTTGACATTAAAGGATCGTCATTGTTGCTAGGTATGATTAACAATAATAATAATAATAATAATAATAATATATTATTATTATTATTATTATTATTATTATTATTATTATTATTATTATTATTATTATTATTATTACCGTAAATCGGCCGCGGTGGACTGGTGGTTATGCTCCTTGCCTCTGGTCCCGAGGGTCGCGGGTTCAAACTCGGCCGGGGTCGATGGATTTTTTTAGGACGGAAAAATCCAAGGAGCAAGTCCTCCGGGAGGGACTTTAAGCCGTTGGCCCCGAGTCTGAAGATTTTCAGGCTCGTAAAAGATCCTTAAGCCTGAATGAAAAAGCCTGTAAGCAAAATTTGCTAATTTTCCCGTCCTAGTACTACCTTGGTTTCCTAGATGACTGTATGAGGCGGAACGCTGACCACGGACCACTCAAAATGACATCTGTACGAAAACAAATGTAACTAAATTAATATGGTTCAAATTCTTCCCTGTAGGGGGAGAGCGCCTAAATCTCTGTTAAGGGAAACATGGGCTGACAAGAAGATTGCCGTATTTTTCTATTTAGGCGTGCGTTAATTGCAGTAAAAGCTCCTTATTCACGGTTCCTTTATTCGCGTTTTCATTATTCGCGGGTTAAAAAAATTGCGAAACAGTTTCTGTATTCGCGGCTAAAAATGTATTTATACGCGGATCCAGTGGGTATATTAGAAGGACTGGTATCCTGTATTAATGCATCGGCAACTTTCTTTTTTTTTTTTTACTGCAAGCATGTGCTAAGGTGGCTTTTACAAAGAGCGATTCAAACAAAATGAACAAATCAATATCAAAGTAAAATAAACCTTATTGTCACTAAGCCTAAAGTTCGTTGTTAAAAGCCACCGCCGTCGTACTTCACGTGCCGTTATATCCGTTGATAAATGCCGCCCTCGCCACGATCGGTGTTTTATTGTTTCAACTTGTCGTTCGTTGCAATAATTTTGATTGAATAACACGTGTCTCTTCTGATTTGTTACCAATTTATAATGTCGAGTAAAAGGAAAGAACATTGGTTCCAAAGCGGAAAAAAAGTAGTGTTGTCGCTCAAAGTAAAAACAGAAATGCTTGACCGTTTACGCGTTGTCGAATCGTTTTCCGTCCATATCATGCTGTTTCAATGTTAATGAAACAACTGTACGATTCATCAAGAAATCCGAAGACAAAATAAGGAATTCTATCGCTGAAATCACAATCTGAATTGAAAAACCTTTTAAAAGCGGCAAAACGGGGGGTGAACTAAATTCTTTACGATCTTGTCTAAGCCTGACAGTAATAATTAATACAAATTGTTCAAAATCTCTCATTAATTGATTTTATTTTTATATATATTTTTTTATATTTTGGAACCTTGAAACGTATCCCCTATATATCCATACAAATTACTACTCTATATTCACGGTTCCTGTATTTGCGACATATTTGCGGAACATATCCCCCGCGAATAAAGAGCTTTTACTGTATCACTTATCAGTTTCAAAATTTATTAGTTCTGAAACTGCTAAAATTTATGAACAGTTATACTTTTACCATGTATAAACAAATAATTTTTGTTTAAAAATGATTGTAAAAAACATTTGGTATTCGTGCCCGGTGTAATGCCAGGTCGAAATATGAGATGAGGTCCCTATTGTTGAAGGCTGATTAGATCTCAATACTAGTAAAATGCATATCAAATTCCGTTGAGGTGAAGTCATATGATGAAAGTTAAAAATTAAATTGTACCTGTTGGTAGGTGCCGTCGTCCTCAACTTTGTTAAAATATTGTATATAAAATAAACTGGAGCGCTTTCGGAAGATATCTCCCATCTTCTGCAAGTTGAGCTTCTGCTACTCGTTGTTGTTGTGTATGGTGTTGTATAATCCAACTGCAAGTCAGTTGCTGCTACAAACAGTTGGAGTATACATCACCGTACACAACAACAACGAACAGCAGAAGCTCAACCTGCAGAAGATGGAAGATAACTTCCGAAAGCGCTCCAGTTAATTTTATATACAATATTTTAACAAAGTTGAGGACGACGGCACCTACTAACAGGTACAATTTAATTTTTAACTTTCATCATATGATTAGATCTATCGCCCAGATCAAGTGAAGTGAAATAAAATGGATGTTATGAGTATGTAGAAGTTTGCTAAACTGATGTGTTGAGACAGGTGACTACCCTCGCACAGTAGTTGATGCAACATTTTAGAGCACTGTTTACTGCAACTGCCTCTTCGACATACACATCTCCACAAAAAAAATCAGACTTAACCCTGTATATATCCTAGATTCAATACTTTGAACGAAAAATATAAAACTAACTAGTCGATATTACTTAAATTTGTATCGAATTACAAAGTATACATTACAGTTATTAAGTTTACATAATACTGTTTTCATTCCGGTCCGACACACAAATGACACGTCAAGTTAGTGTTTCGCCTAACGACAAGAGAGATAGAGGTAGAGATGCAGAGAGGAGCAATTGAATTCCACAACAACAACAATAATAATAACAATAATAATAATAGAATAGTAATAATATGTATTATTATATAATATATTAATGATAATAATAGAAAAGTATTCCCTCCATGGTATCTTTACCTTGTCGTGGTGGAGTGGCTTGCGTGTTTAAATGATCCTGAGAGTTATGCCGGCGGTAGCATTGCTGCCGATAGGGTTACCCATGCCGGACTGGTCGAAGGTGATAAGCCAGACGAAAAAAGTACCTTGGGCGAAAGAGTGACGATCTTTCACCGTAAAAATACAACAGTCAAGAAATGCGGACATGGGTTCATCTGGGGTAAAATTTTCCGGAGGTCAAATAGTCCCCCATTCGGTTCTCCGGGCGGGGACTACTTCAGGGAACCCATGCCAAAGGCTCAAACACAGGGACATGTTCCTAGGAACATGGAATGTTAGGACTTTATACAATAGCGGGGCACTAGAGATATTAACGCGGGAATTGGATAAATCGCCCTTGGATATAGTCGCTTTACAGGAAGTTAGGTGGCCAGGAATCAGGAAGCTTTGCGTTATACTACGGGGGTGCAGAAAGACCTGCATTTGGAACGGGTTTTTTAGTCAGACGGCCATGAACCTTCGGGTTCGATAGTGCCAGTGAGTAAGTAATAGAAAAGTATTATTATTATTATTATTACCACCACCACCATTATTATTATTATTATTATTATTATTATTATTATTATTATTATTATTATTATTATTATTATTATTATTATTATTAAAAATAAATGTAATCTTCAGAAATCAAATTTCTTCAATTTGTGCCAGGTGGTATGTTTTAGATCATAGAAGAAGCATAGACATCAGGAATGAACTAAATATAAACCAATTATGGCAATGATCGAAAAATATAGGACTAATTGGAGAGACCATGTTCAATGCATGTCACCAACTACATTAGTAAAATCCGTCCTGAATTATAATCCTATAGGAAAAAAGAAGTGCAGGCCGATCTATGAAGAGATGCGTGACAAGTTTTACACCGGGACAGACCAAAAGGCCTAAACCACGATGTCGATTATTATTATTATTATTATTATTATTATTATTATTATTAATTATTATTATTATTATTATTATTATTATTATTATTATTATTATTATTATTATTATTATTAAAAATAAATGGAATCTTCAGAAATGAAATTTCTTCAATTTGTGCCAGGTGTTATGTTTTAGATCATAGAAGAAGCATAGACATCAGGAATGAACTAAATATAAACCAATTATGGCAATGATCGAAAAATATAGGACTAATTGGAGAGACCATGTTCAATTGCATGTCTCCAACTAGATTAGTAAATCCGTCCTGAATTATAATCCTATAGGAAAAAAGAAGTGCAGGCCGATGTATGAAGAGATGCGTGACAAGTTTTACACCGGGACAGACCAAAAGGCCTAAACCACGATGTCGATTATTATTATTATTATTATTATTATTATTATTATTATTATTATTATTATTATTATTATTATTATTATTATTATTATTATTATTATTATTATTATTATTATTATTATCATTATCATTATTATTATCATTATTATTATCATTATTATTATCATTATTATTATCATTATTATTATCATTATCATTATCATTATTATTATTATTATCATTATTATTATCATTATCATTATTATTATCATTATTATTAACTTATTATTATATTATTATCATTTATCATTATCATAATTATTTATTATTATTATCATTATTATTATCATTATCATTATCAGTATTATTATTCATTATTTTTATCATTATCATTATTATTATCATTATTATTATTATTATTATTTTATTAACATTATCATTAACATTATTATTATTATTATTATTATTATTATTATTATTATCATTATCATTATCATTATTATCATTATCATTATCATTATCATTATCATTATTATTATTATCATTATCATTATTAATTATTATCATTATTATTATTATTATTATTATTATTATTATTATTATTATTATTATTATTATTATTATCATTATTATCATTATTATTATTATTATCATTTATTATTATTATTATTATTATTATTATTATTATTATTATTATTATTATTATTATTATTATTATTATTATTATCATTATTATTATTATCATTATTATTATTATCATTATTATTATTATTATCATTATTATTATTATTATCATTATTATTATTATCATTATTATTATCATTATTATTATTATTATTATTATTATTATTATTATCATTATTATTATCATTATTATTATTATCATTATTATTATTATCATTATTATTATTATCATTATTATTATTATCATTATTATTATTATTATTATTATTATTATTATTATTATTATTATCATTATTATTATCATTATCATTATCATTATCATTATCATCATTATCATTATTATCATTATCATTATCATTATCATTATCATTATCATTATCATTATCATTATCATTATCATTATCATTATCATTATCATTATCATTATTATCATTATCATCATATCATTATCATTATCATTATCATTATCATTATCATTATTATCATTATCATTATCATTATCATTATCATTATCATCATATTATTATTATTATTATTATTATTATTATTATTATTATTATTATTATTATTATTATTATTATTATTATTATTATTATTATTATTATTATATTATTATTATTATTATTATTGATGATGATAATGCACAGAAAAAGCAGTATCGTCTTCCGTGATAATTAGCTCTCCTCTATCCCAAATTTATTTTTGTTTCCATAATTTAGCAACAAGCATATTAATTCAATTACCCCTCAGCTGAATGAGTAGTACATAGAATATTACCAAATTGTTCTGAATGTCGGAATCCTGCCCTAATATTTGATTATTCGTGGACGTCATAAAATTTCGAGTTTCATTTTTATTTAAATTTAAATAACGCCTTTAACATAAAGATCATGTAGCGCCTATTATTTCTACGTACGTTTTTGTTTATATTAATTATATTATGAAACGTCCCATTTCTTTTGACGATTGAGGAAAACCAGGTGGAATAGCAGGTTGTTCGGCTCCAGGAATTTTCTATCATTTTGCGCATTACAATTTGTCAACTAAGATTATCAGTATTTGAGAATAAAGTTCTTAGGAACATTTTTGGACCAAAGAGAGATGAACAGACAGGTGAATGGAGAAAACTATAACAGTGAATTACATGGTCTTTATAGGAAGCCAGATATAATGAGAACAGTTAAGTCTCGTAGACTGCGATGGGCAGGACATGTGGCTCGAATGGGGAATGAAAGATGTGCATGGAAGATTCTTGTAGGAAAACCAGAGGGAAAACGCCCAGTTGGTAGACCAAGAATGAGGTGGGAGAACAACATTAACTATTATTTTTTATTATTGATTTCGTACATCTCAATGATGGATAAATCATATTTGAAGAGAAAAATTATACGCTCAGACCGGGACTTGAACCCGGGACCCTTGGTTCTAGAGAACCAAGGGTCCCGGGTTCAAGTCCCGGTCTGAGCGTATAATTTTTCTCTTCAAATAACATTAACTATGATTTGAGGGAAGTAGATTATACAGGGGATGATTGGAAAACATTGGCTCAGGATAGGGATATATGGAGAGCTTATGTCCGCGCGGCCATGAACCTATGTGTTCGATAGTGCTAGTGAGTTCGTTAGTTAGTTAATTTATTACTACAATGCGGGCGCAATTTATATACTTTACGTATATTTCTAGCCTACTTGATTCTTGAAATAGATGCATATTTGGAATCGACCTTCCAAAAGGGGAACACGAAAAATGGATGATGGTGATATTTATAAGATGAATTAGCATATAATACATATAAATATATTTTATGTGTTCTTTGCTATAGAATTTGATTTCAATGGCATTTTATTTCACTTACCCTACTCGATTCCTCATCATTTGGTTCCATGTCATCAAATTAGCGGACTGAAGTTAAGCTAAAGAAGGACAATGTAATTATGTACACAGGCACGCAGTATCAAGTTTGTCGTCTTTATGTGATGACTTCCACTAACTAACTGTCCTAGAGTCTTGAAGGAAATTCCCTTCTCTTCCCCCCTTGCATAAAGATATTAACCTAGGCCTCCCTTTCCTTTCTCATCATGTTGTTTTCCTTTTTCTCTACCCCTTAATCACGGTAACAAAAACAAGTTTATATAAGCTTATAGTCGGTCACGACAAGACTTTGTTAGGGGGATGTGACAAGGAAAGGGAGGTTAAATTGTGCATTAGATGTTCACATAAATGAGAGAGGAAAATTGTTGCTCTATGAAAACTTGTCTTTGTTTCGTTAACAAAACCGCTACTTCACGTGACGGTATGATAGATTACTGCAATATTTTTCATAGCATGATATCTAGTACTTTACTTGATTTGCGATATAATATGCCAAAAATAGTACATTGTGAGTAGTTACGAGACAATTTTAAAGGGAGGGAGGGGGAGGTTTGTGAAATATTAAATATAAAATAGGGAGGAGCAGCATTGCGGAGGTTAGTACTGCTGGGATGATAAAAAGAGCTTTTTTATACTCTTTGTTAGCTTCTTTGAAGAAGAAGGTTATGTCTGAATGTATTACTCCTAATAGTCCAATTTTACTTTTATAATTGATTGATATATGCCGAATTTGGGTCCGAATATGCTAAATAAAAATTCCGGCAGCTAGAGCATGAACAGACACAACACACACACACACACATATATATATTATATATATATATATATATATATATATATATATATATATATATATATATATATATCCATCCATAGTAATTTTGCCCGAGGACAGGTCTTTCACTGCAATCATAGCATTTGCATGCTATGCTTGCAGCTTTACTAGGGAATTGTAGGTGTGGTAGCTTCCCGTTGCTTTCCACACGGCTGAAGGGTGATGATAATAATAAGGATGATGATGGTGGCCATACGATTTCGGAGACCGTTTGGGCCTTAAAGTTTTCCTGACATTTGTCTTACAGGTGAGGAAAAACCCCGATAAAAACCTCACCCAGAAAAACTGTCCCGACCGGGGATCGAACCCGGGCCCGCTGTGTGACAAGGCAGCACGCTACCTCGAGACCACAGCGGTGGACTAACAGACACATATATATCCATCCATAGTAATTCTGCCCGAAGGAAGGTCCTTCACTGCAATCAAAGCATTTTCATGCTATGCTTTTCAGCTTTACTAGGGTATTACAGATGTGGTAGCTTCCCGTTGCTTTCTATACCGGTGAAGGATGATGATGATAATGATAAGGATGAAGATGATGATCGGATGATTTTCGGGGATCGTTGGACTCTAAGCTTCCTGACATTTGTCTTACAGGTGAGGAAAAACCTTAGGAAAAAAACCTCATCCAGGAGCCTGTCTGGTCCGGGAATCGAACCCGGTCCCGCTGCGTGACAAGGCAGCACGCTACCTCGACACTATGTCGGTGGACAGATATATATATATATATATATATATATATATTATATATATATTATCTATGATTATTTATAGTCCACCGCTGTGATCCTCGAGGTAATCGTGCTGCCTTGTCACTCAAGCGGGCCCGGGTTCGATCCCCGTTCGGGGCAGTTTTTCTGTGTGAGGTTTTTATCGGGGGTTTTCCCTCACCTGTAAAACAAATGTCAGGAAAACTTTTGATCCCACGCGGTCCCCGAAATCATAAGGCCCTTATCGGTATAAACCTCATCATCCTTCACCGGCGTGAAAAGCAACGGGAAGCTACCAACACACATACAATTCCCTAGTAAAGCTGCAAGCATAGCATGAAAATGCTATGATTGCCTTGAAGGACCCTTCCTTCGGGCATAATTACTATGGATGGATGGATATATATATATATTCTTCTGGACGTGAGTTTGTAACTATACTCCTCCTAAACGACTGTATCGATTTTGATGATTTTTTTGTGTGTATGATTGGGTTCCTCGATGGTTTAGATTCACATCTGGATCCTCTAAAATTATTAGGTGTAGGAGTTCACCTGAAGTGAAAACTTAAAAATCTCTCTTGCGGTCACATTTTTCATTGCTTAACAACAAAACTCAGTATATCCTATTAAAATAAACCGAGGTAGGAATTACCCAAAAATGAGCGAAATCCGACGATTAGAAGTGAAGGTTTATTTGAAATCCGAAATTAAAAACTGCCTAAACGACTGGACCGAATTTGATGACATTTTTTTGTATGTAACTGATTTGGTCTTTGGATGGTGTAGATTTACAATTGGGCGCTCTAAAATAATTAGGTGTAGGATTTCACCTGAAGTGAAAATTTAAAAATCGCTCTAGCGGTCACATTTTTCGATGTTTCACAACTAAACTCAGTGTTGTTTGTTCGTACTTTATGCACGTCCATACCGTTGATCCGATTGCGATGGGTCTTTTTGCAAAATGTTCAGAGGATTCCCGGAATGAATGTAGGCTATAAGAGAGTTGTGATAATCAACTCCTACACCCTTAAAAATCGCCCTTTATAGTGGAAAACGTGAAAAAGTAACTCTTTGGACGCTTAAATTGCTTACGCTGCCTAAACCATAACAAATACACAAAATTAATGTACACAGAATTGAATATCTCAAAACGCTCTACAAAAAAGTCCGCAACAGCATATGTTTATCTCTTACGGATAACTCACAATAAACATTTTTGTCTTTCATTGATGCCAAGAAGATCGAGACAACGTAGATTCCTGTGCAAGCATAGCAGCACATGGCGGGTATTCTTTTACGGATAACTCATAATAACGAATTTTGTCTTTTAGCTCATTTATGCCAAGAAGATCAAGATAAGTAGATTCCCGGGCAACACCGGGTATTCAGCACGGGGAATCTTAAAATATTTATGATAAACATTTATAATTGTTTTTCATTTTACTTATTCAACTAATCATAAGAAGTACATTAATTTTCGTCTTTCAGATTATTTATGCCAAGAAGATCGGGATAAATAGACTCCCGGACAACGCCGGGTAAACAGAACGGGGTATCTAAAAATAATTACACTATAAATTTTTTCTTCTACTTATTTAACTAAACATAAAACACATTGATTTTCGTATTTCAGCTCATTTATGTCAAGAAGATCGGGGTAAGTAGATTCCCGGGCAACGCCGGGTAATCAGCACGGGGTATCTGAAAAATATAAATTTATAATTATTTTTCCTTTTACTTATCGTATTTAGACGTAGCAGCACACGCCGGGTGTTAGCTAGTTATATATTATATAACAGTCCACCGCTGTGTCTCGAGTTAGCGTGCTGCCTTGTCACGCAGCGGGCCCGGGTTCGATCTCCGGTCGGGTCAGTTTTTCTGGGTGAGGTTTTTATCGGGATTTTTCCTCACCTGTAAGACAAATGTCAGGAAAACTTTAAGGCCCAAACGGTCTCCGAAATCATATGGCCATCATAATCATCCTTATCATTATCATCATCATCCTTCACCGGTGTGGAAAGCAACGGGAAGCTACCACACCTACAATTCCCTAGTAAAGCTGCAAGCATAGCATGAAAATGCTATGATTGCAGTGAAGGACCTGCCTTCGGGCAGAATTACTATGTATGGATATTATATAATATAGACTACTAACTAAGATGGTTGTAGATACGTCCAAATTGTCCAAAATATTTTCATGAGAACAACTTCAACAGCATCAATCCTCCGGAATTCACTAAAATGGAAAATGAAATAAAACATCAATAATAATGAGATATAGAATCTACTTTTGTTTTTTAATCTATTTCAGAAGGAAGTTATCTAGAAGAACAAAAATTAGATTATATAACACTCTTTCGTCCAGTGGTTACGTACGGTGAGGAGACAATAGAACATGAAATCAGTAGATAAATCTCCGTCGTTTGGGAAAGGAAAATTGTCAGAAGGATATAATGGTCCAGTATGTGTAAATAGTCCACCGCTGTGGTCTCGAGGTAGCCTGCTGCCTTGTCACGCAGCGGGCCCGGGTTCGATCTCTGGTCGGGTCAGTTTTTCTGGGTGAGGTTTTATCGGGATTTTTCCTCACCTGTAAGACAAATGTCAGGAAAACTTTAAGGCCCAAACGGTCTCCGAAATCATATGGCCATCATAATCATCCTTCACCGGTGTGGAAAGCATCGGGAAGCTACCACACCTACAATTCTCTAGTAAAGCTGCAAGCATAGCATGAAAATGCTATGATTGCAGTGAAGGACCTGCCCTCGGGCAGAATTACTATGGATGGATGTGTAAGTAGTCACGGGAAAATAAGATCACATTTTGAAATTGAAAGTTACTACAAGAAGAGAATATTGTTTTTTTTTCTTTTTTCCAAGTCTCAGAAAAGATTAAGATGGCTGGTCGCATAGTATGTATGTAGATACCACATATGTTGGGAGCACGGGAGCTCCGTACCAGGAGTTTCTCAACCAAGCTAATTTAGTTATGCTTATTTAGCCACAGATTTCGATGAGTAACATGTGGTTAGCACATCGCCTCAACGAGACATCTAATAGGCGACTAGATATTACTTGAATGGATTAAGATCGGTTAAATATTTCACAGAGGCCTTTTTATTCAGGCTTGCTATTCTTTTACAAACTTGAAAATCTTCAGATCCGGAATCCACGAATTAAAGTCCCTCCCGGAGGACTTGTCGCCTAGATTTGTCTATCCCAAAAATCCATCGACACCGTCCGAGTTTGAACACGCGGTCTTCAGAACTGGAGGCAAGGAACCTAAACACTAAACTACCGCGGCCGACCAGGTTAACTTAGTTACGCTTATTTACGTATAGATGTCAATGAATTACACAAAGTTAGTAAATATTCTCAAAGAGACATCTAGAAGCCAATTAAGGTATTATTTGTATGGGTGGTTGAAGGTCAGTTAAATTTTGCACAAGGCGTTTTTATTCAGGCGTGCGGTTCTTTTACGAGCCTGAAAATCTTCAGACTCGGGACCCACGGCTTAAAGTCTTCCCGGAGGATTTGTCACTTGGATTTTTCTATCCTAAAAATCCATTGACCCCGTCCGGGTTTGTACACATGATAATGCAAGATATAAAACTTCCAAAATTGATATTAGATACAAAATGGAGGAAGGAAGACAGAGAGAACGACTAAGGAAAAGAAGTTTGGCCGACGTCGAGAAAGACATTGGAATATTGTTTTTTTTTTCTTTCAGTCGCCTCATACTTCATAACTCCTCGCAGACCCAGTGTTTCGTCACATCATTTGTGATAAGACATTGGAAGTTTAGGATTGAAGAATTATAAAATGAAAACTAAGGATAGAGGGCAAAGGAAAGTTGTTATGAGGGACTCATAGTTCACTTTCGACCGTACAGCTAAAAATAAGACAAAGAAGATGAGGGAAAAAGAAAAAGCATATCTACAAGTGTTAGGAAATTCCGATTACAAACTTCTGTGGCTTGTAGAGGGGACTGAGTAGAAACGTTTTGAATAGGAGTATTTGTCCGGAAACCTAATGTTTCCGTGTAAAAACACAATTTCATATTAAGCGTTTAAATCTCCCGAGTCTGCTGAGAATAAGTCGATGGTAATCGAATGATTTATGACTCAATTTATTACATTTACCACAACCTATTCTTTGTTTTCGTGGCAATATCAAATGTCAAGGGGAAATTTAAGAAACTTCATATTGTTACTTTACGCAAACTAACCAAACCTATCTATTACTCCACCAAGTAATCTGCACAGGCGGAAAATATGTTAACTAACATGCTGTCTTTCTCTTCCTTACTATGTTGCCACTTCCTGTTCTCTGGTAAATAACTGACAAATACTATAGATTTTAATGGTCCGTCCTTCTAGACTGTCATTGGCAAAATGACTAATTTGACAACCCTGTTACTATTGGGGTTACGTGTAGGAATGGGCTGTCCCTTCTCATTAGGCCTACATGTTGTCACTTGTGATTTATTATAAGGCTGGTAACGGAGAGACGACAAATTCTGTGATTTTAAATGATCCGACCGCTTGAGCGTTCCGTGCTTAAATGACTAATTTGACAACCATGTTAAGATTTTTCATACGTGTTTAGGGATTTTCCGCCCACACTTAAAACTGAACCATTTCAGTACGTGATCGGATATACAGTCTTCTCCTACATCCCTTCCTCAGATTCAGTAGTTTGGCGACACTAGCGCTAAGACTCTTCCCCTCCGCCCGTGCGAAGTTAACTTGGTGGTGTAATAGTGTGTTTAACATTGTGGTTAGTACTTATCTACTACAACAGCGGTTCGATCTAGGGACCACCAAGTATGTTGCATAAATTGTACTTGAGAATCATGTTCCATCACGCTTCATCACATCTTGAATCTCATGTGTCTCTTGAATCTCACGTGTAACGGCCAGAACTCCTGCAAGTCGGCTAAATAGTCTACAGCCTCCATAGTGGTCTGATAACCAGACTTCATATGACCAAAAATAAAGTATAGTGGAGTTAAATTCGATGATCGTGGAGGCCATGCAATAGGACCGCTTCGGCCTATACATCTCCGACTGAAACGCCAGTTAAGATAATTACAAACGGCACGTGCAAAATGGAGTGGTGCACCATCATGTTGAAACTAGACACGTCGACGGATGTCCATGACACCTCTTCCAAGAATGCGCCCAGTACTTCTTCCTGGAATAGAAGTCTCACTTATTCGGCAAGATGGAAGTAGGTAAGGTCTAATCAAACAACCGTTCAGAATTCCGTAATGCTGCTGGAATCCATGAACATGAGTGGCATAGAGCTTTTCTTCATCCCAAACATGACTGTTTCTCGAGTTTAAATAAGATCTCTACTGAACCTACATTCATCGGTGAAGAATATCTATTGAAACTGGGGATCGTCCACACGACGGTGTAGGAATCATGTGCAAAAATTAGCAGGCAGTGGAAAATCGGCGGAATCCATTGCGTTACCATCTGGTGATAATAAGAGTATGGTTTCTGCTCATGGAGAACCTGCCAGACGATGGTATGAGGCACATCCATTGCACGCGCAATGGTTCGAGTACTCGAAGGCGGAATATCTTCAACGCGATGAAGTATTACTCGATCACGTAAACTTTCAATGCGGAAAAATTGCGAACTATAAGAATGTGGTAAGGGTGAGTAGGGGTTGGAGATAGTAGTCCCTTGCCTTTAGATTGCAGTGACAGGGTTAATTTTCCGTCAGTCGTGTATAGTCAGTTGATAGTGACAATGTCAAGTGCGAAAGTTAGACTCTTTATTCACTGTATATACACATTTAAGTCTGCCAGACAGTAGCTGGAAATCAGTCCTGATTTAATTTCTCTGTACGATACATTATCCAGAAATCCGTAGGCATACAGACTTCAACGATTCTCATTAACTTAATCTCCTATTTCAAGTAGGTCTACCACTATATTTTGCCACTGATTATACCACTTGCCCAGTCATTCGCTTGTACCAACGCCAACGGTGGAAGGAGACATTTTTCCCATCTTCACCACTAGCGCCGTTGCTTCCCCTCACCGGCTAAAAAGTTAACGCGGTCGGGTAGTAAGTCCTTTTCAAAGATGGGAGTGCGACGCCTCCTAGGCGCACCATGTCAGAGCTGTTGAAGGTAAAGGTACCTCTTTCTCGGAGTCGTTGAATAACTTTGGCAAACAGGATGTGGATAACGCTCTTGATAAAGCTGACGAGAAGCTCTTCTATTACCTGTAGCTTGGTCATGCACTAACACCATGTCGGTGTATTCTGTATTAGGGTATTCAACTGTATAGTACACGAATGAGACTTAGGTCCGAAGATGTACTGAGAGACAGGGTAGGTATCACGTGATCATTGTACAGATAATGGTCTTAATCTAAGCCCCGTTAACCCTATTAAGCTGATTGCATTCAGTAAGGTAAATTTTATACACTCAACAGAAGCGGTAGATTTAAACATTTCATTTGAACTTGTATTTCAAAACGAAAACGGGAAATTCACGAACAAGGGTGCCTATTCTAGAAGTCTTAGGAAATTTCCGAACAACATGAGAAGAAAAATAAACGCCTGAGCCGGGATTTGAACCCGGGACCTCTGTACTCTATAATAATAATAATAATAATAATAATAATAATAATAATAATAATAATAATAATAATAATAATAGCTTTATTTTACCTGACAGAGTTAAGGCCTTAAGGCCTTGTCTACCACTCAACCAGGTTTTAAAAAAATACAAACAAAAAAATAGTCTTAAATCTAAATTGCAATATATATATATATATATATATATATATATATAAACGATTACAAGTTATGAATACAATACAATTAATATTTATAATGTATTTTGATTTACTCTAAATTTAACGAATGAAATATATAATATGTACAATATATATAAAAAACAGGAAAAGATTAATGACATAGTATAAAATTAAATAAATAGAGAAAAATTAATTATTAGACAACAGGTAACTGTATAAGCGTGACTTAAAGGTACCAAGTGTGCGGCAACCCCTGATATCTTGAGGAAGGAGATTCCAGGAGCGGGCAGAGGCTACTGTGAAGGAAGTAGAATAGGAGGAAGTGATATGAAGAGGAATTGTTAGCAGACTGCTGTCTTGTGACCTAGTGTCAATATTGTGGTAAGAGGATAACTTCTCAAATCTAGACGCCAGGTAAGTAGGGATGTAGGAATTCAGAAGCTTGAAAAGTAGTGAAAGAGAGTGCAATTTACGTCTGTCAGTAAGACGGAGCCAAGAGAGGTTATTAAAGTGTTCGGAAATATGGTCATAACGGCGGATATTGAAAATGAATCGAACTCTATACGTTAGTGACATAACCATTAGTCCGTCCAGGCTCCTAGTACGAACATTTATTTTTCATACCTTATCTTTATATGATTCTCATTCACGAGAGGCCATGGTCAAACGGACTTATTGCCATCTAGCGGCTTCTGTAACAAGTAAGCATTTTTTAAAGAGAATATTTACTTTATAGCGGTGACACTATTTTATTCCGATTTTATACTTACATTTTGACATTTAGGAATGAAGGCCACTAACGTATAGAGTTAGAGGCCCCGGGATCAAATCCCGGCTCAGGCGTTTATTTTTCTTTTCGTGTTGTCATATTTGGCCTTCATTGCTAAATGTCAAAATTTAATTATAACATCGAAATGTGTATATATATATATATATATATATATATATACTTATATATATCATGAGTCCACCGCTGTGGTCTCGAGGTAGCGTGCTGTCTTGTCACGGGTTCGATCCCCGGTCGGGGCAGTTTTTCTGGGTGAGATTTTTATCGGGGGTTTTCCTCACCTGTAAGACAAATGTCAGGAAAACTTTAAGGCCCAAACGGTCCCCGAAATCATATGGCCATCATTATCATCGTCCTTATCATTTTCATCATCATCATCTTCATCCTTCACCGGTGTGGAAAGCAACGGGAAGCTACCACACCTACAATTCCCTAGTAAATCTGCAAGCATAGCATGAAAATACTATGATTGCAGTGAAGGAACAGCCTTCGGGCAGAATTACTATGATGGATATTTCATGACTGAAACATGTATCTTCTAAATCAACATTCTCGACTACCATAATGTATACAGACCTATTTAGTTTACTTAGTTTGTTCATCCGCTTATTTTAAACGAATTCGAAGGAATGTAGCCATTGAAGTATTCTTGCGAAACTATTTTTTTTTTTAATTTTCATGCTCTAACGGTCGTAATGTTTGCTTTTTTCGGAATGAGACTTGGTATATAGCAATAAGTTAACCCTTAAATTGGCAAAACACAAATTTCTTCTGTTAGTTATTTGAATGTGGCGGACCGCAGTGAAAACGCAATCTTGTGTAACTATTATTAATAGGAATATTGTATAATTAGACACATGTTTAAGTGGTTTCTTTTCATTCATTTTCTTCTGATTTATTTAAAATATTAAATTAATTAAACCAACTGATGTATCCAAAAGGATAAATTACGAATTTAAGGGTTAAGAAAAGTAGGATCGAGCAAAAGTCCCGCGCCCTATCCGAGTGGTTTAAGCTGATCTCTTGATGCAGAACTACTGTCTAGTCCCCATGAGAGAAGAAGTTTTCTAATGGAATTTCGGTCAGTATGGGACCAGTGTCCACCCATCATTGTGAGAAATTTTGGGTAGCTATAATAAGTAGAGTCCACCGCTGTGGTCTCGAGGTAGCGTGCTGCCTTGTCACGCAGCGGACCCGGCTTCGATTCCCGGTCGGGACAAGCTCCTGGGTGAGGTTTTTTTTCGGAGTTTTTCCTCACCTGTAAGACAAATGTCAGGATGTTTAGGGCCCAACGATCCCCGAAAATTGTCCGGCCATCATCATCCTTATCATTATCATCATCATCCTTCACCGGCGTGGAAAGCAACAGGAAGCTACCATACCTGTAATTCCCTAGGAAAGCTGCAAATCATAGTATGATAATGCTATGATTGCAATGGAAGGCCTGCCCTCGGGCAGAATTACTATGGATAGATGGATGGATAATAAGTACCGACTCCATGTTGAAAAAAGCCAGTTATAACGGCTGGGGGACTTGACATGCTGACCACAGGTCACCCCTATACTGACTCGATGATATCCCACCATTGTGATTAACGCACGTGGATGTGAGGCCAGCAGCCTTCTGGTAAGCCAAGGACCTTCTTGCCTGTCGCGCCATGGATGTAAAATGGTCGAGCAAAAATAGGGATTCTCCGTGAAGCCAAAATTTAAAATCGCGCTGGCGGCAGTAATTTTCGATTCTTTCGCAACAAAATTCGATATGTTATTGAAATAAAATGACTGAGATTCCTTAAAAATCAGCAAAATCCAATCATTGATAGTAAGGTGTTATATTAAAACCGTGATTTAAAATTCGTCGCCATATTTGTTTTTCGAAACTTAGCTGAATATTGCTACATACAATTTAATTAACAAAATAAAGATATATTCCTAAATCCAGCAAAATCTAACCAAAAATACTACTCTCTGAGAAATTCGCTTAGTTAATGCATTTCCTATGTGACGGACATTTTTTTTATTGCGGACAGCTAATGGCAAATGAGGGAAATTTTGAGGAAGTGGCTGAATTCCAATACCTAGGAACAATACTCACAAATAGGAATGAAAGGCACAAAGAAATTAAACATAGGCTCAATTCTCGAAATGCGTGCTGTTATGCATTGCAGACTCTTGACGTCCCAACTCCTTTCAAAAAACGTTAAACTGAAAATATATAAAACTATTACACTGGCTAATAGTGGTTTTGTTGCCCTGTATAAGATTAATTTCGGATAAATTTATGCTCACAATTCATGAAACTATCAATGATTTTGGAAGATTTGCTCTGTTTTTTAAATCTTTATCTTCATTTTATACTACAAAAATCGGAAAATATTTAAAAAAAACATATATATTTATAATGTCAATTGTTTTTTTGAAAAATTAGTAACTTATACACCGACGTAAATAGAAAGAAAAATGTCGAAAACCAATGTTATACTTCAGTGAAACGCCTTTTATAAGATTTTCTTCTATAATTTTTAGAGGACTTTCATGAATATATTCATAAACTGTGCACTTGAAAACATACAAATTCGCAGAGATATCCAGGGCAATATTTTTTTTTTTTGTAGAGCTGTGTTATTCTCCCAGTTATATTATATGGGTGCGAAACATGGACTCTTACTTTAAGGGAGGAAAGGAGATTACAAGTATTTTAGAATAAAGTTCTTAGGAAAATGTTTGGACCAAATAGAGATGAGTAGACAGGTGAATGGAGAAGACTACATAACAGCGGACTGCATGGTCTTTATAGGAAGCCAGATATAATAAGAACAGTTAAGTCTCATAGACTGCGATGGGCAGGACATGTGGCACGAATGGGGATTGAAAGACATGCATGGAAGCTTCTTGTAGGAAAACCAGAGGGAAAACGCCCAGTTGTTAGACCAAGAATGAGGTGGGAGAATAATATGAACTATAAGTGGTTAAGGCAAGAAGCCTTGGCGCAGAGCTACGGGACTTGCGCTGGTTTGAGTCTCCATGGGGGAAGAAATTTTTCTCATGGAATCTCGGCCAGTATGGGACCGGTGCCTACCCAGCATCGTGAGGCATTTGGGTAGCTACAATAAGTAGTGACTCCAGGTTGAGAAGACCAGCTATAACGGCTGGGGGAACCGACATGCTGACCACATGTCACCCCTCCACTGGCCTATGATCATCTACCTCTGTGATTAACACATGTGGCAGCCGGCTGGTAGGCCTAGGGCCTTCAAGGCCTGTCGCGCTTGGAGTTTATGATTTGAGGGAAGTAGATTATACAGGGGATCATTGGAAAACATTAGCTCAGGATAGAGATATATGGAGAGCTTATGTCCGCGCGGCCATGAACCTACGAGTTCGATAGTGCCAGTGAGTTAGTTAGAATTAGCTTCTTTGCAGTGTTGCGAGTATATGCAGGACAGATATGAGTTCGGGACGCAACCACACTCATGCACCAGGCACCGAGACGCCAAATCGACGAGTTGCGTACCAGTTACCATTCTGTACGTCCTTCACCCCCTTCATCTAACCTTCCATAGTTTCGTTGTCAGGTGCCATCTTGGATAGATAAATCGTATGCCTCCAACAAATAACCTCATTAAACATTAAGTAACTTTAACAATAAAACAGTACAAAATTACTGGAGCTTTTTATTGGTAATGCCCTTTCGGAAAATACACATGCGCAAAAACATATATACTTTAAAATTCATAAAACATGGCAGCCTATTTAAAAAAAATGCACTGCTATGAACAATTAATCATTTAATAAGTAAACAATTAATCTGGCATTTACATGATGAAAGTCCATTTTTATGTTAATTAAAAAAATAAAGAAATGGATGTTTGAAGAAGATCAGCTGGAAAATCTAGAATGGATAGAATACGAAATAAAGAAATAAGGGAAATTATGGGTGTACAATAGGAGCCGGACATCATAGACAGTATAGAAAAGAAAATATTACAGTGGTATGGCCATGTCAAAAGAATGCCAGAACAAAAATTGCCTAAAATTGTTATGGAATGGATCCCAATGGAAAGGAGGAAGAGAGGAAGACCGAAGAAAACTTAGATAGGGGTACAGGCAGCTATGAATATTATATAGGACTATATTATAAGATACGAGTAAAATTCGTCTGAAGAAGTTACAAAGTGCCAAAACAGCTGAAACGAATTTGTATTTTAATAAATAATAAAATCATATAAAACTTTCAACAGTTTTATTTTTATTTAATTAACTTAATTAATTATTTATTTATTTAGCAGGTTTCACAAAGTTTCACAACATCCTCCTGCGTCCAATTAATCTACGCCATTCTTCTCCACATCTCTCTGTCATTCCAACTTCTATCGTCCAATCCTTTTTTCCCTTCATGCTGTTCAAAACGCTATCAATCCACGTTATTTTTGGTCGTCCTCTTCTTCTTCTTCTTCTACCAAAACCTTTCTAAAGCCAGGTTAGAAAAGGATGAGGGGGAAGAGTAACAAGCCCGTTAAAAAAAACAGGGTTTAGTACGCCCAGCTGATAGTATCCTGTGAGGGCCCAGCCTAGGGTTCCAAGTACTGCTGCCATGAAATTAGACGTGTAATCTACTTCCCTGTATAATCTACTTCCCTTAAATCATAGTTAATGTTATTCTCCCACCTCATTCTTGGTCTACCAACTGCGCGTTTTCCCTCTGGTTTTACTACAAGAAGCTTCCATGCACGTATTTCATTACCTGTTCATGCCATATGTCCTATCCATCGCAATCTACGAGACTTAACTGTTCTTATTATATCTGGCTTCCTATAAAGACCATGAAGTTCACTGTTATGTAGTGTTCTCCATTCGCCTGTCTGTTCATCTCTTTTTGGTCCACAATTTTTCCAAAGAACTCGTAATCTCTTTTCCTCCCTTAAAATAAGAGTCCATGTTTCGCAGCCATATAATATAACTGGTAGAATAACAGTTTTATATATTTTTTCAGTTTGTTTGTTTGTTTGTTTGTTTTTTTTTTTTTTTTTTCAGTCCACCGCTGTGGTCTCGAGGTAGCGTGCTGCCTTGTTACGCAGCGGGCCCGGGTTCGATCCGCGGTCGGGGCAGTTTTTCTGGGTGAGGTTTTTATCGGGGTTTTTCCTCACCTGTAAGACAAATGTCAGGAAAAATTTAAGGCCCAAACGGTCCCCGAAATCATATGGCCATCATCCTTATCATTATCATCCTTACCATTATCATTATCATCATCATCCTTCACCGGTGTGGAAAGCAACGGGAAGCTACCACACCTACACAATTCCCTAGTAAAGCTGCAAGCATAGCATGAAAATGCTATGATTGCAGTGAAGGACCTGCCTTCGGGCAGAATTACTATGGATGGAACGTTTTTTGAAAGGAGTTTGAACGTCAAGACTCCCTGTAATGTATAATAGCACGCATTTCCAGAATTCAGTCTATGTTTAATTTCTTTATGAATCTCATTCCTATTTGTGATTATTGTTCCTAGGTATTTGAATTTAGCCACTTCCTCAAAATTTCCCTCATTTGTCATTAGCTGTCCATTTCCATTATATAATGTATTTCTATGTGTGACCATATATTTAGTTTTATTGATATTCACTTCCAGATTCCCCTCCCATATCCATATCTAATTCTCAGTGCCTTTTTTTGTTCCATGTAGCACTCTACTATGAACGTGCACTGATTACCGTTTATGTTCAACACTTTATAGTCATAATTTTGCCAATTTTGAGTCCGAAAATGTTTTTAATTGGTAGGATTCTATTATAAAATTATACGAGTTCCCTTAATATTATTACTATATTATTTTATGAATTTCCTTAAATCTAGGCTATTTTCCTATCGCTTGTTTACATTTTAATATTGAAAATAATCCCATACCATTAAAATACGTGATAAAATTTCATTGGTATATCGGTCATATTATAGGATTTCATTTTTTTGTCATTCCACCAGATTTTCTTCATGACATTTATGGCATTCTATACTGGCATGGTGAAATTGTAACCCACTTTTTAAGTTGGGGCGGCCTGGAACGCGGAGTTATGCTACGCTGATGATGTGACAGGTGATTAATAAGGGGCGGATTTCTATGACCTAAAATATGGAAAATATGCATGCATTTATGACCTAAAAAAAGGTTTAAATATGACATAAAAAGACAAAAATATGACTTTATAATTGAATGCATTTTTTACCCATACTATATTGATTGTTCATTCATATACATTTTCAATTGTATCATAAGAAAAAGGAAATCTTCTTCTATTGCCCACTGCAAACGTTTGCTACCTGTTAACAGAAACCTTCCAAACAAGTGAACTGTGAAACTGATGATTTTTATACAGATACAATGTTGGGTTATTTCCAATCGCCTGATGACTAGGCTATTAAACAAAACCAAAATATGACCAAAAAATGGCTTTATCATAGATATAAGCAGAAGTATGAAAAAGTGAGAAGTATGACTTTCAAGACCCAATAAAAACCACTTATTCTTAAAAATAAGGCATATATAAATGTTTTACTTGCTTGAAGCTTAGAATATAGGTTTTGGTAAAAATGTGACGTGTCATAGGATTAATGATAAAGAAACATGAGGAGAGCACATACATCTAAACTTAACTAAATCCAGACCATGGGCGACCACAGAAATAATTAACTTTTAGAAAAAATACCTATGGTCTGACAGAGAATCGAACTCAGACCACTAGCTCATGAGGTTGGTCATCTTTATATATAGAATATCAGCCTGCGCATATCTGTGCTCGAAAAACTCGAAAAGTAGTTGGTCGATTATGAAAATTTCTACATACAGGTTTTCAGGTGCGGATAGTTTTAGCGCTGTTATTCTCTAAAACAATAAGGTGAACGAATTCACCTGAAACGAAAATTATAAATTCTTCTAGCGATCGCAATTTTTTATGTTTCACAACGAAACTTAGTATATGCTATTAAAATAAACCGAGGTAGATATTTAAAAAAAAATAACAGCGAAATCCGGTCATTATAAGCGGGAGTTTACCTGAAATCCGAATTTAAAAATTGACTAGCAATAACCATGTTTGGTTCGTCGCAATGTACGACTAGGCCTATATCATACAATTTAATTAACTCGTAATTTCCTTGTAACTTATTTAACCAAAAATAAAAACACATATTTAATTTATTTAGATGTAGCACCGTGCCCCAGGTATTCGCGAGTCATTCATTCATTCATTTTGAGAATTTTCCTCAACATTGAGTGTTTTCTCCAACCAATCTTAGTAATTAACATGAATTAAGAAAAAAATATAAATGACTAAGGACTTATAGACTAGGCCTATCAGTTTGCAACAAACATTCACAAATTCCCCTTAATTAAAGTTTTCCGTCGTTCTCTGTCCTCTGTGTCTTTAACGTTACACCAAATTCCTCAATGAATTTTGGATGTTGTTACTGTGAAATTGTAAATTTGATAGGCCTAACCTGTAAAGTACCGCCTTCCTTAAATTGGTTAACGTTAAAAGAAATGTAGGCCTTTTGGAACTCATTCTATCATCGCCAAAAGTTTATTAGGCCTACCATTTGCTATTTGACCTAGAAAGCCAAAGGTCCTCGGTTCAAACCCCAATCTGAGCGCATATTTTCTCTCATCAAATATATATATATATACTATTGCTGTTTGTGATAATTCTGTAAAGAACAAAATAAACATTTTGAGGAAAACGATACCTTACAGGTATTAATTTAATTATGGAACTGGTTCCAAAAGGCCCACAGTTAAAACACCAAACGAGGAAGACGCCATCTTACAGTATAAATTTTATATTTAAAATAATATGATATAACAAGTACTCACTTAATACTGATAAAATGATGTTCTGAAGTGTCCGGCGGTGTGATAAACGATAGCGTGTTAACTTCGCTCTGAAGGGGGCTGAGGTATCACAATTAGAATATAAGGTGCTTTGAACGTGGGTGCGGCAAATACTTTTAAATCAATAACTAAGTACATTCATCTTTAGATCTCCTGAGAAAATGGACACGAAATAATGAAATCCGGGTATCACAAGAACTGCTGTTTAAATATTGGAATTCAAAATATAAGCGATAAAAACTGCTATGAAAGCCTATATTATATTGTAACTGAAAAGTAGTACACAATACTGATTAATAATAATAATCATCATCATCACTCCAGGAATTAGGCAATTGCCCGTTCCGACTTCATAATGCATCAGCCCAACGTCTTCTAGGTCTTCCAACATCACGTCTTCCTCTTGCTTGATAATTTCTTGCTAACAATGGATATCTCTCCTTACTCATTCCATCCATATGTTCAATCCATTTCTGTCTGTAATTCGTGACCTTATCCAATAAAGGCTGTACTTTCAATTCTTCTCTTATATCCTTATTTCTTATTCTATCAAGTCTTGTACATCCTTTAACTTGTCTTAGGAACCTCATCTCCGCCGTCTGTATTCTATCCTTCTGTTTTTTTCATTCGAGCCCAAGTTTCACATCCATACAATATTGTGGGAAACCGCCATAACATTAAACATTTTTAATCTGTGTTTCTTTTCTACGTTTATTTTGTACTGTTATCTGTAGTGTGCCACACACCGTAACACACCGTCTGAAATGTATTTATTTTGAAGTCAACATCTCTTGCCAACATCACAGCCCAAATATTTGAAACTAGACACCTGTTAATAATAATATTAATTAAATAAAAATAAAACTTAGTTTTATTTGATTTTTATATTTATTAAGATATAATTCAGTGATAGCTGTTTCGGTACACTGTACCTTCTTCAGACATGTTAACAAATTATGAATTGTGTTATTATAGTACATATCAACTGATCTAAGCAACAATACAACATGTGACAATGTCTATATAGGACAAACTGGTAGACCTTTTATCTCTCGGATAAAGGAACACATGAGAGCATATAACAGAAATTTAGAATATTCAAAATATGCTAACCACCTATTCCAATTTAATCATTGTTTCGATCCAAATTTTGAAATTTTACATGTTTGTGATAAGGGTAAGAAGTTGGACCTTTTGGAGGCTGTAGAAATAAATAAATTGAAAAGTAGTAATAAACTGTTAAATTCTCATCTTGATTTGAATGAATTCCCTTTGTTAAATCTAAAAATTTAAATAAATTATTGTAGTAGAGACTTGTTACCATGACTGACGAACTTCTACGTTAATTACCTGCAGCAGCCCCATATGTCCTACCTGCGTCACACCCTCTGACATGGGTCTTTCAACATTTGGCAAAATACAAGTAATTCATGGAACATGGGTTTAGTGGAAAAAAAAAATATATATATATATATGTATATATATATATATATATGTATATATATATATGTGTGTGTATATATATATATATATATATATATCACGAAATTAAGTCAATACCCTAACGAAAAATAAACAAAACATCAGATAAAAAGTCAAAGTCAACAACATGATCAGAAATATAAATTAAAGTCAATAATGGGGCACGCCGTAGCGTAGTGGTTAAGGCACTGAGCTACAAGCCGGAGGGTCGAGGGTTCAAGTCCCGTTGGGGTCAGGATTTTTAAACTGACCCAAACCCTCTGGCGGCACTATGGCCCTGGGGTCGACTCAGCCTCTAACGGAAATGAGTACCAGACGCTTGTTCTGGGGGTAAAGGCGGCCGTCACGCAGGGCTGACAACCCGGCTGACATAAAGTGCCGATTGTCTAGAAAAAGTGGGAACCTTAACCTCCTACTACCCCAAGGACCTCCGGGTCTGTTGTGGGATCACTTTACTTTACTTTACTTTCTGGTTGTGAATTTACAATTTTACCCAAAAACATAAACACACAAAGTATCAAATAATTTTTGTTTATTTTACCTCTGTTTATGTCCAAACTAAATAAGTTTTTTTTTTGTAATTGGTGTCTGAGAAGATTAATATATGTTTTCTGTTCTCTCGTTTCTCAAATTATAATGGATTTAAAAAGAAATCAAAAGGAACCAATACATATAAATAATTTGAAAAATGAATTCTAAGAATAAGATTTGACAGGACTTTATGAAGGATTTAATATAGACGCGTCACACATTGTAAAGTTTAGCCTTTTTACACGCTTTATATTAGCTTGACCTGTATCTATCTATCTATCTATCTATGTAACGGAATTTTTCAACGCGATTTTCACCCACTTAAAAACATCGGATCGACTTGAAACTTTGTATACTTGTAGAGGACCCGTGACAATACAATAATTTCATATTTATTTTATTGTATTGCTACGCTTCTGACATAAGTGGTCTTCTTCCTGCGTTGATAGCTATTCAATGCAGATGTCATTAAGCGTCGCAAGCAAAAAAAAAAAAAAATGGAAGCAGGTTTCCAAAAGGACATGTGGATTTCTTATTTTTTTTAATCTAGTTGTGAACAACAGCACCTGCCAGAGGTTTATTTTAATATTTTCCTTTTTGAGCTAATCTCACCAAATAAAGGCTACTAACTCCATATAACCTTATACAACTTATAGAAAATATATGTACAGTAGTTTACAAAGTGTGATTTAAGGGGACCCCGAACGTCCTATACTTATAATGTTAAATATAATGAACATTTTCTCCTACACTATAAATCCTATAAGTTGAAATTTTTACAGTGGAAAGGTTCATATATTTAGAGTCTTCTATCATAAGGATTTATATAGATATGCATTTATATCAACTTTTTTTTTTTCTTTACAAATATTTTCTTTCAGTTTTTTACACTTTATTTTGCAACCTAAATTCTTTAATTACTGAGCTATCACAACATAAATAAGGTAAAAATTGCATATGAGCACTATATTGAAGCCTTGAAAATTTCAGGTCTCTAGCTTTAATAGTTTAGAAGAAAATGTTCTTTATATGTTGAAAAAATGAATGCTAACTATGGGAGAGAGTTGACGGCTAACGCCCACATTTTAAAGGGACGGGGAATATTTAAAACAAATAATAAATACACTTAGAAACAAGATACAGGCAAGATAATTATACCATATTAAAGAGCAATCTTTCTAATATTTTAATTGACAAAAACATGAAAATGCATTTTTCATCGCATCTGGCCTTCCGGGTCCCCTTAATAAAAAGGACACCTTCCCTCTTAGCTGCAGCGAATTTGAAACTTATTGATATATTTATGTTTTTAATTTGCTGCATTTCCAGGACCACGACGAGGACGTGAGGGATAGGATATTCCTGTTGTTCCTTCGTGTAGTTTAATGCATTCACTATGTTAGGTCTTCTATTTGAACGCATCCTGAACTAATGAAGGAATGACAGGTATTTGGTCCCGTTAACGTTTTTATATAAAATCAATCGTTTTTTATAAAAACGTTTCACCAAAATCAAGTAACACTCACGTAGGGCTCTAGGTTTTAAAACCATCGTGCAACTTCGCCTAATCGATATTCTCCGAAAAAAAAAAGAAACAAATAAAAATATTATAATAATAATTAGGTAAACAAATTTAGATTTTGTTACTTGATACTTGGTCCTATTTTTATAACTAAATATCTAAATAACTACTGCAATGGATTACCAGAAGTAGTTCCTCCCGGATTAGAATTGGGGATTATTTTACCTCCGTATAATTTTACACCAGTGGAACCAATGCCTGTGTTTCTTGACGGTTGAATTTTTACTGTCAGAGATCGTCACTCTTTCAAACAATGTGCATTTTTCGTTTGGTGCATCGCCTTCAACTATCAGCATAGCTAATATTTTCCAAAGCAAAGCTAATTTTTTAGTAAATTACTTTATTGAGATGAAGAGTGGACACTTGTAGATATTAATTATCTACTTTACCGGGATTGGTAAACGGTATCATTCATCTCAGTAGGCCTACTGTTGTAGGAACTAATATGCATACTCCATGTACAGTACATAGAAAATTCTACAATGTGATTTGTACATAATCATAAAAAACTTTCTTGTCGTTGCACGTGACCCAAGAAGAATGGCAGGTGTTTTGAAGGCTAATTTTGGTTCTATACAATATCATTGAATGTTTTGAAGGTGTTTCTATTATTTTGCCTACCCCTGTGTACAGTGTTTACTTATTTACTATTGCTCCATGTTGTAACAAACTAAGAAGACACTTGGTCTACCAGACGGTTCACGTCCACATGTGTTAATCACAGATGTGCTCGTATAGGGGTGACATATGGTTGGCATCGCGGGTCCCCCAGTGGTTATAGTTGGTTTTCTCAACCTGAAACCGGTACTTATAATAGTTGTCAAATTGCTCACGGTGCTGGGTAGGCACCGGTCATGTACTGCCAGAAATTATATGAAAAAATGTTCCTTTACATGATCTCGAACCAGCGCTAGTTCAGTAGCACTGCATCAAGGCATGATGCCTTAAACCACACGGCAACGGCGTAGGGACCTATATTACTTAATTAAAATGTGTAAATACCTGCAAATATCAATTCACTACCACATATGAATTGGTAAACAGACTTTTTCTACAGTGTACCGTGTAGGAACCAAGATGCATTCTTCAAGTACAATATAGGCCTATATGAAATTATTTTCTGTGAATTGTACATATTTAATACAAAATATTCTTGTCTTTTCCCATGATTCAAGGATAATTGTAGGTGTTTTAATGACTAAAGCTGGACCTACATAATATTAATGAAGATTGGTAGATGTTTCCATTATTGTCTCCCCTGCATATAGATTTATTTAATTATCGATTTTATTTATTTATTTATCTCTTATAATATCATGAAATGGCGAATGTTATGAAATATATCTTGAAAATGATTCCAAATCAGAATTTACGTCGACAATAATTGACAAAACTGAGATATTAACACGGGAGTTGAACGTGGTACGTTTCTAAAACGCTACCGCTTGAATCAACTAGCTGCTCTTTTAAAAGCGCTATATAGTTGTCAGTTTATGATTAAAACAAAAGATTGGCATATTAATAAACATACTTCCCGCTCTAATAAATGAATGTAGCGGCATTTGTTAGCGTTCTCGCACATAGATGGCACAACAATAGCTTATGTTACTAAAATAATTTAAATTATTATAAAATATAAAATATACATACTGCATTAATTATCCTCTAATTATATAATACAAATACACATTTTGTATTAATAGAAATGCTTAAAAGCTAGTATGATACGCTACAGAATTTCAAACTTGATACTGCCAATGAATATACTAGGAGTTAATTTTCGTTTGCCATGTTTACTACATGATGCTCGTTTTAAGCTTCCGGTTTCCTCAACTCCTGACTTATAAAGTCAATTTTTGAATACCCCTCGACTCCTGACTTGTAAAGTCAATTTTTGAATACCTCTCGACTCCTGACTTGTGAAGTCAATTTTTGAAATCGACATATATGTATAATATCAAAATACTATTTAATGATGATCTTGAAGAAGATTTCCGGGCAGTAGGCCGTGGTCTCGAGGCTTGAAATTCTCCGACGTTTCGCATCATCAAAGGTTGTCCTGAGACTAGACAGACAGTGGACAAATTGCCAGTCTCAAGACAACCCTTGAGGATGCCAGACGCTGTCTCTGGCGAAACGTCGGGGAACTTCAAACCTCGAGACCACGGCCTACAGCCCGGAAATCTTCTTCAAGATCATCATAGCAACTCCGGCCGTGAAAGCCTTAGCCAATACAATAGACTATTTTTTAATGTTTCTGTAATAAAATTAATTCAGCTTGTACTGTAAAATTGACATATATGTATGATATTAAAATACTATTTAATGTTTCTGTAATAAGATCAATTTAGCTTGTACTGTAAAATCGACATATATGTATGTATGATATCAAGACTATTTAATGTTTCTGTAATAAAACCAATATTGAAATAAGTTTTTTTATTCATACTACTGCTGAAGACTATTTATTTTAAACCCTTATTTAGCACATGATAACTTTATTATCTTAGTACTAATTTTATCAAACAGATAATAAAATAGGCCTATCACAGTATCAGGAAGTTCATATTTTAATTGGATTATGGCGGTTACCATTTTATAAATTACTTTCACATTCGTTTACATCTATTCACAGGGGCCTGATATCATAAACCTATTTTAAAAATTAATTTTAAATTCTTACTTCAAAATTGATATAGATTTGACAATGGATTCAAAGAATATTTTATGCTCGTGCATTAAAATATATTGTTTTATTTATATTTGTACGCTATTATTTATAATATTGCTCTGCTAAGATTATTTAAATTATCATTTTCATTAAATAGCTACTCCCAGAGTCTGATATCATACAACCAAACTTCTTCTTCTTCTCCTTTTTAGTTCATGCTGTTTTTTTTTATCGACATAGATTTGACATATAATATTCAAAGACTATTTTGTGCTGCTGCATTAAAATCGATATAGATCTAACATTTGAATAGTTTCTCCGAAAACAGATCTAATCCACAAACTGCAACTCATGGCTTGACTAACTCCTTCTGCTGTTTTGTTAACACATAGATCACTATCCTCTTGAATTCAAACTTTGAAAATAAATAAAAAAAGGTCTAGAAGAGAGTGGGGATAGTTTTACATGCACCATGCCGTGATATTCTCCGGATATATCACTTATTCAATGAAAACTCAACTTTCGAATTATTTGTCGGATCTCTTTTCGGGGCAACTATTCAATTGGTGATCTTGCTGTTCTTAAGATTACTTATTTTAAACTAGTTCCTGACACTTGCTAAAGTTGCTGTCGTAAGTCTAGTTGTGAATAAAATGTTTACTATTACAACAACAGGAAACTCATTTTTAATTGTTAATACAATGGCGGTTACCATTGTTACAAATAATTCTCATTTTTATTAAACAGATACTCGGAGATCGATATGATAAAACAAATTTTTGAAAATAATTTCAAAGTCGTACTTCAAAAGTGATATAGATTTGACATATGATATTCAAATGCTATTTTATAAAATCAGTATAGAACTAAGTACTGATAACTTAGCTGTCCTAAGAACATATTATCTTTAAACTAGTACCTGACACATATTAACCTTGCTATCATAAGCCTGATTATATGAAACGTGTTACTGTTAGACCTTCAGGATAATCGTCTTTTAATTCTATTATGGATGACTGAACCCACATTTTTAATACGAATTTAAGACCTTACTTATATATATATATATATATATATATAAACCTCATTGGCTCTATCGAAAACGTAGATTAATGTCCGCGCGGACATAAGAACTCCACACATCCCTGTCCTGAGCAAATGTTTTCCAATATATATATGTGTGTGTGTGTGATTTCCTTACTCTCCTATGGCAGATTGTATCTAACATAGAATAACATATTTACTATTATGACGTCAGAAAACTCGTATTGTATTTGGATTATGATTAATAAAACCCCCATCTTTAAATTCAATTTTAAGCGCGATATGAACACGGGCCAGCTACGTGCAAAACAGCACCCTACCTCGATACCTCCGAAGTGGACTGTTGTACATAAATATGTAAATAAATACGCTATGAAATAATCCAGAGAATTAGTATAATAGAAATAACGCAAATAATTAAGGTAAAATATTATTGAAGGATACATTTTATGTGTAATCAAAGTAATTGCAATATTTACTTAAGTAACGGCAATCAAAGAAGTAAAGTAATCCCATTACAGGCCATAGGAGACCCTTGAAGTAGTAGGAGGTTAAGGCTCCCGCCTTTTTTAGACAATCGGCACGAGAAGTCAGCCCTGTGTGACGGTTACCTTTATCCCCAGAACATAAGTCTGATACTCATTTCTGTTAGAGGAACATTAGACCCAGGGTCATGGTGTCGCCAGAAGGTTTAAGTCAGTTTAAAAATCCTGACCCCACCGGTACTCGAACCCTCTACTCTATAAGCTGCAGCGTATTGTCTTAACCAATTACTCTACAGCGTACTGTAAGTTATATATATATATATATATATATATATATATACACGCTCACACACACACACACACACACACACACCTATATACTCCTAAAATATCAGTAATATCGGAAATTAGGGTTAAACATAACAGAACCTGTTAAAATGACTGATATGGTGTATTTAAGAAGTGCCGGTGATTCTAGTGTTAAAATAAAACACCGCAAGCTACACTTTAGTTCATATGTTAAGTAGTAAAGGATTTGTTAACTGTAATAGTCCCTGGTTGAGTGGTAGACAAGGCCTTAAGGCCAGGTAAAATAAAGCTATTATTATTATTATTATTATTATTATGAACACACATTTTATTAACATAAACATATCAAATTCGTCATAGTATGAAATAAGATATATTATTACTGCAAAAATTAGAAGAAAAAAAACTATCGCCTGAGTCAAACCATAGATAAAATCCCTGACCAAACTTTCGGCGCTACTCCAATTTTAAAATGCGCTGAATAGTTAATTTATGATATCATGATCTCTCTGGACGCAGTTTCTGTTGTTTGTAAGGTTTATTGTAATTCTCAACATAGATGGCAGATCAATCACTAAATTATTATTATAATTGTTATTGATGAATTTTGAATAATAAAACGTAGTTAATTTGTTAATTATCAGCGTTTTAAAATATTTAAATATATTTCATTTACAAAATTAGTAAAATGCTTGAATCTGATATCACAGCATTTAATGCCAGAATATTTTCAATGCATTCGGCTAATATCGGTATCTCATGAAAATGTTATAAATAATCTGGCAATAACTTACCGCGCTATTTGTCACCATAGAGAACCGAAGATTCATCACGCAGTTCATATTAACAATTTTGAAATCGATTTGGGGGCACCCTCAAATCGACATTATAGAATAACTTTTATAATTTTAGCCATGTTGTTCCATCATTGAATAAAGTGGCAGCTTAAGTAAAACTAGCCCAGCAACATATTTATTACCAATGTTCCAGATTATGTTTCTCGTCCTACACAAGTTCACATTATCAATTTTTTTAAATCGATTTGGAGTTTGTGCTCTCAAATCAACATTATAGAATAACTATTTTATAATTTAAGCCTTGTTGTTTCATCATTGAATTGGGAGGCAGCTTCTAAAACTAGCTTTGGAGTTTCTGCTCTCAAATCGACATTATAGAATACCTATTTTATAATTTTAGCCTTGTTCATATGTTAAGTAGTAAAGGATTTGTTAACTGTAATAGTCCATTATCAACACACATTGTATTAACATAAACATATCAAATTCGTCGTAGTATGAAATAAGATATATTATTACTGCAAAAATTAGAAGAAAAAAAATATCGCTTGAGTCAAACCATAGATAAAATCCCTGATCAAACTTTCGGCGCTACTCCAATTTTAAAATGCGCTGAATAGTTAATTTATGATATCATGGTCTCTCTGGACGCAGTTTCTGTTGTTTGTAAGGTTTATTGTAATTCTCCAACATAGATGGCAGATCAATCACTAAATTATTATAATTATTGGTATTGATGAATTTTGAATAATAAAACATAGTTAATTTGTTAATTATCAGCGTTTTACAATATTTAAATATATTTTATTTGCAAAATTAGTGAAATTCTTGAATCTGATAACACAGCATTTAATGCCAGAATATTTTCAATGCATTCAGCTAATATCGGTATCTCATGAAAATTTTATAAATAATCTGGCAATAGCCTACCGCGCTATACATCTCGCAGTTCACATTAACTATTTTTGAAATCTATACCGCGCTATACATCTCGCAGTTCACATTAACTATTTTTGAAACCTATACCGCGCTATACATCTCGCAGTTCACATTAACTATTTTTGAAATCTATACCGCGCTATACATCTCGCAGTTCACATTAACTATTTTTGAAACCTATACCGCGCTATACATCTCGCAGTTCACATTTACTATTTTTGAAACCTATACCGCGCTATACATCTCGCAGTTCACATTAACTATTTTTGAAATCTATACCGCGCTATACATCTCGCAGTTCACATTAACTATTTTTTAAATCTATACCGCGCTATACATCTCGCAGTTCACATTAACTATTTTTGAAATCTATTTGGGGGCACCCTCAAATCGACATTATAGAATAACTATTTTATAATTTTAGCCATGTTGTTCCATCATTGAATAAAGAGGCAGCTTAAGTAAAACTAGCCCAGCAACATATTTATTACCAATGTTCCAGATTGTGTGTCTCATCCTACACAAATTCACATTATCAATTTTTTTAAATCGATTTGGAGTTTGTGCTCTCAAATCGACATTATAGAATACCTATTTTATAATTTTAGCCTTGTTCATATGTTAAGTAGTAAAGGATTTGTTAACTGTAATAGTCCATTATCAACACACATAGTATGAGTAAGATATATTATTACTGCAAAAATTAGAATAAAAAACTATCGCTTGAGTCAAACCATGTTTACTACACAGCGTTTAATACCAGAACATTTTCAATGCATGCAGCTAATATCGGTATCTCATAAAAATGTTATAAATAATTTTTTAATAGCTCACCGCGTTATTCATCCTGCAGAAGTTCATATCATCATTTTTTTTAAATCGATTTGGAGTTTTTACTCTCAAATCGACATTATAGAATAACTATTTTATAATTTAAGCCTTGTTGTTTCATCATTGAATTGGGAGGCAAGCTTCTAAAACTAGCTTTGGAGTTTGTGTTCTCAAATCGACATTATAGAATACCTATTTTATAACTTTAGCCTTGTTCATATGTTAAGTAGTAAAGGATTTGTTAACTATAATAGTACATTATCAATACACATTTTAGTAACATAAACATATCAAACTCGTCATAGTATGAAATAAGATATATTATTACTGCAAAAATTAGAAGAAAAAAAATATCGTTTGAGTCAAACCATGTTTACTACATGATGCTCGTTTTAGGTTAGTGTTCTTTCATTGTTCATACCACATAAAACTAATTTTTGAAATCTATTTGCAGCTTGTACTGTAAAATCGACATATATGTATGTATGATATCAAAATACTATTTAATGTTTCTGTAATAAAATCAAAATGTTTCTGTAATAAAATCAATATTGAAATAACTATTGGTACTATTGCTGAAGACTATTTATTTTGAACCCTTATTTGGCGCATGATAACTTTGTTATCTTAGCAATAATTTTATCAAACAGGTAATAAAATAGGCCTATCACAGTATCAGGAAGTTCATATTTTAATTGGATTATGGCGGTTACGATTTTAATAAATATTTTCATATTTATTTACAGCTATTCACAGGGGCCTGATACCATAAACCTATTTTTAAAATTAATTTTTAAATTTGTACTTAAAAATTAATGTAGATTTGACGATGGTACTCGAAGAATATTATGCCAGTGCATTAAAATATAGGTCCCCTATTGTTTTATTTATAGGCTATTATTTATACACGGTCTATTATTTATAATATTGCTCTGCTAAGATTATTTAAACTATCATTTTCATTAGACAGCTACTCCCAGAGTCTGATATCATACAACCAAATTTCTTCTTCTTCTTTTTATGTTTGTACTGTAAATCGATATTGATCTAATAATTGAATAGTTACCCGAAAACATGCCGTGATATTCTCCGGATAGATTAATTGAAAACTCAACTTTCAAATTTTTGTTTGTCGAATCTCTTTTCGGGGCAACTATTCAATTCTTGCTGTTCTAAGACTATTTTTTTGTTATAAACTAGTACCTGACACATGTTAAACTTGATGTCATAAGCCTAGTTATGTATAAAATATATACTATTACAACATCAGGAAACTAATTTTTAATTGTATTATGGCGGTTACCGTTGTTACAAATAATTATCATTTTCGTTAAACAGATACTCGGAGTTCGATATGATAAAACAAATTTTTGAAAATAATTTCAAAGTCGTACTTCAAAATCGATATAGATCTGACATGTGATATTCAAATGCTATTTTATTACCCGTGCATTAAAATCGGTGTACAACTAACAACTGATAACGTAGCTGTCCCAAGAATATATTTTCTTTACACATATTAACCTTGCTATCATAAGCCTGATTATATGGAACAGGGTATTACTGTTAGGCCTTCAGGAAGATCGTATTTTAATTATATTATGGATGATTGAACCCACATTTTTTTAATACGAATTTAAGACATAAGCATATATAAATCTCTGGCTCTATCGAACCCGTAGGTCCATGGCCGCGCGGATATATACTCTCCACATATCCCTATCCTAATCTAATGTTTTCCAATGTGTAGAGTATATATATATATATATATATATATATATATATGTGTGTGTGTGTGTGTGTGTGTGTGTGAGTGAGTGTTGTATGTATGTGTGATTTCCTTACTCTCCCATGGCAGGTTGTATCTAACACAGACTAACATCTTTACTATATGACGTCAGAAAATTCGTAATGTATTTGGATTTTTAAATTCCATTTTAAGCGCGTTATTTAATATATATATATATATATATATATATATATATATAACTCCTGGCGCGACGGGCCTACAAGGCCCTTAGCCTACCATCCGGCTGCTGGCCTCACATCCACATGTGTTAATCACATAGGTACATGATAACCAGCCAGTTTAGGGGTGACATGTAGTCAGCATGTCGAGTCCCCCAGCCGTTATAGCTAGTTTTCTCAACCTGCAGCTGCTACTTATTGTAGCTACCCAAATGCATCAGGATGCTGGGTGGGCACCGGTCCCATACTGGCCGAAATACCATGAAAAAATTTCTTCCCCCATGGAGACTCGAACCAGCGCAAGTCCCGTAGCTCTGCGCCAAGGCTTCCTGCCTTAACCATTCGGCTACGTCGAGGGAGATATATATGTATACACACACATACACAGGATGAACAGTAATAACACCGACAAATTTCAAGGACTGATACCTGACTGGAAATGAAAGAAAAAAGATCCTATACAGTAAACATGTGTCCGGAAATGAACGATGTGCGTACAACAACAACAACAAATCGTCCCTGCACACAATACATAGCATAATCGCATCCACGTCACAAGAGATGTTCAAAGTGTCCTCCATGGGGATGCAATGCACGCGTTCACACGTCGTATCATGGATTGTCTCATTCTTTCGAATGTTCCGGCCTCTCTCCGAATAGCGTCACAGGCGACGTGAATACGATGTTGGGGGGTAAGCACATCAGGATCTGGTTCAGCATACACACTGCTTGCCAGATGCCCCCACAGGTAAACATCCAGGGGGTTTAAGTCTGGTGATCTAGTAGGCCATGCAACAGGGCCGAGGGAATAATGTCATTCGTCAGTGCCATCTACCGTGGCAACAATGCATTTATGGACACATTCATAGGACATTTCCTCCATTTCCAGTCAGGAATCAACCCCTGCAGTTTGTCGGTGTAATTAAAACTGACCATATATATATATACCAGGGAAATGTATCACATAATCGTACTTATGGAGTATCTTGATAAAATGAATTTTCTAAATATAATAAATTTAATGATATTATCAGAGGACATTAAAAAAATTGACAAGATACATCTAGATGAGGCTCCATAAAATAACAGCTAAACCTGCAATGATATTTGAATCATAAACCTGGATCCTCAGAATGAAATATGAAAGGAGATTGGAAAAAAGAAGAAATTAAATTCCTCGGATCATTAGTCGGGATAACGGGACGAGATCACATCCCGAATTCCGACCACCACCCCTATACGAAGATTCCTTAAGTACCTACATGAAAATCAAAGCCATCTGAACTTAAAATGATTCTTTTTAATATCAGGGAGGATTATAATAACGAGTAAGAATTTTGCAATCTCCATTTTGTAAATATTCGCGAAATTATTTGTCATTCTAATGATGTCACCACTGTTAAGAGCAAAAACGTTTTTAAACCCGTATTTTTTTCAATAAAAACATTTTAATAACCTACTGGGCACTTAACCTAACAAATAATATAGGCCTAATTATGCTGGAATAAAACAAAGTGCGATTTAAGACTAACAAAATTAATAACTATTTGAAATGTTACATAAATGGATAGTGTGAATTGTTTTGTGTCAACTAATTAAATAATTCACTATCTCTATCGAACCCGTAGGTTCATGGCCGCGCGGATATTAGCTCTCCAGACATTATTATTCTGAGATAATGGTTAGTAATAATCCCCTGTAAAATCGTGGTTAATTTTAATCTATCACGTCATTCTTGGCCCACCTTTGATTTTCCTATAATTAATTTCTTCTTTCATTACCCATTCGTGTCATGTGTCCTGTCCATCGCAACTACAAGACTTAACTGTTCTTAGTTATTGTTTTATATAAAGATAATCTAGCTCACAGTTATGTAGTCTTCTCCATTTGCCTCTCTGTTGATTCTCTTTGGCCCAACAATTTTCCTAAGAACTTCATTCTCAAATGTTCGTAATCTTTTTTTTTTTTTTTTTTTTTTAGATTTTTAAACTAAAGTCCAATGTGTGTAGACGTGAAGTGAAAGCATACAAATTATAAATAAGAGTATACGAAACATTCATTCAACCATCTTGGAAATATCAAAACTCGATAACAAAAGAGTTTCCATAGATATCGTTTAATAATAGTGGTATACCTAACAATTACTAACAATGCGTATTACAAATAATAGTATCTACTTCCCAATAAATGGCTTTATCGACTATAGTCCGTTTCTATTGAAGATGTACGGATTCAGTTATAAAATATGGATAAATTACAATGTTTTAATACGATTTTAAGCTTGTGCATAGAATGTGCGAACATTAAACCATTGCTATTCATCATTAAATATATCTAACTAATTAGCACTATCGAACCCATAGGCTCATCGCCGCGCGGACATAAGCTCTCCATACATACATATCCTGAGATGTTTTCCAATCATCCTCTGTATAATCTACTTCCCTCAAATCATGGGTATTGTTATTATCCCATCTCATTCTTGGTCTACCAACTGGGCGTTTTCCTACAAGATGCTTCCATTCCCCATTCGAGCCACATATCCTGTCCATCGTAGTCTACGAGACTTAACTGTTCTTATTATATCTGGTTTGCTTTAAAGATCGTATAGATTGTTATTTATTCTTCTCCATTCGCCTGTCTGTTCATCTCTCTTTGGTCCAAAAAAATTGCTGAAAACTTCATTCTCAAATACTCGTAATATTTTTTTCCTCCATTAAATTAAGATTCCATGTTTCACACTCATGTGATATAATTGGAATAACAGTTTTATATATTTTCAGTTTAATTTTTTTTTAGTGGGTTTGGGACGACAAGAGTGTCTGTAATGCATAATGGCCATGGGTGTAGCCAGCATTGGATTAAGGGGGGTGGAATTTTTTTTCGACAAACGAACAAATCAAAAATAAAAAACGCTACCTTTATTTTTTAAACTAAGTCCACCTCTGTGGTCTCGAGATAGCGTGCTGCCTTATCACGCAGCAGGTCCGGGTTCGATCACTGTTCGGGACAAGTTTTCTGGTAGACATGGGCGTAGCGAGGTGGGTGCAACCTTGATTTTAGACCAATTAACACTAGATATAATGATATTTTCTGCTATCCGAAATTAGGTGTAAAATGTTAAAAACAGATGTAAAAAATAAAAATCAACAAAGTATGGATACCGGTTCCAAAAAACGCAAAATGTAAACCTCTACAAGTACAGTCGACTAGACTATCAAACAGCAATCTCATTGGAACAATGGAAGTCACTACCGCTGACCAATCAGAAGGCAGATATAACGTACAGTCGACTAGACCATCAAACAGCAATCTCATTGGAGCAATGGAAGTCCCTAACGCTGACCAATCAGAAGGCAGATATAACTTACGAACACATCGCGGTGAACGTATAAATAGGACAGACAGTTGACAGAATTGCCAGTCTCAAGACAACCCTTGAGGATGCCAGACGCAGTCTCTGGCGAAACGTTGGGGGAACTACAAGCCTCACGACCACGGCCTACAGCCCGAAAATCTTCATCAAGATCAGCAAAAGGAACAATAATATGAAGCCCGCCAAACCCAAACGATGTGATATATCGATTTATCAAATACCTGTCCCAGTGAACATAAGCATCGCCAGAATATTCTAAACCTCTATTATGAGCGGCTAACGCAGCATTCACTTCTCAAATTTCAGCTGAGTACCTGAGTTTGTTTTTCGACGCCTAGACGCTTCTAGAAACTTCGATTGACCTCTACTCTTCATTGGCCGCCCAGTTCTGTAATGAAAATTTCTTATATATATATATATATATACGATCTTCTATTGGTCATTGGACTACCATTTACCGTGATTGGTCAAATGTTCGCAATGCACGTGTCTCGTATTTTCTAGTACGTTCGATAGACTCAAATAATTATCCAATTGACATATGCTTTATTCGAAGGTTCTAGACTCATGTTTTAACATTGAACTACGCGCATTCGTGTGTACGAATGCGTAAAAATCGATATAAGAAAATTCTTTGGTAAATATCTACTCAATTTGTATCATTGCAATATTATTTTCCCCCCGGATATTTTATAATTTAGCCTTTTAACCTGCCACCGTTAACTTGTATAACCATAAACATTGCACTTAAGAAAATAACTTCATAGAACAAAAATAAAAATAAAATTAGGAAATTAAAAAAATAATATCCCATATGAGATTTGAACCTGTCCCCTATTATAAAAAGTATGCAAACCAGTGACATTGTTAAGACTAAGGGAAATTAAGGGGATCTAAATGTAATGAAACGCGGAATATTTTCTAATGTTTTATTTATTTTTTAATTCTTTTGTCCAAGTCCTGGTTGGTCCAATAGAATTATTATTTATAATCTGAGAATTTAACGACTATCAATTGTTTTATTTTTTTTAGTCCTCTAATAGATTCAATAATTGAAATTATTGATTTCTCTTGCATTTGTTTAATTAGGGTTAAATTATTGAGTGCCTTAGCCAAAAACTCATAAGTGGCAATAAAAAGATTGCGGCGGATAACTTGAAATATTTGTCTTCCATCTTGGATACCATTATTTTCTGTGGCTTGCATGTATTTCCTTTAAGGGGTAAAACACTGGACGAAGGCGTCTTCAGGGATTTGATACAGTGGAGAATTGAAGCCAATGATATAAGCTTAAAACTTCATTTAAACGTTAAAAATGCTACCTACATTTCACCACAAATTCAAAATGAATTGATTGAATGACGTGACTTTGAGGTAACCAAAATTATTGCGGATGTAAAAAAATTCCAGTGTTTACAGTGTCATAGTTGATGAAAGCTGTGACATTTCGGGAAAGGACCATTTGTCCATTGGTGTACGGATTTTTTTATGAGAAACTGAATAAACAAAACATCTTTGGGCATTGATGAACTGAAAAGAATAGACGTACAATCAATTGCTGCAGAAATTGAGCTCTTTTTTCGAAGAGAGACGTTAACCCGCACAAATATGTCGACCAGGGCTTATTCCTCAAACCACTGTGTGGAGAACTCTCCACTACAAATTGCACAAACGTGCATATCACATTCAGGTCGTGCATAAACTTGAAGCTGGGGACTATACATCCAGAGAAGCTGCATGTCGTGATCTACTAGAAGCTGTGGAAAGTAACAATTTAATGGAGAATGTCTTATTTAGTGATGAGGCTACATTCCACACATATGCACATGTCAACAGACACAATTGCAGGATATGGACAGAGGACCAACCAAATGTGATGCAGGAGTGGGAACGGGACACACCCAAAGTAAATGTGTGATTAGGATTAACCAGGTCAACAGTTTACGGGCTCTTCATGTTTGCAGAGAAAACTGTTACTGGAAACGTATACTTCGATATGTTGGGAAAAGTTTTTGGAACCCCGATTGATATCTGAATGGTATTATGGATACTGTTGTTTTTCAAAAGGATGGGTTACCACCTCATTTTGCCATTACGGTTCGGGACTACCTAAATCAAGCTTTTCCGGTAGATGGATTGGCTGTGCAGCGCCAATGATGTGGCCTCCCCGCTCCCCAGACCTAACACCTTTAGACTTTTTTTCCTGGGGGTTTAATAAAATCTGACGTGTACCAGGTGAAGATAAACAACATTTAACAGCTAAAACAGCGAGTTAGCCGCGGCTGCTAAGATTTCACCAGCTATGCTTGGGAAAGTGTTTTGCAGTGTAGTGGAGCGATGGTCGTTGTGTCTAGACGTGGCAAGGTGGTCACACTGAAATGCATTGAAATTATGTCCTACTGTGGCATATGTTTCAGTATTATTACATAATGTGTTTTTCAACAGGATGGGGCACCACCTCATTTTACCATTACGGTTCGGGACTGCCTAAATCAAGCTTTTCCCGGTAGATGGATTGGCCGTGCAGCGCCAATGATATGGCCTCCCCGCTCCCCCAGACCTAACACTTTTAGACTTTTTTGCCTGTCTAAACACAAATTGTATAGTGACTTTTGAATCACCCTCTATAAATAGATAGATAGATTACTTCCCAGTAATTTAAATGAGTGATTTGGCACTGGATTTTAGTGCCTTGCAGGTAAAAACGGCATACATTTTTTTGGACATGGACTTGGTACCAGTACATCAGAACACTTCTCTGGAAGAAATTTCAAGAAATAAGTTTTGGCATGCAATGGATGACAGTTCCCTAGTGAGTACCAAACTTGTTATGAGGAGTAACGAAATTTTGGATAATAAAATATTAAGGTACTACGTCACACTAACAATGTGACTCCCTGATGTTTTTATTATTAATTTAACACTTCTCACTGAAGGATAAATTATATTTGAAGAGAAAAATGTTCGCCTAGACTGAGACTTGAACCCGGGACCTTTGGCTTTCTGGGCCAAATGCTCTACCAACTGAGCTACCTAGGCGAGTCACGATCTACATGCAAATTTTTCTCTTTATACATTGTAATTCCCTCAGGCCAAATGCATTGAAACCGTTGCTTCTATCTTTGCATATGGCGGCCTCTTAGTTAAGAAGACATTAATTGGGAATTTAACACTACTTTATAAAGCCAGTAGGGCTTCTATTGATGTTTTTATTATTACTTTAACACTTCTCACTGAAGAATAAATTATATTTGCGTCTAGATCGCGACTCACTTAGGTAGCTCAATTGGTAGAGCATTTGGCCCGGAAAGCCAAAGGTCCCAGGTTCGAATCTCAGTCTAGGCGATAATTTTTCTCTTCAAATATAATTTATCCTTCAGTGAGAAGTGTTAAATCAATAATAAAAACACTAATCAGGAAGCAGGCATGCTACCACCTGAGTCAGCATGGCAGACTCATTTTAGATGTTGAAGCAATCTAAATAAAGTTTTAAAAATCATAATACTGTACTCAGTTTATTTCTACTAATTTTATTTGTTATATTCCATATATGTCAGTATCACATGAACATAATTCTGTATTCGGAAGATTTTTAAATAAATAAATATGTTTTTATCATTATGCTCCCAAAATGCGTTTGACTGTATAGCTTGGCACAGAATAAACTGCTATAATAATAAATAAAATAAAAATTATAAATATACATGTCTTCAAAAGACACCACTTATAATTTTTCCATAAAATATATTTGAGAGAGCGCCATGGATTCTTAAACCAAAGAAAAGAAGTTTCAGGTCTTCTGCAACAATAAAAAAATATGGAAATTGATTTAAATTAACATATTAACATACTTTTAGCTTTAGAAATTAAATCTATCATCTTGTATCCAGGATTTCTGTACACAAAATTTTGATGCACAACCCAAATTTTGCAAACATAATTTTCAAGTTTATTAACTGAGTTGGATAAAATGTTTTTTCATCTCGCCTCATAAAGTTCCATGTTTTCATGATACCAATTTCAAAGGCATTTGCCTTCATCATCAGTCAAACTCCAACAACATTTTTCAATAAACTTTTTAGGAATTAACACTATGAGGTATTATTTATTTAAGTAAAAATTTTCAAGTCTTGGTGATTTGACAAAAAGTAATAAAATTACAGATACCGGTATCTAAAAAAGTTCCCAAATGCATTCTACAACAATTACAGGGTATAAATTGTCAAAAATGTATTGGACTCCCCAAATTTAGGTATCCCATTTCCAAAGGCAATTATTTTGGCTGTTCTGGCCAAAAGTGGCAAATTTCTGTAATTATTATAAAGTGAAAAAATCCATTTCACATAGAGTGTCAGCTATTTTAATAGAAAAAAAATCTGATGTACACTCTAAATTTTGAGAAGCAATTTTCCAATGGTCTTGGTGTCTTGACTAAAAATGGTAAAAAATTTCAGAAATCACAGAGTGAAGAAATCCATTCTTCAAACAATGGCTGCTATTTTCAAAGAAAAAAAAAGTACACCCCAAATTTTGAAAACCAAAAGAGATAAAAATTTCAGAAACCACAAAGTAACAAAATTTATTCTACTGAGTGTGTAAAAAAAAGTGATATACACCTCACATTTTTATAAACAAGTTTTCAGTGATCTTGGTGTCTCTTCACCAAAATTTTGTAAATCACAAAGTGAGAAAATCCATTCTACTGAGCGTGTCAACTATTCTGTAAAAAAAAAAAAAAAAATAATTATGAACACTCCAAATTTTTGGCAACTAATTTTCCAGTGGTCTTAGTGCCTTGAAAAAACAGTAGAAAAAAATTTGGAAATCTCCAAAATTGCAAAACTGGAGAAATCCATTCTTCAGGAAACTTTTGTGGTTTTTACTAGAAGAAATTAAAGTATACTCAAATTTTTATAACAAATATTTTCCGATTGAGGGTCTTTCCACTTTTCAGCGGTTGCCCTTTTACCAGCCGGCTGCTGGCCCTTCACATCCACATGTGTCAATCACAGAGGTAGATGATCAACAGCCAGTGTAGGGGTGACATGTGGTTAGCATGTCGAGTCCCCCAGCTGTTATAGCTGGTTCCTCAACCTGGAGCCGCTACTTATTGTAGCTACCCAATTGCCTCACGATGCTGGGTGGGCACCGGTCCCATACTGGTCGAAATACCATGAGAAAATTTCTTCCCCCATGGAGACTCGAACCAGCGCAAGTCCCGTAGCTCTGCGCCAAGGCTTCCTACCTTAACCGCTCGGCTACGGCGCGGGACTCAAATATTTTAAGACTATATATATATATATATATATATATATATATATATAGGTTCTTGACCCTGAGATGAATTTTTTCAAACTTCAAAATTGTCAGAATATCTACATGATGAATTCAAGATTTTCCACCACAAATTCGCTAAGTACAGAATACACTATTGGGTGCATTAGCCCCTATTGATCTTAGGATTTTCCCAGAAGAGAGCATTTTTTATTTTAACTTCAAATCGTATTGATTCTATAGGATGCAACTACAAATTTAAAAAACTGTATCTCAGTTCACCAATTGCAGTTTTGGGTTGCATCTGCCCTAATGCACATTTGGGACACATTTTGCTCAGAACGGTAATATTTTAGAACATTTCTTCTTCTTCTTCTTCTTCCTTCCAAGTATTAGGCCAAGGCCTGTTACGATCCTATAGAAAATTTTCCCTCCAGTGTAAATAGTTTGATCCTTCCGGAAAATTCTCATATAAGATTTAAAAGCATAATAATAGTCCCTTCGATTGGTTGCTGGCCAAAAGAAGGCAAGACCAGTGATGGGGCTGCCATCTTATAGCCTCTGGTCAGGCTTTTCTGGAGAAGAAAAGAAAATAAAGGAAAGAAGAAATGGAAGAAAGGAAAGACTCCCTAGCCCTCGGATGCCCTAATAGCGTCGGGGTCGAAAAAAACAAGAGTTAACCAAGGGAGGTTAGATAGTAAAGTTAAAAGAGTGCAAAACACAAGTAAGTGGAAGAAATGTTTTGCTCAGCTTGGGCACCTTGTGGTCGCCATCCACATATCCTCTAGATGAGGACCCCTGAGGGTTAGAACATTTCTAAAAATGTTAAAATTAATTCCATATGCTGTGCCAAGGATTTTCCACCAAAAAAAAAAAAAATAATAATTTAACTTTTATAGGAATTAATCACTATGAGGTTTAATTTCACCATAATAATAATAATAATAATAATAATAATAATAATAATAATAATAATAATAATAATAATAATAATAATAATAATAATAATAATAATAACAATAATGATGATGACAATAATAATAATAATAATAATCTTCATCCGTACAAGTCTTAGGCTCAAAGACCTATTACGATCTCACTCACAAATTTTGTATCCAGCACTTCCTTGGACGGCCCAGAGATCTCTTCCCTGTTGGACAAGAATAAAGTTTTGGAAACTCTATCTGAACTCATTTGTCACAAATTATTCATCCAATGTTCTGGTTGTAAAAATTATGATAATAATAATAATAATAATAATAATAATAATAATAATAATAATAATAATAATAATAATAATAATAATAATGACTACAATAATGATAGCAATGACAATAATAATAATAATAATAATAATAATAATAAAAATAAAAATAATAATAATAATAATAATAATAATAATTTTAAATTGGCAGATTTAAGACCATTAGGTCTTCTCTTTCATCCAACCAATAAAAATAATTATAAAAACTAAACTCCATACTGCGACCGACCTAGAAGGTCCTTCGCCTACCAGTCAGCTGCTTGTTTCAGAGGTAAACAATCATTCAGCTAGTGTAGGAGTGACATGTGATCAGCATGTCAAGTCCCACAGTCATTGTAGCTGCTTTCTCAATCTGGAGCCACTACTTATTTTAGCTATGCAAGTTATTCAGATGCTGAGAAAACTTTTTCTCCTTGGGGATTCAAACTATAGCATATTCTATAGCTGTGCACCAAGGCATGTCCTATACAAAAATAATTATAAGTAAACATAAATAGATTTTTACATGAAGCTGAACTTAAAACTAATTATTATCTTCTTGTCTTGTAAGCCCATGTTTCCCTTAACAGAGATTAATGTGCTCTCCCCCTACAGGGAAGAATTTGAACCATACTAATTTAGTTACACTTGTTTTTGTATAGATGTCATTTGAGTGGTCCATGGTCAGCGTTCCGCCTCATACTGACATCTAGGAAACCAAGGTAGTACTAGGATGGGATAAGAGAATGAAAAGAAAAGAACATGTCAATTTGTTGGGGACAACCATGCCGAGATGTGGTGCTGGAGCTTAGAAGAAATCCATGAAAAAAAAAAAAGAATAAACATATTTTTTGCATGATATTGTGTTTTGTCATACTTACAGCAATGGTGACGATGATTGAAAGTTAAACTTCCTACATTTTCAGGATTGCCAACCTAAATAACTATATTGTAATATTACATATTACAAACCACGTGTGGGAAGTAAAACCACTGCCCTCTATGCATACTATGTACAATGTATATACAAAAAATATCCAAACGGTAGTGTTAATATACATTATATGAAACAAATCACTGCAATTTAAATGAACTTAACTTTATTTGAAACAATATAAAACAATAAATATGTACTTGCTGCCAATTTATCAGTGATTGGTGTCACAACCTCCTGTACTTTCAACTAATAAACATGGCCCACACTGTTAACGTTAGTCAGTTGTTTATAATGAATGCAAATATTTCCAACAAAGATGTTATTTATTATTAATTTCATACATCTCAATGATGGATAAATCATATTTAAAGAGAAAAAATTACCTGAGCTCAGGTAGCTCAAATGGTAGAGCACTTGGACTAGAAAACCAAGGGTCCCGGGTTCAAGTCCCGGTCTGAGCGTATAATTTTTCTCTTTAAAGATGTTATTATTTTACTATTATTTATTATTTTGAAAACACCATCACGCAAAAAAATAATGTACAACACACAATTGTGAAGTGTTTTACAGAACCTCAGAAATTAAAAACCTCGCTATTGCTTGGTTTTAAACATTTTCATCACTTCTGTAAAAACTACTTCCCAACCTTGCATCATAATATACTATTAATTTGGCGAAGTGATGTGTAAATTGAAAATAGATCACATTAATTCCATCTACTGAGGAATCCAGGACATGGAAAGTGCAGTAGGTTAACTTGGAAAACACAAACATCATTTGAATCTATTATTTACACAAATCTCTACACATAGAGTAATTGATATGTTATTCAGAAACTTACTTTGGCGGAGGAAGTGGTTCTGGAGGAGCTCGACCAAGACCTACTGGATTTTTTTCAGCTTCCTCTGATGATACTAGGTGAAATTCTATTTCAACTTTTCCCTGATAAAATTTCAATATAAAATTTTAAAGATGTTTCTTTATCATAAACTTAATATAACAGTTGCATTAGTAATACTTACAGTAAGGGTTAATTTTTCTTCTGAGGGTACTATGAATGGCCACCATCCTTTTGTGCGGCGAATCTTAAAAAGATTAATTTTTTGTGCATCATTTTTCAACATATCAAGAATACATTGTTTGGCTGTCCTTGCACCCTTTGGCATATTTGCAAGATCAAGTACCAGGGCACCTATCAAATAATACATTTCTTCATTAATAAAAAGTAACTCCTGGCGCGACAGGCCTACAAGGCTCTTAGCCTACCTGCCGGCTGCTGGCCTCACATCCACATGTGTTAATCACAGAGGTAGATGATAATCAGCCAGTGTAGGGGTGACATGTGGTCAGCATGTCAAGTCCCCCAGCCGTTATAGCTGGTTTTCTCAACCTGGAGCCGCTACTTATTGTAGCTACCCAAATGCATCATGATGCTGGGTGGGCACCGGTCCCATACTGGCTGAAATACCATGAGAAAATTTCTTCCCCCATGGAGACTCGAACCAGCGCAAGTCCCGTAGCTCTGGGCCAAGGCTTTCTGCCTTAACCATTCGGCTACGGCGCGGGACTCTTCATTAATAATATTCCATAATAATAACTATAACTTGTACCGAAATCATGTTTTTGGTACGTAAGACTACATAATACTGCGCAATCATTGTTTGCTTCCTCAGTATATACTCTTTCCTCTATTTATTTGGTTTCTCTTCAAATAAAAAAAAATGCATATGGGGTTGTTGCATATAAACAATCTAAAATCTAGTGCAAGTAAAAAAAAATATTGATGTACTATTTTTACCTAAGAAGTCATCTTTTGAGAAAGTGTCATTGTCGAAAACTTGCAAGTTTAGGCGACATGGAGATTTGAATTCTGTAACTTCACTAGTAAAAAGAGATTCTTGTTTTAAGATAACAATTTTATCTTCTGCAGATAGATAACTGAACTTAAAAACAAACCGCCAGTTGAAATTACCCTCTCCAGTAAGTGAGCGGTAATGCACATCTGTATACTGCATATCCTGCTTTCCCACCAGCCAACTGTTGACATAAAAAATATTACACCTGCAACTTTACTTGATATTCTATTATGTTATGGTTAGAACATTACTTAATGAATGTTTGTCATTATCCAAATGCAACTTCCATATGAAAGGTACCAGAAAAAGAACTAGTAAGTCACTATTTTAAACTATATAGGAAATTAATTAATTTTCTAACAGAAAAAAGAAGAAATCATAAAATTAAAGAAATTCACATACCACCTAATTGAAGCACCATAAGTATAATTTTTTTTTTTAAAACTTTAACACAAGATTGGTACCAGTACCGATAAATGATTTTAGCTTCAATAGATTGATTAAAACTAACAAAAATGATGGAATGGAAGAAGAAAACAAATCTGGAATTTATCATAAGTAATGCCACGAGTGATTTCCAATTTATCTGAAGAATTTGGAAATCAAGAGTGGCATTTGTTAGGACTATTTAACGAATAAAATTAAGCTGTTTACTCACAAATCATTATTTAAATACAGTTACTTTAAAATATTTATATATTTAATGTAAATGGCGATGTTTGAAAACAAATGTTTATGTTTAATTTGTTCATTAGTGCAACTATATCATACTATTTATTGCCAAATAGGATTGCAATATTGTAACAATACACCCTAGTGGAGAAAAAATGAAATACATCAAACTGTGTATTATAACCAACATTACAGGTTATTAATTATTTTTTAGGAAACAACTCTGTAAAATAATTATTTAAAAACACAATTATTGAACACACAATTATCAAATTTGTAGTTCGAAGGAATCTGTTCATTATTTGCTATATTCAACATATTTGTTCCAGAGTCAGTCACTGCAAAATAATGCTCTGACCTGTTCAGAATATTAAAAAGGAGGAGCTTTCTTTAATATGATAAACAGAAGTAGATAAATATCGGAGTGAAACACAACAGTGATTGGTTTTAAAACAAAATTCATTGAAACGTGATTGGTCATTGACTCCCATTTGGGGCATAAGTTAAATAGTCAGATTAAATGTGGAGAATGTGATAGAATTTACATAGGGAAAACAAAAAGAAATTTGAAAACCAGAAGGAACATGTTAGGAATGTCAAAAATGGGGAAGTGGAAAAATATGCTGTAGGCTCTCATGCTGGGTCAGAAAAACATCAAATTGAAAGAAAGGCTGAATTAATAAAACAAATAGAAAAAACTAAAGAGCTCACAGTTTGGGAAAAAATCCAGATTAAAAAAAAAAACAAGAATTAAAATTCCCAGAGAAGTTGATTTGATTTGGAGTTCTGACTTATGATGGAGGTGAAAGCCTTTGAAATTGCAATCATGAAAACATGGAAAATTATGAGGTGAGATGAAAAGAGCATTTAACTGACTCAATTTATAGATGTCTTAGAAATGTTTAGCAATATAATATTTTGGTACCAATATTTTACTGAAGTCTCTACACAATGTACAATCAAATAAATCATAGAAATTAAATATATGGTCACACATAGAAATACATTATATAATGGAAATAGACAGTTAATAACAAATGAGAGAAATTTTAAGCAAGTGACTGAATTCAAATTACTAGGAACAATAATTGCAAACAGGAATAAGAAAATAATAACTAAAATTGAATTAGAAATAATAAACATCATCTCATTTGGATGTTTTGGTGACCTTCATCAGCATTCTGCAGAAGATTTCAACTGTTTGAAAATGATTCAGGTATGAAACTTAAATTCACAAGGTAAAGGTATATTATTTCTGGTTTTTTGTTTTTAAGAAAATAAGTAATTATTAAATTAATATTAAGAAGTTAAAGCTCTTTCTATGACTGAAATAAGTAAATTAATGTACACAACTAAACTATTGTAATGAATGGTAAAGAGAAAAATGTTTATATTTGTAATGAAAAATATACGCCTAGATTGAGGTAGCTCACTTGGAAGAGCACCAACATAGAGAGTCAAAGGTCCTGGGTTCAAACCCCAGTCTAGACGTATATTTTTCTTTTCAAATATAATTTGTCCATCATTAAGAAGACATGAAGGGACTCCACACAGCTATAACATTATTTATTAAATTAATATTAAAGACCTAAAGCTGTTACTATGATTGAAATAAGTAAATTAATGTACACAACTAATCTATTGTAATCAATGGTAAAGACAAAAATTTTTGCTTGAACCGTGAATCAAATGACGATTTGTTATATTAAATGTGGGACCAAGAGAGTAAGGTAAAGGGAGTATTTATGCTTGAATGGGAATGTATCCTGAATTAGCTCAGTGGTCAGAGCATCAGCACAGAAAGCTGAGAGTTTGGGGTTTGATTCCTGGTTCAGGCAATTTTTTTTTCCTTTTACCATTGATTACAATAATTTAGTTGTGTTCATTAATTTATTTATTTCTATCATAGTAACAGCTTTCGCTTCTCAATATTAATTTAATAAAAATGCAAAAATGCTATAGTTGTGTGGAGTCCCTTCATGTCTTCTTAATGTAGAAGCCATTCAATGATGATTCATTGTATTGAATATAAGACCAAGACAGTAAGGAAAAGGGAGGATTTATGCTTGAATGGGAAAGAAGCTTGAATTAGCTCAGTGGTCAGAGCATCAGCACATAAAGCTGAAAGTTTAGGGTTCGATACCCAGTTCAAGCAAAAATTGTTCTCTTTACCCTTGATTAAAATAAGTAATTGATTGATTACCCTCTTACATAGATGTCCGACATACTTTCTCCAGAAACAAAACTGTCTTCTTGTAAGGTAACATCTTCTGTATTCCATATGATCACTCGCAGCTCGTATTCTTGTGGTTTTCGAGGAGAAATATCAACAGCAGGTGGTGGGGGCACCTCACTCACAGGAAACATGTCTACCCACAACTCTATTTTTCCCTGCACGATACAAACATATTCACTTATACAACACTGCCTTTCAGACTAATTGAACAGGTAAGATGTAAAAGGTAAAAATTCCATACAATACAGTTTTGAGAAAAACAAAACAAATTATACAGAAAAAGAGGAAATGTTAGTGTTGGTGACTATAGAACCATTAATAGTGAGTGGAGAACATATTTTTAACAACTCACCTCATATAATTTCAAATTTCTTTGATACCGGCGGTTTCAGACATCTTGTCCCTCTTCAGTCATGGCTTCCACTGATGAAATTCTCTGGTTGTTGATTTCTCTAAGGACATCACCTCTTGTGCTGCCATCTTTGGTTGGGATTATGAACTTTGTAATTAAATTTTTATCCACCGGAATATCGAAGTTCATAGATCGATATTTATTCTTCTGAATGAATATCTTTTCCCAAATTGTCAATTCCAACACTTTATCCAATTGTTTCAAAAGTTTTGCCTCTTTTTTCAATTTTATGATGTTCTAGCAAACTATGTGTAGCAATTGCTGATTTTTCAATTTCACAATTTTTAATATATCTAAAATGTTCTTTAGTGCGTGTTTCCAAATTCCTTTTTGTTTTTCCTATGTATACTTTGCTACAATCATTACAATTTATTTGATAAATTCCAGATTTTTTACTGTCTGGGATGTTGATTTTTTATTGGTACTTATAAGTTTTTCCAGACTAAATTTATTTATTGGTGCCAAAGTAATGTTGTGTTTGTCAAACATGTTTTTGAAATTTCCTATGTACTACTGGATGGTAAGTAATTTTCTTGAATTTCTTCTTTTCTTTATTAACAGTTTGTAGGGTAGAGCATTCTTTAAGTTGTTTTACCTTTTTGAATTTCTTTAATTTGTTCGATATTATACTCTTACTGAAACCATTTAATCTGGCTATATTAATGATATAACCTCATAATGTTTACTTCCTAATATTAATTTAAATATAACTATAGAACCAGTTCATGATACAATCTTCCACTTGTTCCCAATAACATAATATTCATTGTTATTTCATAATAAATGTCCAAATTATTTATACTTAACAAGAAATGAACAACTGCAAAGAATTGAATTTAATAGTGGAATGCAGGCTTACTGAAAACGGACATCAGATTCACTACGATGAAACACTAGTTTTAGCCACAACACCATATTATTTCCCAAGATTATACAGAGAGGCCATAGAAATTTATAAACACAAGGACAATTTCAATAGAAAAGATGAAGGAATAAAACTAGCCAAAGCCTGGTATCACACATTAGATAATAGAAAGTCAAAACCTACCAATAACAAGGAGAGAGTTCCGAACCAATCAGAAGCCAGTATGATCCAAACAGCTGCGACTCACTTAACGTCAGCACTAGTATAAATAAGAGCGTCCAGATTTCTGCTGTTCATTCGCAGTCGAGTCTACGACAGGGAAACGACAGCTTCTAGCGCTCGCCACTGAAGATGCCCTCCGCAGTTGAGGTAGAAACGTCTGGAAGAAATGCCAGTTATAGACCACGACCACATAGCCCGGAATCTTTTATTACCAATTGAATTTAATATTTATAGAAAGGATACTCATATGGACAACTACATAAAATCTTCAGGTTTTAATCATGTTTCACATAAACATGCAATTTTCAATAGTCTATTACACAGATTGATAAATATCCCACTCAATGTAGAAGATTTTGATAATGAATATAATCATATTGTACATATTGCTAATATAAATGGTTTTGAGAAGAATAAATTAAAGAAATTTAAACAACAGAAAAAGTTACAGGAATACCCCACCCTACAACATGATTCCAAGAAAGATGAAAAATTCAAGAAATTTACTTACCATCCTGAAGTTCATAATAAATTTCAAAAAAATTTCAGAAAATTTAATATAATATTGGCTCCGATTAACAAATTAAGTTAGGGTAATCATCTGTTAACTAATAATAAAGTTAACACCCCAGGCAACAAAAAATCTGGAATTCATCAAATTGACTAAAAAGATTGCAATAGGATATATATATATATATATATATATATATATATGAAAAACAAAAAGAAACTTGGAAACTCGTAAGAAAGAACACTTTAGAAACATAAAAAATGGAGAAATTGAAAAATCAGCTATAGCAGCACATAGTTTATTAGAGAATCATAGAATTGAAAAAGAAGCAAAACTTTTGAAACATCTATCTAAAACCTTTGGATTTAACAGTTTGGGAAAATATATTAAAAAAAAAATACTAGAACCATGAACTTCGAGATTCCAGACGAACCAAGCTTGATGTCAAAGTTCTTAAAAAATACACTAGATGGCAGTTTAGACAATTACTCCTTCAGAAGTACACCAGATGGCAGTTTGGATAATTACAGGCAAAAGAAAAGATTGAAAGTCGTGAAAACAGCTGACGATGGAGAAGATTGTTCTCTGATACTGCGGTGCTGTGTTTAAAAAGCATAGAAGTATGAGGTAAGAAGAATTCACGATTCATTTGATTCTTATTAAATGTCCAAAGTTCATACCAGGACAGTATAGGATATATTTAAAAAAATGTATTTTTTTACAATAAAATATTTAAATAAAGTGTCAACATAATATTTTAAACATCATTTATTTGAAAGGATGGATTGAGTATTAATATAGTTTTAAATAAAATTGTCCATTTTTATTTCTCATCACTCACAAAGCATGTTCAGTCCAATTATTCAGGAGCTATATCAGAAGAACACAACAATACATTGTTGTAGAACTCCTTTGTGTTCATTTGGAATATATTGTAATATCTTGATTTAATCCACCGCTGTGATCTCGAGGTAGCATGCCGTCTTGTCACGCAGTAGGCCCGGGTTCGATCCCTGGTCGGGGCAGTTTTTCTGGATAAGGTTTTTATCAGGGTTTTTCCTCACCTGTAAGACAAATGTCAGGAAAACTTTATGGCCCAAACGGTCCCTGAAATCATATGGCCATCATCATCCTTATCATTATCATCATCATCATCCTTCACCGGTGTGGAAAGCAACGGGAAGCTACCACACCTACAATTCCCTAGTAAAGCTGCAGGCATAGCATGAAAATGCTATGATTGCAGTGAAGGACCTGCCTTCGGGCAGAATTACTATGGATAGATGGATCATGATTTAAATCCAAACTAAAGGAATATTTTCCTTTTGCATGCTACTGAAAATTTTACATATGACTTCAAAAGTAGTAAAGTAAAGTGATCCCACAACAGGCCTCGGGAGGCCCTTGGGGTAGTAGGAGGTTAAGGCTCCCACTTTTTCTTGACAATCGGCACTTTATGTCAGCCGGGTTGTCAGCCCTGCGTGACGGCCGCCTTTACCCCCAGAACAAGCGTCTGGTACTCATTTCAGTTAGAGGCTGAGTCGATCCCAGGGCCATAGTGCCGCCAGAGGGTTTGGGTCAGTTTAAAAATCCTGACCCCAACGGGACTTGAACCCTCGACCCTCCGGCTTGTAGCTCAGTGCCTTAACCACTACGCTACGGCGTGACAGAGTTAAAATGAAGGAATCTGAAATCTCCACTAAGAAATTCTAATCAACCTCCATAAGAAATTATATGTATAAACCTGTTCAATGCCAAGCTTGTCAGGATGGAAGAGAGATCTAGTCTCAACATGTTCTGGTACCAAATGGAATCCAAGATGAGGAACTTCCTGCCATCTATGTAATGCATACAATGCTAACAGTTCACGTTTATATCCTTCTTCAGAATCTTCTTCCATCTCAACTTCTATAAAAAAAACAAATTCAATTTAAAAAAATATTAATTTATTTTCACCACAACTTGTGGATTAGGGATAACATCGTTGAAAGTTATGCAGGTAGCCTAGATTCAATTTCCAGACAGGTTTAATTTCTTACTTGAATTTTTTTTTAATTTTCCTTAATTGCAAATACCAAAACATTTGGGCCACATTTCCCTGAAAAGTGATGACAGTTTTATCAGCGATTATTTTCCTATGAAATTAAGAAAATTGCAACAACAGAATTAGATAGTTTTCATCAAATATCAATATATAGCATCTGATAAGTAAGAGTTAAAATCTCCAACCCAGAAATACAATATTTTTTTCCAATCAGTTACAAATATCCATGCACCACATGTTGAGCATCTCTCTCTGAACTATTGCATAAATTTGCAATGATAGAAGCAAAGGTTTAAGCATTTGGTGGGTGAGAATTACATCATATATAAGAGAAAAATTTGCATCTAGATTGGATATTTAATTTTAGGAAGTTATATTTTGAGGTTATTTTAATTATATTATTTTTGGTCTGGACATCTTACCTCAATATTAATGTTGATTTGTTCTTGAACATGTTTCAAAACAATTCTGGGAAAGCTGAAGATAAAACAGAATTGTTTTGAAACATGTTCAAGAACAAATCAACATTAATATTGAGGTAAGATGTCCAGACCAAAAATAATATAATCTAGATTGGAACTTGCCCCAGTAGCTCAGTTGAAAGAGCATTGGTACGGTAAACCAAAAGTCCCGGATTCAGGTTCCGGTCTGGGCAAAAATTTTTCTCTTCAAATTTAATTGTAATATATGCCTGAGTGAAATATCAAATGAAGGAACCAGGGAAAGAACTAGGTAAGTCACCTATTTATTGAAATGGAGATTGAGATACCATTCATTATATTTAACTTTTATGGGAATTAATCACTATGAGGTTTAATTTATGGTGAAATTAAATGTTTCTTACCTCTCCTCATATATATTTTCTAAGTTGATCGCGATTTCGAGACTATAACTGTCTCATCATCAGAACTTTGTTGGCGACTGGTGTTATGTCGATTGGAAGAAATTCATCTTCTTCCCTCTGTTGGTGGACTGATGAACCTCTGGATCAGGTCAAAATTTGCGGGAATTTCGAAGTTCATAAGTTTTCTTTTGTTTTTCTGAATGTAGATCTTTTCCCAAACTGTGAGTTCCTTTTGTTTGTCTATTTGTTTAATTAGACTGACTTTTGATTCAACTGAGTTGCTGCTACAAACACTTGGATTCTACATCGTCGTAAACAACAACAACGAGTAGTAGAAGCTCATCCTGCTGATGATGGAAGTTAACTTCCGAAAGGCCTCCAGTTAATATTTTATATACATAATTTTAACAAAGTTGAGGACGATGGCATCTGCCAACAGGTACATTTAAATTTTTAACTTTTATCTTATGTTTGCTAGGATCATATACATATTTTAAATAACAGAGATCTAGGAAATTTAAGAGACTATGGAAAAATGTTCTATGATATCGTAATGAATATGAATATATATATATATTTTTAGGTTTTTCAGAGTATCAAAATATAGTAGATTATAAATTATATTTTTTTTATTTTGTACCATACTATTTTACATTCAATTTTTGTAAAGAATTTCACCTATTAAATGTCATATAATCTTCGATATAATCAAAAGAAGCCATACTGGCTTTATAATGTAATGTTAAATTCCCAAATAAATGTCTTCTTAATAAAGAAGCCACCATTTGCAAAGACAGAAGCATAGGGTTTCATAGCATTTGGTGCATGGAAATTGACAATGTATATAAGAGAAAATTTTGCATTTAGATTGGAACTCGCCCAGATAGCTCAGTCGGTAGAGCATTGATCTAGAAAACTAAACATCCTGGGTTCAAGTCCCAGTCTGATCATATAATTTTTCTCTTCAAATATCTAGGATACATAAGAGACCATGGGACACTGTTGTGTGCTATCGTAATGAATATATCTTAATTCTTTTTTTTTTTTTTTGCTTTCCTTTGAGGTTCTTCAGAGTATCAAAATATAGTAAGTCCACCACTGTGGTCTCGAGGTAGGATGCTGCCTTGTCATGCAACTGGCCTGGGTTCAATCTCCAGTCGGGTTTCTTGTGTGAGGTTTTTATTGGAACTTTTCCTCACCTGTAAGACAAATGTCAGGAAACTTTAAGGCCCAAACGGTCCCTGAACATCGTATGGCCATCACAATCATCATCATTCACATTCATCTTAGGTTAAGCTTAGGATTAATGACTCTCCTGGTGCACCACTATCATCATCATCACCCATCATATCATCGGGGCAACATAACCCCACCTTCCAGATGCCCCAACCTCAGGGGAGAACACCAAAAAAGTCCAAAATGACAACCTGGGACATTAAAAAAAAATTATATTTCTTGTTTTGTATCATCCTATTTTACATTCAATTTTTGTAAAAAATTTCACCTATTAAATGTCATGTAATCTTACTTGCTTCACCAAAAAGATTTGTCGTATCTACTCTTGTAATTCCTCCCAGAATGACTTTGCCACTGTCATAAACTGGAGAATTAATTCTATGTTTTCTGCACAATCTCTCCAAGATCTCTGTTGGTTTTTGAGAGTCTCTCCACTTGTTACATCCAGTCCTGTAAACCATAATGTGTGCTACTATCATTTCTGACAGAGAATATAAAAAATTATAATGTAAAATTATGTAAGAATTAAATGAATCATGATTTCTTCTTACTTCATACTTCTATGTTTTTTTAACATAGCACTGCAGCATCAGCGACCATTGTCACCATCCTCAGCTGTTTTCATGACTGTCAATTTTTTCTTTTCATCTGGCAATTTGGATAAAGCAGCAAGATGCACAGCAAGGTTTCAAACTACATCGGTTCCCATCGGGTTGCTCACGATTCGTTTCTCTGCTAAGTCACCTCGCCAGGTAGCTTAGGAATTTCAACAATTATTATCGCATGAACAGATTTTTAAGTACGCAAAAACGTATTTGGATGCAACTTTCTCAGCAGAGTACAGGCACAGAACGACTTTTACGGTCTAATGCGTTCATATATTCGAGCCTTAGTCATTGTATAGGCTACATTATTTTGCTTATGAAGACTATTCACTGCACATGGGAAATTTGATCTAATGTGATTCCTGGTCACTCTTGCTTGTATTCTACTCCCTTGTATGCATTTGGCATTCCCCTCCCATTCCTCTGAATACACAAAGTATCACCGTTGGAGCAATGAGAACAGGAAGCTTGGGGAGTGAATGTGAACTTGACCAGTTCTAGTGTTAACATTAATTGACGATAAGTGTTAAGGAACACTTATCTCTATGGGCTGTATATTGTGAATGCTTATATTACTTATGTATTATAATAACCAGCAATGTCACAGGTTGTTCTATGTCTGCTGTAGAATCTGTTCTCCAAATCAATCTTTGTCTCTCCAATCAGATCATCTGCTGCAGCTATGTCATTATCCATCACACGTACTGTCAGCATATATCTTAATTAAATGAATCGTGATTTTTTTCTTACCTCATACATCTATGTTTCTTTAAACACAGCACTGCAGTATCGGCAACACTTTGTCGTCATCGTCAGCTGTGAGTCGTGAAAACAGCTGACGATGACGACAAAGTGTCGCCGATACTGCAGTGCTGTGTTTAAAGAAACATAGATGTATGAGGTAAGAAAAAATCACGATTCATTTAATTATTATTAATTGAACCTCATAATGTTAAAAATTCCCAAATTTAATATATAAAGCATATATCTTCTTCTTCTTCTTCCTTCCAAGTATTAGGCCAAGGCCTGTTACGATCCTATAGAAAATTTTCCCTCCAGCGTAAATAGTTTGATCCTTCCGGAAAATTCTCATATAAGATTTGAAAGCATAATAATAGTCCCTTCAATTGGTTGCTGGCCAAAGGAAGGCAAGACCAGTGATGGGGCTGCCATCTTATAGCCTCTGGTCAGGCTTTTCTGGAGAAGAAAAGAAAATAAAGGAAAGAAGAAATGGAAGAAAGGAAAGACTCCCTAGCCCTCGGATGCCCTAATAGCATCAGGGTCGAAAAAACAAGAGTTAACCAAGGGAGGTTAGATAGTAAAGTTAAAAGAGTGCAAAACACAAGTAAGTGGAAGAAATGTTTTGCTCAGCTTGGGCACCTTGTGGTCGCCATCCACATATCCTCTAGATGAGGACCCCTGAGGGTCTGTCAGCATATATTCCATTGGTAACAGGGCTTCCAATTAAAAATATTACATGTTGCATAGCGACATTTGAATTGCATGGGAGAGTCGCCCATGGCGAACAAATGCACAAACGGGAAAGTGTCTGGAGTGTGCTGCCAGACGGTTCTACCGGTGTCTCTGTCTCTTCTTTGGAGAAAGATCCATGCTAGAGGATTCTGGGCATCAAACTGCTTAGAAGCTGCTTTATTTATTTTTTTTAATCATTAGAAAGTAACACTATGAGGTTTAATTTGATATTTGAGTTTGTATTTTTTTAACATTCTTACCTCATGTAAGCTGTTTCCAGAAATTTCCTCTCGGCCTATATAAAAGGGCGTAGGTGGGAGACTGTAGTCAGTCGTCTGCGATAGCGAGTCTTGTGGTGAACAGTATGATGATAAGTTGTGGCAAATTTATTTATCAGTGAGTGGAAAATTGTTCTGACTGAGAAATCAATTAAAAGAAGATTCTTAGTGATTTGTGTCTGTGAACAGTAGTTTGTTGATATTAGTCGTTCAAAATATCTCTGCAGGCGGAAGAATTGCGAAGCTTTCTTTGTTGCTACATGTGACGTCATCTAAGGCAGTGTTCACTGTCAGCGTCCCACGTCCCGTCCCCCTATGCACTCATAGATAGCAGCGTCATGTGGTCTATTCCTGCATAAACACGACTGCAGTGCCCTCCGTCAACAACTGCGCTTACTCCTTGAACGGGTAATAATTGAAGAATTCAATAAAGTGTTAGGTGAAATTTTAATAAATTCATTGTGCTCATTTAGCCTAAATAACCTAGAAGGAAAATCGAGGCTAGTGTCACAATATTTAGAATGTTTATATTACTTACGTGTTATAATAACCAGCAATGCCACAGGTTGTTCTATGTCTGCTGTAGAATCTGTTCTCCAAATCAATCTTCGTCTCTCCAATCAGATCATCTGCTGCAGCTATGTCATTATCCATCACACGTACTGTCAGCATATATTCCATTGGTAACAGGGCTTCCAATTCAAAATATCTGCAGAATTATAATAGTTATTAACTAACTAACTGACACTATTGAATCCAGAGATACATAGAACACACAGAGGTACATGACCTAACACTTTCCAGAGAATCCTTGTATAATTCAATGTATATGTAAGCCCATGTTTTCCCTTTACAGAGATTTAGGCGCTCTCCCCCTACAGGGAAGAATTTGAACCATACTAATTTAGTTACATTTGTTTTCGTATAGATGTCATTTGAGTGGTCAGTGGTCAGCGTTCTGCCTCATACTGACATCTAGGAAACCAAGGTAGTACTAGGGCAGAAAAATTCGGTAAATTTTGCTTACAGCCTTTTCATTCAGGCTTAAATATCTTTTACGAGCCTGAAAATCTTCAGACTCGGCACCCATGGCTTAAAGTCCCTCCTGGAGGACTTGCTCCTTGGATTTTTCCATCCTAAAAAACCCATCGACCCCGGCCAGGTTTGAACCTGCGACCCTCGGGACCAGAGGCAAGGAGCATAACCACTAGTCCACCAAGGCCAACATCTTGTATAATTCATTTTCTCAAATCTTGGTTGATGTTATTCTCCCATCTCATTCTTGGGCTACCTATTAGAAACTTTCCTTCTGGTTTCTCTACAAATAATGTCCATGCACCTCTTTCATTCCCCATTCATGCCACATATCCTGGATGTAAATTTTCTCCCAAATTGTGAGTTCCTTAGATTTATCTAACTGTTTCAATAATTTGGCCTTTGTTTCTATTCTGTATTTTTACGATCATGCATGTGCAGCTATTGCAGAGAATTTGGGAGAAAATTTACATCCACAAGAATAAGGAGAAAACTATGAATTTTGAAATTCCTGGGGAAAAAAATTTGATTTAGAAGTTCATCGGTCAGCCAACAGAGGGAGCAGAAATCAATCTACATGATCGACAACCGCAAATTCAACAGTTCGGAAGCATTGACAAGCATGGTCTGCAAGAAAATTAAAAAATATGAGGCGAGTCTATATCCTTAACTCATAATAATTACTTCCTTCAAATATCAAATCTAATATATAAAAATGAATGTTTGTTTGTTGGTTTGTTTGTTTGTTTGTTCATACTTTATGTGCGGCCATACCGTTGATCCGATTGTGATGGGGCTTTTTGCAACATGTTCAGGAGATTCCTGGGATGAACATAGGCTATAAGAGAGTTGTGATACTAAACTCCTACACCCTTAAAAATCACCCTTTGTAGTGTAAAACGAAAAAAAAGTAGCTTTTTGGACGCTTAAATGACTTACGCTGCCTAAACCATAACAAATACACAAAATGAATGTACACAGAATTGAATATCCCAAAAAGCTCTACAAAAAAGTCCATGACAGCATGTTTATCTCTTACGGATAACTCACAATAACCATTTTTGTCTTTCATTGATGCCAAGAAGATCGAGACAAGTACATAGATTCCTGTGCAAGCATAGCACCACATGGCAGGTATTCTTTTATGGATAACACACAATAACGAATTTTGTCTTTTAGCTCATTTATGCCATTAAGATCAAGATAAATAGATTCCCGGGCAACACCGGGTAATCAGTACAGGGAATCTTAAAATAATTAGATACTTTTTGTATTGTAAGCCTATGTTTTCCTCCCTTTACAGAGATTTAGGCACTCTCCCCCTACAGGGAAGAATTTGAACCATACTAATTTAGTTACACTTGTTTTCGAATAGATGTCATTTGAGTGGTACGTGGTCAGCGTTCCGCCTCATACTGACATCTAGGAAACCAAGGTAGTACTAGGACGGGAAAATTCGGTAAATTTTGCTTAGAGGCCTTTACATTCAGGCTTAAGGATTTTTTTACGAGCCTGAAAATCTTCAGACTCGGGATCCACGTCTTAAAGTCCCTCCCGGAGGACTTGCTCCTTGGATTTTTCCGTCCTAAAAAAATCCATCGACCCCGGCCAGGTTTGAACGCGCGACCCTCGGGATCAGAGGCAAGGAGCATAACCACTAGTCCACCGCGGCCGACATAATTAGATATACATTTATAATTATTTTTCATTTTACTTATTCAACTAATCATAAGAAGTACATTAATTTTCGTCTTTCAGCTCATTTATGCCAAGAAGATCGGAATAATTAGATTCCCGGATAATGCCGAGTAAACAGCATGGGGTATCTAAAAATAATTATGATATAAACTTTTTCTTTTATTTATTTAACTAAATATAAAACACATTAATTTTTATATTTTAGCTCATTTATGTCAAGTAGATCTGGATAAGTAGATTCCCGCGCAATGCCAGGTCATCAGCACGGGGTATCTAAAAATATAAATTTATAATTATTTTTCCTCTTACTTATTCAGCTAAACATAAAAGCGCATTAATTTTCATTAATTTTCATTAATTTAGGCGTAACAGCGCATGCCGGGTATTAGCTAGTTAAATATATTTTTCTCTTCAAATAAAATTATATATTATACCTATGTGACATACCTCCCAAAGATAGGATTCAGTTGACGAGCTATATAATTCTCATTGTCGCTGATAACAGTTTTTCCAAGTTCCACCACGAGATATGGATCAGATTTTCCAGACAAATCTTTTGAGTGCAGCCCTATTGCTCGAACAACATAGACCCGTACTAATATTCTAACTGGATCATTTGAAGGCATATCTTGTAGAATACCTCCTTCGTCCACGTTGAGACCAGTTGTTGTCACTAGTTTAATTCCATCTGGTGGTGGCCACTGGTACAACTTCACAGTTCCCTGAAATCGAACATAATCACTGTTATAGTTAGTTATTCGCGTGATCCATTTTAAACATTTCAATGTGTTTAATATTGGTCAGAGTATATCGTAATAACACGCTTTACAAATTTCATGCTTTTCATGATACCATGATTTCAAACGGGATCCTATTCATCTTTAGTCATGACTCCGACTAATGCAATTTTTCAGCCATCAATATCTACTGAGCTGCCATCTATGGTCGAGTTTATAAACTTTGAAATTAAATTTTGTTCTTTGGGAATATCAAAGTTCATTGATCTATTCATAGTTAAATATGGGAAATAACATTATGAGGTTCTTATTCATGAAGAATGAGTCTTTTTTTATATCTTACCTCATAGTTTATGTTTTCTTAAACACAGGAACTGCAGTTTTCAAGAGGAAACATCCCTCCCATTTTCAACCGACATTATGACTCATGGTTTTTCCTTCTGAAAACTGCTGTTCCTGTGTTTAAGAAAACATAAACTATGAGATATGATATAAAAAATTACTCATTCTTCATGTTTGTCAATCTATATTTATTCTTCTGAATGTGTGTCTTCTCCCACACTGTCAATTTCAAAGGTTTATCCAATTGTTTTAAAAACTGGAGGAGAAACAAAACTTTTAAAACAATTGGATAAACCTTTGGAATTGACAGTGTGGGAGAAGATATACATTCAGAAGAATAAATATCAATTGATGATCTTTGATATTCCCTTCTTCTTCTTCTTAAACTTAATTTGTAGGATTTTCATCCTGTTTATTTCCAAAATCACTCCTCAGAGGAAGACGTATTGGATGTGCATTCACTGTCTATCCATCTCTTGGCTGGTTTTCCTCTTGTTCTTCTCGCGTCCATTGTTCTATCTTCTTTAGCTCTTTTTTGCAAGTCGGTTGTCTTCCATTCTTTCTATATGACCTTTCCAATATTTTCGTCTATCTATAATAAATTTGGTTGTCTTGAATATGACATTTGTTCCTGATTTCTGTGTTGTGTATCTTATCAAATAATGTTTTCCCCTGGGCGGATGGGGTTCATTAGTCCTGCAAGACAACCCATCTAAGAGAGACAACTCTAAAATAAAATGGAGCAGGCTGAGGTCTGGAGCTGGGCGAATGCAGTTGACCTAGGGAGGAAACCCCAAATAATAAACCAGCCATCAAAACAGGCTAGCAACCCACTTCAAGGTGTATCTTATACATTGCTCGCAGTCCCAAGGAAAACAGATAACTTGATATGAATTAAAACTGCTGTTATGATTAACAAGCAAGTCTCCGTTTTACCAAGTGCACTGAAAGTACGACACAGGAACTCAGAAAACATGAAACGGTGAATCCCCAAAATCATATAATAAACATAGATTGTAATTGGACATCAGTAAGGCAAGTCCCTTCATGTGTATGTTGTTGTGACAACAGTTGAAGATGGGAGCAATAGCTCTTGATACCGCAGTTCTGTGTTAAATAATGTAGATATATGCAGTAAGAATATGCATGATTTAGCTCTTCTGGTACTTTCCGAAAATGATTTGCAATGATCAATTTATAATTTACAAAAAATAGCTGTCAAATTTAATATGGAAATATCAATTAAAAAACTAAAATTATGGCATTTCATGGGAAGGACCCCATACAAAGTAAAATCTGTCTCCAGAATAAAATTTTAGAGAGATCTAATCAATTTAAATATCTTGGATATTATCTCTCAATCTGGGATGAAAAGGATATCCCTGAAAAAATTACTAGTTATAATAAAAGTTTGGGAATTATTAATCAAGTTATGAAACCATCCCTTGTACAAAAAAACACCACATTACATTTATATAACACTTTGGCTAGACCAGTGTTGACCTATGGTAGTGAAGCAGGGACACTAAAAAGACAACATGAAAGCAGAATAACGGCTTGTGAAATGAGATTCTTGCGCAGAACAACGGGTTACATCAGATGGGATCGGAAAAGGAACACTGATATCTTAAAAGAACTGAAGACTATGCCAATTTTGGAGTGTATTAAACAGTACCAACTAAATTGGAAACACCACCTTGAAAGAATGAGTTCAAATCGGATCCCCAAAGCTGTTTATAATTATATACCAAGAGGACAAAAATCTCTGGGCCGTCCTATGAAACGCTGGAGGGAAAATTTTCTATAGGATTGTAACAGGCCTTGGCCTAATACTTGGAAGGAAGAAGAAGAAGAAAAAGAAGAACATGTATGATTCAAATTGATTTTATTTTTTAAAAATAATTAAAAAATAAAGGAAAGGAAAAAAAAAATTGAATCCACTAAAAACAAACACACTACAAAAGAACACAATGATTTATGAGGTAAGAAAAAACAGATTCATCTTATTTATTAGTCTGTCTTAATTTTTGAAAATGAGCATATTCAAAATAATTACATACATTACCTTTAATGTACCAATAATGTTTCCTCTATCAAGCATTTCATCTCCAGTTGTTTTTCCATGATAAATTTCAAAGCTCTGTAGGAAATCATTAAAATTTCCAAATTCTGCCTGAGCTTCTAATTCATTTGGGTAAATCTGTAAATGTATGAGTAAATCTATAAAATTCCACTTATAATAAAGATGTAAAGGCTGTCCGATCTTAAAGTGATCCTCATCAAAACAAAATGATGTGACCTGCTCGCTTTTCATTGGTTATGGACACCAACGTATGTTGTAGAAGCAATAAGTACACGAAAAAGTAGTTCCTTTCTTTAAATTAAAAATACGTCCTCTGAATATACTTGTTATTCTTCGTGAATGAAAATAATAATATTCAAAACATAGAAAATATTCTAAAATATACCTAATCAATAATTACAACTTAAAATAGTTTATTACATATGAGTGATACATTTGAGTCATGCTTGAGTCGATTCTCATGAAACAAAATGGCTGAAAGTGTTGAGTCTTCTGTTGCTGTGTCATCATGTCCCTGTTAAAAGTGACAGTAATTGTGGTGCCAATGGTAAAAGGATACATTTGGCATTCGTTGATGCTAGGATCACTCTAAGAGCGGATAAGGTATATGTATGTAGCTAATGTTCTGAGTTAACAAACATCACTGACATGACTCTTTGGCATTGGTGCCAAAGGGCTAACCATGCTGGACAGGTTAAAGGTATAAGCCAAACGAAAAAAGTACTTGGTTGAAAGAGTGACTATCTTTTACAATAAAAATACAAATGTAAAGAAATGTGAACATGGTTGTTTTTATTATTAATTTAACACTACTCACTGAAGGATAAATTATATTTGAAGAGAAAAATTTTCGCCCAGACCGAGACTCGAACCCGGGACATTTGGTTTTCAAGGTCAATGCTCTACCATCTGAGCTACCGGGGCGAGTTCCAATTTAGATGCAAATTTTTCTCTTATATACGTTGTAATTCCCAGCACCAAATGCTATGAAGCCGTTGCTTCTATCTTTGTAAATGGCAGCTTCTTAGTTAAGATGACATTTATTGGGAATTTAAACATCACTTTATAAAGCCAGTAGGGCTTCTATTGATGTTTTTATTATTAATGTAACACTTCTCACTGAAGGATAAATTTTATTTGAAGATCTGGGCGAAAATTTTTCTCTTCAAATATAATTTATCCTTCACATATGGTTGAAAGGGAATGATCAGGCAGATAAACTTGCAAAGAAAGAACTAGCATTCAATAGTCAAATCCTGATGAACTAACAATGCAAAGAATAAAATTTAAAAAAATAAAGGATACAATAACCAAAACTTTTCTCAATACAGCTAAAATCATAGCAAAAGATAAGAAATATTATAATCCAATAAGTCAAATTCTCATGGATAAAAGTTATGATATTTGAAGAGAAAAATTTTTGCCTATACCAAGACTCGAACCCGGGACCTTTGGCTTTCCGGGCCAAATGCTCTACCAACTGAGCTACCGAGGCGAGGTGCGATCTAGACACAAATTTTTCTCTTTATACATTGTAATTCCCTCGTGCCAAATGCTTTATTTATCCTTCAGTGAGAAGTGTTAAATTAATAATAAAAACATCAATAGAGCCCTACTGGCTTTATAAAGTAGTGTTAAATTCCCAATTAATGTCTTCTTAACTAAGAAGCCGCTATATGAAAATATAGAAGCAATGGTTTCAAAGCATTTGGCACGAGAGAATTACAACGTATAAAGAGAAAAATTTGTGTCTAGATCGCAACTCGCCTCGGTAGCTCAGTTGGTAAAGCATTTGGCCCGGAAAGCCAAAGGCCCCGGGTTCGAGTCTCGGTCTAGGTGAAAATTTTTCTCTTCAAATATAATTGATCCTTCAGTAAGAAGTGTTAAATTAATAATAAAAACATCAATAGTTATGATGCTTCATTGGAGGACGTCTAGGTGAGAAGTATATTTCCTATTCAAGTTCTTAAGAAAAATTATCTTCTCAACATTTAGGAAGAAACTACTTATTTTAGGAATTCATACTATGAGGTATATTCATTTAGGTAAAATTTAATCACTCACCTCATATTTTTCTTCTTGTTTTAATTTAAACAAGTTTCAGAACTTTAGATTTCAGTTCCATCATCGGTATCTCCACAACAGAACAAGGTCACTGACGATGGAACTGAAATCTAAAGTTCTGAAACTAGTTTAAATTAAAACAAGAAGAGTTGAGTCACTTACTGTTTGGGAAAAGATCTACATTCAAAAGAGTGAAAAGAAGAAATTGATAAACTTTGAAATTCCCAGTGAGAATGACTTGGTTTCGAGGTTTTTCAGTCAGCCAATGGAAGGAACGAAGGACAGCTCTTCAAGACGACATAACAACGGTCGTGACGATACTGAGGATGGAACACAAACTATGTTCTGAAACTAGTTTATAGTCAAATAAGAAGAACAATATGAGGTGAGTGATAAAAAATTCTACCTAAATGAGTGATTGAATTTTACCTAAATAAAAAAATATATAAGAAGAAAACCATAGTATTATCAAAATATCAAAAATGGTGCTAACCTTCAAAGTGATTTTGTTTTCAGTTTTTTGTTTTCTATCGTGTTTACCTCTAAGATGTTCTGTTACTAGCTCATTCAAAACTTCATGTGGCTCCTTATCCATTACCTGTAAAACATTAGACCAAACAGAACAACTTCATTAATATTCAGTGACAATGTACTAAATTAATCTGACACCTTTAGTCTTTAGATTATTTGATACAGATTTATTTCTAAAATTAATCTGACAAGGTAAGTGACAATCATTGACATGCCAAAACTTACCTTAAAACATCTTCCAGAGAAGAGTTGTGATGTACAAAGGCCATGACCAAAAAATTATCTGCCTGATGTTTATTATTAATTTAATACTCGTACTTCTCACCGAAGGATAAAATATATTTGAAGAGAAAAATTTTTCTCTATCATTCAGTGAGAAGTGTTAAATTAATAATAAAAACATCAATAGAAGCCCTACTGGCTTCATAAAGCAGTGTTAAATTCCCAATAAATGTCTTCATAACTAAGAAACCACCATTTGTAAAGATAGCCCTCAGGGGTCCTCGTCTAGGGGATATGTGGATGGCGACCACAAGGTGCCCAAGCTGTGCAAAACATTTCTTCCACTTACTTGTGTTTTGCACTCTTTTAACTTTACTATCTAACCTCTCTTGGTTAACTCTTGTTTTTTTCGACCCCGACGCTATTAGGGCATCCGAGGGCTAGGGAGTCCTTCCTTTCTTCCATTTCTTCTTTCCTTTATTTTCTTTTCTTCTCCAGAAAGCCTGACCAGAGGCTATAAGATGGCAGCCCCATCACTGGTCTTGCCTTCCTTTGGCCAGCAACCAATCGAAGGGACTATTATTATGCTTTCAAGTCTTATATGAGAATTTCCCATAAATTAACTATAGGATCGTAACAGGCCTTGGCCTAATACTTGAAAGGAAGAAGAAGAAGAACCAAAGGTATCAAAGCATTTGGCATGAGGGAATTACAACATATATAAGAGAAAAATTTAAGTCTAGATCGCAACTCGCCTCGGTAGCTCAGTTGGTAGAGCATTTGGCCCGGAAAGTCAAAGGTCCTGGGTTCGAGTCTCGGTCTAGGCGAAAATTTTTCTCTTCAAATATAATTATCTGCCTTTTTAACTGCAAGGTAATAAAATCCAATGCCAAATCTCTGCTTTGAACTATGTGGAAATAATACAACTCCCGTAATGGTAGACTGGAATACCCTCACTCCCCGCTGACCGTGCCATGTCCCACCTGACTCCACTCCACTCTTAACTCATGCAAGGACATACATCTGCTGTATACAGTGAGTTGACTTTGCTGGATTCTGGCTTTCATTTCTGTGTCTTGCAGTTATAAATGGCAGATAATTTTTTGGGACATGGCCTTGCTACATCATAACATTTCACTGAAAAAAAAATTTCGAGGTAGGTTTCGGTATGCAATGGTTGACAGTTCCCTTGTGAGTAGCGATGTAATAAAAAACTTTACCTGTAATGAAGCATAGTATTTAGCCCACCAATCAAAACTTTCATCTTCCTCAATCTCTTCAAAACGTAATTTATTCTCTGTTTTCTTCTTTAATTCTTTCTCGTTATTATTTCTAACTTTCGTATTTCCATCAGACTTTGACAAAGGATAAAAAATCTTCTTGAGATTTTGCTTGGCAAATTCTCGAATTGAATCATATCCTGTAATCTGCCAATTAAATAAATGAACAATAGAATATTATTAATAGTGAGTGGAGAACATATTTTAATCGAAACAATTGGATAAACCGTTGGAATTGGCAATTTGGGAAATGATATTCATTCAGAAGAATAAATATCGATCTATGAATTTCGATATTCCGGTGGATAAAAATTGAATTACAAAGTTTATAATCCCAACGAAAGATGGCAGCACAAGAGGTGATGTCACTGAAGAAATCAACAATCACGGAATTTCATCAGTGGATGCCATGACTGAAGAAGGACATGATATTGTCTGAAACCGTCAGTATCAAAGAAGTTTGAAAACGTATGAGGTGAGTCGATTAAAATATGTTCTCCACTCACTATTAATGATATAACCTCATAATGTTTACTTCCCAATATTAATTTAAATATAATATAATATTATTTATATTCAAACACAAAAAAAGACTTAAGGAATATACTACTCTACAAAATTGCAAAGAAAAGAAAAAACACAAGAAAATTACTTACCATCCTGAAATGCATAGAAAATTTCAAAAAAATTTTGACAAATACAACATTTCTTTGGCACCAATAAATAAATTTAGTCTGGGTAATCTTCTAAGTACCAATAAAAAAGTCAATGTTCCAGACAGTAAGAAATCTGGAATTTATCAAATAAATTGTGAAGATTGCAATAAAGTTTATATAGGAAAAACAAAAAGGAATTTGGAAATTCGGACAAAAGAACATTTCAGAAATATTAAAAATTGTGAAATTGAAAAATCTGCAATTGCTGCACATAGTTTATTAGAACATCATAAAATTGGAAGAGAAGCTAAACTTTTAAAACAAGTAGAGAAACCTTTGGAATTGACAGTTTGGGAAAAAATATACATTCAGAAAAACAAAAATAGATCAATGAATTTTGATATCCCTAACGAAATTACATTTCGAAGTTCATAAATTCAACCATAGATGGCAGCACTGAAGATGGCGACAATAGAATAGTTGATGGCCGAAGAATTTCGTCAGTCGGAGTTATGGCTGAAGATGAACATGACTATGTTTGAAATCGTGATATCATGGAAACATGAATCCTATGAGGTGAGTTGTTTAAACAATATGTTCTCCGATGAATTTGAATGAATATACCTCATAATGTTTACTTTCCAACATTAATTTAATATATGTTATTGATTTTTCATATAAATGGATCTAGAATACGTTACTTACTGCACCAAGAGTGCCTTTTTTTGTAAAGGTTTCAAGAAGAGGAGTTGTCTCTGAGTCATTTCGAAAAACGTTTTCCTCAACACCAAAATCTGAAAAAAATTATATACCATATGATGATTTTGAAGAAGATTTTCGGGTTGTAGGCCATGGTCGTGAGGTTTGTAGTTCCCCAATGTTTTGCCAGACACATTGTTGGCTTATTCAATTTGGCAGTGCTTAAATTACTGTCAGGTTACTGCTTATACTTAAAAAAAATGTTTTCTTCACATTTGAATATACCATTATTTCAATGTTTTTATTATTAATTTCATACATCTCAATGATGGATAAATCATATTTGAAGACAAAAACTATACACTCAGACTGGGACTTGAACCCAGGAGCACTTGGTCTAGAGAACCAAGGGTCCCGGGTTCAAGTCCTGGTCTGAGCATATAATTTTTCTCTTCAAATATAATACCATTATTTAATAATGATGGATATAAAATTGATAATTATGTCTGTAAAAATTTGAGGGAAAAAACTTATCTTACACGTTAATAAAATTTGTATTTCTTGGAATTCATATTGACCATATAACTTAAAATCTATGGGGAGACCATATTTGAGCATGAGAAGGACAGAAAATATTACCTCTATGCTATGAACTGTGTTGCAACCATTTCCCTTTACAAGACTGCATGGAGAAAGCAGATATGGCAGTTAAAAAAAGATGGAATCCGTAAACAGTGTTTAAAAATGCATTATGATAATTTTGCGAATAGAACAAAAAACATTTCCAGAAATTATAGAAAATTTTAAATTTCAGTGTTATTTCGCATTATCGTAGGATTTTGTGTTATTTCACGATTTTGTAAATGCTTTTTTTTTTTGAGGTTATGGGAAGTGGAATTAAGAAATGGTACAGGAAAATTACAAAATTAGAGCATTTTGCGTTATTGCAACTCGCAAATTTCACGGATCTCTACTAATAACCCTAACATATTAAAGAGAGATGTTAAGTAAAACATTAACTTGCAAAGCTCAGAATTCTAACCATTGGTACATTGAGTCCAATGTTGTTTGTGTATTATTAATTGTTACAAAATTAGTTATAAAATTTTCTTACCATTGTGGGGTGGTGGAAAAACCACAGATCGTAATTTGGCTATATGTTCCTCATGTGTGTCCAGATTTACTAAGAACTTCGCAACAGACTGTTGAATATGGGTTCCAACATACTTAGAACGTCCAAAACTATGCTGTTCATTTATTGTGAATGTCAGAGGTGGATGGTAAATAGCCTGTTTGGGTAATTGCTGTTCAACAAAAGATAATACATCACTAAAAGTAACAATAAAAGCAAGTTTTTTATATTTAAAGAGAACATTTACATTTAAACCTTTATCTACGACATTATTCTGTATAGTAATGGATATGGTCTTAAAACAACTTGATCTAAGAGGAAATATTTCAACAAGACTAAAACAATGTCTTGCATATGCTGATGATGTAATAATAACAGCAAGAACAAAAAATTCCCTACTGGAAACCTTTGACAAATTGAAAAATGAAAGTATAAAATATGGGCTTGTAATCAATCTAAATAAAAACAAAATATTTTAAGATGTATGAGAAATAAAACAAATTTGACTGAACTAACTATAAATAGTGACTGTATTGATCAAATTAACTCCTTTAAGTACCTAGGCACAATACTAAACGATAATAATACTAAATAATTAATTGAGTTGGTGTTTACTTGATGAAAATCCATATTCATTAATTAAATAAAAATAAAACTACGTTTTATTTTTATTTAATTGATAATAATACTGTTGAAGAGAAATCAAAACAAGAATATCGCAAGGGAATGAAGCATATTTTGCTAATTTCGATATATTCAAAAGCAAATTAATATAAAAAAATGTTAAATTCAAATTATATACAGCAATAATAAGACCAATCATATGTTATGGAGCTGAAACCTGGGTACTAAAAGAAGCAGATAAATTAAGACTATTAACGTTTGAGAGGAAAATATTTAGAAGAGTGCTAGGTCCAGTAAAGGAAAATGGAACTTGGAGGTTGAGAAGGAATGACGAATTATACCTCAAGAATAATAAAGAAAATATAGTTAGTTTCATCAAATCCAAAAGATTACAATGGTTTGGACATACACTAAGAATGCCAAAGGGAAGATTGCCGAATGATATTTTAAATTGGAAGCCACAGGGAACAAGACCAAGGGGAAGACCCAAGGATCGATGGGAAGATGACGTAATTGAAGATTTGAGAGAGATGGGGATTTTTTATTTGAAATCCACTGCACAAGATAGGAAGAAGTGGCGTAAACTGGTTGAGAAGACCAAGACATTCCACTGGAAGTCGTAGAGCCTGACGAAGAAGAAGATTTATATTTAAACTGGGATTTTTCTTAAATTTGTCACTCAGTGAAAAGTGAAAAATTCACAATAAAACATCGAAAATACAGCTTTAGTCATAAAAGTAGTGTTAAATCCTATTCGAAGTCTTCTTAAGAAGAAACCGTCAGATGGCATGTGGAAAGAAGGTTCATTGCCTTCGGCATTAAATTGAGAAGTCTAAGTAGCTCAATTGTAGAGTACGGGTGTATAAAACCAGAGATCGTGGATTCAAATCTCAGTTTAAGCATAATTTTTTCTTTACTTCCCAACATTAATTTCAATATAAATTTTTCTCTTCAGATATAATTTTTCATTCAGTCAAAAGTGATAAATTTAATATAAAAATAGAATTATCATGTTATACAGAAAATATAAAAAATGGAATTATCATGTCTATTTCTAATATATTTTTATATACAGGAATTGACTAACTAGTATCTCAGAGGTATTAAGGTTGATTCCACATTTTTTTAATTATATTGTCAGCCTCATGAGACACTGAATAGCTACTTATATTTAGAAATAAAGAAATCCAGTTAAGAAAATTGAAAGTAAGGTTTAGGAATTGCATCATGTCAATATTCAACTCCCTGCATTGTCTAATATTCAATGATAGTTAACATTAATAAGATTCATGATAAAGTTCCGTTGAGGTATTATTCAAAATTAAAATGGAAAATTATGAAATATTTGACGATTTTATTATTAATTTAACACTTCTCATTGAAGGATAAATTATATTTGAAGAGAAAAATTTTCGCCTAGACCGGGACTCGAACCCGGGACCCTTGGCTTTCCGGGCCAAGTGCTCTACCAACTGAGCTACCGAGGCGAGTTACGATCTAGACGCAAATTTTTCTCTTATGTACGTTGTAATTCCCTAACGCCAAATGCTTGAAACCATAGCTTCTATCTTGCAAATGGCGGCTTCTTAGTTAAGAAGACATTTATTGGGAATTTAACACTACTTTATAGCCAGTAGGGCTTCTATTGACGATTTTATTATTAATTTAACACTTCTCATTGAAGGATAAATTATATTTGAAGAGAAAAATTTTCGCCTAGACCGGGACTCGAACCCGGGACCCTTGGCTTCCGGGCCAAGTGCTCTACCAACTGAGCTACCGAGGCGAGTTACGATCTAGACGCAAATTTTTCTCTTATGTACGTTGTAATTCCCTAACGCCAAATGCTTGAAACCATAGCTTCTATCTTGCAAATGGCGGCTTCTTAGTTAAGAAGACATTTATTGGGAATTTAACACTACTTTATAGCCAGTAGGGCTTCTATTGACGATTTAATTATTAATTTAACACTTCTCATTGCAGGATAAATTATATTTGAAGAGAAAAATTTTCGCCTAGACCGGGACTCGAACCCGGGACCCTTGGCTTTCCGGGCCAAGTGCTCTACCAACTGAGCTACCGAGGCGAGTTACGATCTAGACGCAAATTTTTCTCTTATGTACGTTGTAATTCCCTAACGCCAAATGCTTGAAACCATAGCTTCTATCTTGCAAATGGCGGCTTCTTAGTTAAGAAGACATTTATTGGGAATTTAACACTACTTTATAGCCAGTAGGGCTTCTATTGACGATTTTATTATTAATTTAACACTTCTCATTGAAGGATAAATTATATTTGAAGAGAAAAATTTTCGCCTAGACCGGGACTCGAACCCGGGACCCTTGGCTTTCCGGGCCAAGTGCTCTACCAACTGAGCTACCGAGGCGAGTTACGATCTAGACGCAAATTTTTCTCTTATGTACGTTGTAATTCCCTAACGCCAAATGCTTGAAACCATAGCTTCTATCTTGCAAATGGCGGCTTCTTAGTTAAGAAGACATTTATTGGGAATTTAACACTACTTTATAGCCAGTAGGGCTTCTATTGACGATTTTATTATTAATTTAACACTTCTCATTGAAGGATAAATTATATGAAATATTTACCTAAAGGTTCATCTCCTCAACTTTATTAGTTATTTATCTGTAGCGCTTTTGGGACTAGGAATCCTGCTGATGATGGGACTAGTCCTGAAAACGCTACAGATAAATAACCAATAAAGTTGAGGAGACGGACCTTTAGGTAAATATTTCATAAGTTATGTAGGTAGGAAATAACACTATGAGGTTTATTAAAATGTTCTCCGATGAATTTTAATGATTATACCTCATAATGTTTACTTCACAACATTAATTTAATATAACTATGAGGTCACTGTGAACATGAACAGCATTGAGAATGTTACAAACAGTGACGAAATCTAGATATGCAAGGGAGTTAAGAAGTATGAGGTGAGTCAAGAAACAACTAAAGGAAAAAAAAATTGATAATTTTACATTTTCATTTATTCAATGATAGCAAACATTTCAGTTAGCCTTGCCCTTTTGGAGCTTTTGTACATAAATTTCATTGTATTTTTGTAGTAGTAGTACTTTATTTAATGATAAAATAAGCCATTAGTATTTCAAGCAAAGTTGGGAAAGAAAGGGCCAACAAATCTTCATCAGAAGCTTCTTATTTCAACCTTGAGATTCTTTCTGAGTCATAAATCGTATTATATGGGAACCAACATTTAGGGTCGCATGCAAATACATTAGTCTCTACTCAAATTACTTCCAATCACTGGTGAGCTGACTCACCGTGAGCAAGTGCAAAGATCGAATTAGCTACCCACTAACTGGTCATGCATGAAAGTCGTCGTTTTCGTAATATTGGCAAGAAATTACCCAGAATTCTCAGTGATAAAATCACTTCCGTTATTTTTGTCTGCTAGAGGAATGCATTTTTACACTTGTGTCCCACAAATAATACCATATACAACGACGTCTGCATCACACAATATTACGCCGATTCTCCTGTTCTTCCAGTTGAATTCTTTGGTAGACTCTATCAAATTCCTCTTCTCCGCATATACCGAAAACATGATCGAAGTCTTCAAGGTCCGACATCTTGGATAAAGCAGCAAGGTACGCGGCAAAGTTTCAAACTACATCGGTTACCATTGGTTCCCTTCGGGATTCTCACGATTCATCTCTCTCTTAAGTTACCTCGTCAGGTAGCTTACGAATTTCAACAATTATTATCGCATGAATAGATTTCTGAGTAAGCAAAATCGTATTAGGATATAACTTTCTCAGCAGAGAATGCCTTTTACGGTCTAATGCATTCATAGATTCGACCCTTAGGTCCTTTCTGAAAGAAGCTATTTTCAGAATTCTTATGTCATGAAAAAAATCCATTAATCGTGTCATCAGCTACAGCTGGATATGTAATGAAGAATGAATGAAAAATCCATTAAGGCTGCAAAGGGTTATTGTTTTTAACAGGGAGGAGATCCTCTGATTCTTTCTAGATTGAAAGTTTACACCAACCAACCTGGATGATAATCCAGCATCCAATCCCTACCTTCTCATGATGCAGCTGATAACATATTTTTTAATGCAATATAACCAAAGGATGGGCTTACCCACCAATTAGCACTGGCCAGCTTGGTGGGTTATAGACCAATCTGGTATTACTTCCTTTTCTAGTACCAGACCCCTCTTTTTACTTTCCTATCCAGTCTCCTTTGCCTGACCTCTTGTTTTCTTCGACCCTGATGGTATTAGAGTATTCAAGGCCGAAGAGTTCATTTCTGTCTTTCCTATATCTCTTTCTTTTAACCTCGAGGACATTCACCTTGAATGCCCACATAAGCTGCAAGTTCAAATGCAGCCCCATTGCAACTTATAGCATAAGTATACAATGGATTCATGTCATCAACTATGGCTGGATACATACAGAGTGTAACAGGACCTTACCGACAAAATGATACAGATGATAGGCCATGCAAAAAGTATCATTTTTTTGTGAAGGAACATATCACATCATTTATGAGTTATGTGCAGATGAAGGTGTTCACCCATAAGGGTCGAAATTGAATATAAACAATTGCACACGTATCATTTTATTGAAAAAATACATGTTTTCACAATAAGTGTTTTGACAATGTCAAAAAGGAATCCTGCCATGATCGGCAGTGCCGGCTGATCATTGCTGTGACGATATCAAACATGCAATGAGGCACAGGGTCGACTGTTTGAACACTTATTGTAAAAAATGTCTTTTTCAATAAAATGGTATGTGTAAAATTGTTCGTATTCAATTCTGACCATCCCCCCTGGTGAACACCTTCATCTGCACATAACTCATAAACGACGTGTTTGTGACTATGTTCCTTCACAAAATTATTCTCTCTGCATGGCCTAGTGTTTTTTCATTACTTAATAAAAATATATTTAAGATTTGTTAATATACACTGCTCAAAACAATTAGAGGAACACTATGAAATATGCAAATATTTTTTCATTGCATAAGGGTACAAACATGAAATTAATATAGTACATTATTTGTGGTAATTTATTTATTTATTTATTGCTCATGTCAGTAAAAACAAATGAATAACGCTGACAATTAACTTTTCAAATAATTCCGCTATGTAAGCAATTCAATCTTGTGCCTATTTTTCAAAGTTAAACACTTGTTATATAGAGTTAGTATTGTGTATGGCCTCCACGACATTCGATGACACTTTGGCACCTTCGTGGCATGCTCCCAATAAGATTCTGGATTTCCTATTGCGGTATATTCTCCCATTCCTCCTTCAGAGCATCTCCAAGTTGCTGCAGAGTTTGTGGAGCTTGATGTCGGTTCCTGACCTTCCTGTCTAGAAGATCCCATAAGTGTTCAATAGGGTTGAGGTCTGGGCTGACCGCTGGCCACTCCATTACCTCAATTTCATTCCTCCTCAGGAAATCCCTGGTGACAGCCGTAGAATGTGCCCTGGCATTATCCTGCATAAACAGAAATCCAGGGCCTACTCCAATGGCAGCAGGTACTACATGCTCTTCCAGAACGTGCTCGATATACCGGACAGCATTCAGTCGCTGGGGAACAAGTACAAGGTCCGTACGATTGTTGTACATAACTCCAGCCCACACCATTATGGAACCTCCTCTGAATATATCAATTTCCTGTACAGCCTCTGCAGAAAATCTTTCTCCTGGCCGTCTCCACACCCTCAATCGACCATCACAACGTGTAAGACGATACCTGGATTTGTCCGAGAAGAGCACAGACTACCACTGGTTCAGGTTCCAATCACCATGATTTTCAGCATACGTACGTCTTGCTGCCTTATGCCCATTTGTTAAGCATGGTTTTTTAACGGGCCTTTTTGGACGAATATTCTCTTTCCTTAATCTGTTCCTTATGGTTTGGTCTGAAACCCGGATTCCGGAAGCCATATGAAGGTCATTCTGCAGGTCTTTTGCAGTTTTTGTACACTGTCGAAGAGCAGAAAGAACAACGTATCTGACATCCTGGGGGCTTGTTTTAAATTTACGGCCCTGGCTACGTCTTCTACAATACTGACCTGTCTCTCTGTGCCTGTTGCGTAACCTGGACACCACGGAAGGAGAAACCCCAAGCTCTCTAGCCACTTGTCGCAGAGATTGACCTTGTCGTGAAAGATGTAGAGCATGATACACTTCAAACTCATTTAAATGCCTCATTTTGTTAGAGACTTCAATAAACAAGGCAATAATCAACATTCGTCACTATAGCAACATCAGGAAGCTTACCAATTAGAAGTGGCCAGTGCCTTCCAAAATAAAAAAAATCTCTATATTTGTTATTTGAGGTAATTTCTCTGTATTTAGGCCATGGATCTTTAAAATTAGTATCCAATGATAAAATTAATAATTCAATTTACATATTGTCCAACATTCAGCATCACAGCTTTAAAAAACAATTACTTATTCAATTTATTACAAGTGTTCCTCTAATTGTTTTGAGCAGTGTATTTACCTAATGCCTTGTATAATAAGCGATAGATTAATTCATTATAGTTTATTACTTTCTTTGTATTTTTTCTTTCTTTTCTTTTTATGTATAGTAGATTCGAGCTGTTATTCCTCTCTGTATTCATTCTATCATTAATTTAATTTTAATTGTATTTAATTTTACTGTATTATTAGACATTATTTTCATTATTATTCAATTTGACATAATTAATTAATAGTGAGTGTAGAATATATTTTTAACGACTCACCTCATATGATTAATTAATTGTTTAATTCTTTAGTATGACTATTATTGTAATTTTTTGTATTTATATGTAACATATGTTTGTCCTGTTAGGTGGAAGAGAAGACCACATGGCCTGAACTCCACCAGGCTAAATAAATCTATTCTATTCTATTCTATTCTATCATCCCTATCATTTTATCGGTGAGGTCCTGTTACACCCTGTATAATGAAGAAGAATAAAAAATCCATTAACCCCAGTTGGGTTTGAAGTGCTAACTTTGGAACAAGTTTTTTTAAGTAAATGGTAAGCCAACATCACAAAAAATATACTGCAGCTAAAAAAATATGAAATGTTATGCATTACCAGATCCAGTAACTGTAAAGGTTGTGTGAAGTTGGGGTTGTGGTTAACATTAGCAAGTATAGTAGAATGAAGCTCCTGGTCATGACATTCTGCAGTCACTTGAGGTTTCTTCACAGTAAACATATTCATTTTCTTCATATCACGAAGCCCCCAAAAAAGTACCTCCATTCTAAAATTAATATAAGACACAAATGTACGAGTCATTTGAAACAACTTTATTATAAATATGATGATATTATAAACACTCAACACTTTTAAAATCCATGATAATCACCATTGAGGTTATGAAACAAAATGTTAAAAATCTTAAAATTGGTACCTGATACATCTATTAAAATCAACTTCTGTTTAAAAGTTTTGTCAAATAATTAAAACATGATTCTGAAAGGTCTACAAGATTTAACTACTTGACATAGTTTTTTGGTGGGTGGAAATTTTTCTCTTCAAATATTATTTATCCTTCAGTGAGAAGTGTTAAATGAATAATAAAAACATCAATAGAAGCCCTACTGGCTTTATAAAGTAGTGTTAAATTCCGAATTAATATCTTCTTAACTAAGAGGCTGCCATATGCAAAGATAGAAGCAACGGTTTCAAAGCATTTGGCGCGAGGGAATTGCAACGTATAAAGAGAAAAATTTGCATCTAGATCGCAACTCACCTTGGTAGCTCAGTTGGTAGAGCATTTGGCCCAGTAAGCAAAAGGTCCCAGGTTCGAGTCTCGATCTGGGCAAAAATTTTTCTCTTCAAATATAATTTATCCTTCAGTGAGAAGTGTTAAATTAATAATAAAAACATCAATAGAAGCCCTACTGGCTTTATAAAGTAGTGTTAAATTCCCAATTAATGTCTTCTTAACTAAGAGGCTGCCATATGCAAAGATAGAAGCAACGGTTTTAAAGCATTTGGCACAAAGGAATTACAACATATAAAGAGAAAAATTTGCATCTAGATCGCAACTTGCCTCGGTAGCTCAGTTGGTAGAGCATTTTGCCCAGAAAGCCAAAGGTCCCAGGTTCAAGTCTCGGTCTGGGCAAAAATTTTTCTCTTCAAATATAATTTATCCTTCAGTGAGAAGTGTTAAATGAATAATAAAAACATTTAGGATTTTTACCTGTGGTTAACTATATGAGGTTTAATTTCTTCTGGTAATCTGTATATTACTACTTTATTCTTCAAATCTTGAATTAATTCTGGGCCTTTAAATATTTCCGATTTCTGAAAAACATTCATATTACAGACAGTATTACTTTACTCACAGTTGTTAAAGAATTAATAAAAAAAAGAAATTAAATTGCATTCATTTTAATTGAAACACGATATGTTCTATAGTGAAAACAAATTTATTTTGTGATCTACTCATGCATTATGTATTTATGAGACATCATTATTATTACTGTTTCTGTTATTGGGATGATAAGACCCTATAGACTTTTATAATTTTATAAGTTTGATTAGTTGGATTATTATTTTAACTTTGGGAATTATTTTGTTGGGGCGATGGAGAGATAAAATTAACTCTTTTTTTTTATATACACGGATTTGTGGTTGGTTGACCCAGGAGTTATGATTAAAAGACTAAATTACCTTAGGGATAACAGCGTAATTTTAATTGAGAGTTCATATCAACATTAAAGATTGCGACCTCGATGTTGGATTAAGAACATTATTAGGTGTAGCAGCTTAAATAATAGGTCTGTTCGACCTTTAAATTCTTACATGATCTGAGTTCAGACCGGTGTGAGCCAGGTTGGTTTCTATCTATTAAATTTTATAATACTTTAGTACGAAAGGACCAAGTATAAAAAATAATTTTTAATTATTGAATATTATTAACTATTTTGGCAGATAAGTGCCTCAGAGTTAGAATCTGGTTATGTAAGTTACTTACAGATAGTATTGGAATTATTTATAAAATTTATTATTAGCTTGATTTTATTAATTTGCGTTTTAGTGGGGTTAGCTTTCTTAACTTTATTAGAACGTAAGGTTTTAGGCTAAGTTCATATCCGTAAGGGGCCTGATAAGGTCAGATTTATTATTATCATTAATTACTATTTTTAGATGATTACATACATTCATGTATTTTATGTCTTTCAGGTTAAATGGCCATCGTCTGGTTTTATTAACACTCAACATTTCGTCTACTATTGCGGTAGACATCCTCAGGAGATTCTGCATGCTCTATGACCTCCTAACACTTCACATGTCCTCTGCAGACTGGCTGTACGTTGGAAATTGTGTCCTTATTTATAGTTGAGTATTGTGTGGTGATGTTTTCTATACGGTCCGTTAACTTGGAGCTATTTTTTGATTGGTTGTCACTGGTGTAAGTCATAGGTTTTATTCTCGTGTTATATAATGCCGGAATCCAAATTTTATTAATCTTCATAGTTTCTTCTTTCTTGTTAAAGGAATTTTTGTGTTTGTAAATTTCAATAGCCTCTCTGAAACAAACTGAAAAATCATCTGTAGTGGAACATTTAGTGAATAACAAAGAAAATGCCATAAAATTTGAAGAAACACAAGTTTTGTCCAAAACAACAATATTACTACACCAGACTTCACAGAGAGGCTACTGAAATTTATGAACACAAAAATTCCTTTAACAAGAAAGAAGAAACTATGATGAAGATTAATAAAATTTGGATTCCGGCATTATATAATACGAGAATAAAACCTATGACTTACGCCAGTGACAACCAATCAAAAAATAGCTCCAAGGTAACGGACCGTATAGAAAACATCACCACACAATACTCAACTATAAATAAGGACACGATTTCCAACACACAGCCAGTCTGCAGATGACATTTGAAGTGTTAGGAGGTCATAGAGCACGCAGAATCTCCTGAGGATGTCTACCGCAGTAGTAGACGAAATGTTGAGTGTTAATAAAACCAGACCACGGCCATTTAGCCCAAAAGACATAAAATACATGAATCAAAACACCTGCCGTGAAAGTCTACAATTTTACATATTACATACATTCATAGTTCATCATCAACATCAACAATCACGGATTAAGCCCATGTGGCTTGTTCCGGTCTCATAGATTCTCATTCAAAGGTTTGATCCATCTCTTCTTCAGTCTACCAACATTCCTGCGTCCTTTTGGTTTGTATTTAAGTATAATTTTGGGAATGTGATCATCTTCCATTCTTTGAACATGTTCTTTCCAGTTTTTTCTAGATTCTTTTATTCTTTAAGGTAGAATATGTCTTTTATTCTATCTAATTCATAGTTAAATATGGGAAATAACATTACGAGGTTCTTAATTTATGATTACATACATGTCTATTTTTAATACAAAAATCAAGCCCTGAAGAAAGAACCAGCTATCTGGATAAAAAACAAGATGGGGTAAGTGTAAATCTGGGGTATGTGTAACCTAGCTCAGTATTTTCATGTTCTTATACTACCATGTAGTGACAACTGTTGTCATTACATGGTTCAAAATTTGCACACAAGATTAAATTTTTTATTCAAGTTCTTTTCGAGATAATATACAATTAATGAGATGTCTGCTAATTGTGATTAATGAGACTGTGATGGAATTTTCAAATCAGAATTGTGTTAAGTAACTCTGGGACAAATGATGAATGTGTTATATGAAATTATGTCAGTTTTTATGGGTCTTTGAGGGGAGAAGGTACCTTGTATCTCCGCCATGTTAAATGTTCTAATTTCAATGTTCCTTTTCAGTAGAACTGTTAACAGTAGAACATTAATTTTTTTCTCACATATATATATATATATATATATATATATACACTATTTGGCAATAAAATGACATTTTTTCCAGAACACAGCATTAAAAATGAAACAGTAAGAATTTTTAAAAACAATGCTATATTTTGGTGCATTTTGAAAAGGAAAATAATTTTTTTTGTGCATTTTGAAAAGGAAAATAATTTTTGGTGCCCTTAATAATAATATTAAAATGCTGAAAAAATGCCAGATTATGCCTAAGTACCAGACAAATAGCCTGTGAAAATTTCATTTTTCTGGGATGAATAGTTTCAGAAGAAAGGAACATAAGGCTCGCAAAAACAAAAATAGCGGGAAATTGAATTTAAAGTTTTACACTACTCACAGTGCTACCCTGCAGCATGTCCTTTAAATCCACACTTAGGACCTTTAAATAAGTTTGTGATACAAAACCAATTTATATTCATATACAACACACTTCAAGGTATGAATATGAGTGAAAAAACAAAAATTCAAATTTTGCCCATTTATAAGATATCTTCTCCCTTGCTGTTATATAGTTTTAAAACATAATAACAGATTAGAATTAATGAAAGAGTATAGTAACTATACTTTTGAAACTGGTATCATGAAAACACACAACTTTATGAGGTGAGGTGTTGCAATTTCTCCAACTCATTCATTAATGTAAATACCTCATAGTGTTACCTCTCACTTTAATTTTTATTAAACAGATTAGAATTTACTATCATGGTGCATTCTTGCCCCCAGCTATTCCCAACATGGGGGAAGTGTGTACCAACATTGCTGGAACACGTGTATACCATAGATTACATTCACCTCAACTAATATTCTTTATCATTTATTCACAAACTATTATTATATGATACCTGAAGTAATTCAAAAGTTGCTAATATCTCTCCTGTGATTTTGTTGCCAATATGAAGCTGGTACCATTGCAGCTGAGGTATGTAGTAAGTCTGCTCTGCTAATTTCATATGTGGTCTGGCTGTAGTGCGTCCAACTAGCTCAGTCCTGGATTGAAGTAATGACTGTAATAATAACAATAATTTTTTTTTAATTCAAGATTGTTTTCTATTATTTACACAGGTATCCTCAACCAAAATATACAATTTGGTTTTTTAGCATTATTTTTTTTACAATGTATAAGGAGGTGGACCATACCAATCAACGCCCCAACCTAGAGGACCAGAGACTTTTCCTGGAGTCTACCATATAACAGTTGCTTTCACTGCAGCTAAGAGTCTGATCCATCCTTTATTGTCTCATCCGCCATCTGTACCATACCGTAGGTCTCCTACTCTGCTACATCCGCTATTGGGGTCTTCACTGTAACACTGGCTAGGGACCCTTATAAGGTAGTATCAGTCAGGCGAGCTGAACCAAGGTTTTTTAATGAGATGTTACTCCTCCCCCTCTTCTTTTCTCATCCGGACTTGGGACTGGATAATAATAATAATAATAATAATAATAATAATAATAATAATAATAATAATAATAATAATAATAATAATAATAATAATAATAATAATAATAATAATTCATTCAATCATTTTGAGAATTTTCCTGATCATTGAGGGTTTTCTCCAACCAATCTTAGTAATTAACATGCATTAAAATAAATAAATAAATATAAATGACTACAGACTTATAGACTATCAGTTTGCAACAAACATTCACAAATTTCCCTTAATTAAAGTTCTCCATCGTTCTCTGTCCTCTGTGTCTTTATCTATTACACCAAATTTCCTCATTGAATTTTTAATATTATTCTTCCTCCCAAGCCAGGTAGAAAAAGGGTGAGGGAGAGGAGTACCAACCTCGTTAAAAAGCCAGGGTTCAGTATGCTCGGCTGATAGTATCCTGTGAGAGCCCCAGCCTAGGGTTACAGGTACTGCTGCCTTGTAGTTTGATGTTGGTTCATCAAAGGCTAGAGGAAGACAACCTTGATCAAAAATCACCCGATCCTTCAGGTTAGAGGTTGATGTGTGGATCAGCTCCTCGCTCATCGTAAAAAATATTAAAATGCTAAAAAACCGAATCTTAAGCCTCAGAAACAATGTATTTATGGATAATAATAATAATTAATAATAATAATAATAATAATAACTATTTTATTACTTTTTTTCTTAAAACAAATCAAATATAGACAGAAAATTATTTTTAACAATACATATAAACTTACTGAATCCATGTCATAAACTTCCATTACAATAATAGGGGGCTGTGATTTAAGAGTTTGTGGTATTCCTGGTAATATAACTTCTTCCACAATCAGGGTTTGATCCCATATTGGGTTCAGTGATGCTTTCTCAATCTGAAAAGCACAATTATGTCTGTTTGTGTATTGGTAAAATTATTCTTACTTATTTTAGGAATTCTCACTATGAGGTATATTCTACCTTAATAAAATTATTCTAATTATATTTGAAGAGAAAAATATATACTCACAGAGGTATTTGAACCCAGGACCTTTTGCATTCTAAGTGAACGCTCTACAAACTGAGCTACATGAGTAACTCCAATCTAAATGAAAATTTCTCTCTTTTATTACTGTTAATTCCCACGCACCAAATTCTATGAAGCCATTGCTTATATTTTTCTCTTCAAATATAATTTATCCATCATTGAGATGTATGAAACGAATAATAAAAACATTGAAAGAAGCCGTACTGGCTTTATAACGTAATGTAAAATTCCCAGTTAAAGTCTTCTTAATAAAGAAGACCACCATTTGCAAGATAGAAGGAATGGCTTCATAGCATTTGGTGCAGGGGAATTAACAGCGTATAAAAGAGAAATTTGCATTTAGATTGGAGTTTCCCAGGTAGCTCGGTTGGTAGAGTATTCGCATAGAGTGTGAAAGAGTTCTAGGTTCAAACCCTAGTCTGAGCATATATTTTTCTCTTCAAATATAAAACAAGTTTGCATTACCTTGTTTTTCATAAAATATAACTACTTTGATATTATATTATTAGATGTAATAAGTAAATTATTGGAGAATCATAAAATTAAAAAAGAATCCCAACTTTTAAAACATTTGGAAAAACCTTTAGATTTGACAATTTGGGAGACGATATATATTCAGAAGAACACATTTAGATCCATGAATTTCGAGATTCCTGATAAACATGACCTCATCTCAAAGTTCATCAAATCAACACCAGGTGGCAACATTATTGATGGAGATTCCAACGAAAAATCCGGTAGTCATAATGTCAGTTGAAAATGAGAGAGATGTTTCTCTTGAAAACTAGTTCCCGTGTTTAAAGAAAACATGAAATATGAGGTAAGATGTAAAAAATGACTCATTAATTTACGTAATAAGTAAATGTTTATTTTTATTTGTGAAATTTTTATCATTTAACTTTAATTGGATTTATCTCAGTTCAGTTACCTTGTGGTTTGGTTCCTTTTTGCAGAATTTCGTCCAATTGTTATAAGGATCCATCCATCCATAGTAATTCTGCTCGAAGGCAGGTCCTTCACTGCAATCATAGCATTTTCATGCTATGCTTGCAGCTTTATTAGGGAATTGTGTAGGTGTGGTAACTTCCCATTGCTTTCCACACTGGTGAAGGATGATGATGATAATGATAATGGTAAGGATGATAATGATAAGGATGATGGCCATATGATTTTGGGGACCGTTTGGGCCTTAAAGTTTTCCTGAAATTTGTCTTACAGGTGAGGAAAAACCCCGATAAAAACCTCACCCAGAAAAACTGCCCCAACCGGGATCGAACCTGGGCCCGCTGCGTGACAAGGCAGCACGCTACCTCGAGACCACAGCGGTGGACGTTATAAGGATAATAGAATAAAATTGAAGTAAATAACTTCTCATACCTGAGTATTCTTACTCCAACCTGTGATAATAACTCTAACAAAAGCATCACACAATGCTGTACTATCTGATCCAGGTTTCAGCCTACCTTGATGAATATATGCCCGAAACTCAAATTTCTATAAGCAAACAAAAATATGAAAATTAATTATAATGGATTCAATGCAAAAAAGTTAATTTTTAATGACTTGTATGACAAATTTACTGTTTTACATAGCTTTTCCTTGTTCTTACCCAAGACATAAAAAAACTGATCAATCCAGTTTGTCCGAGGCTTTTTATGAGATTTGAAAGTAAATAAAAAAAGCCCTATGGAGGATAGGCCTATATAAAACCTGGTTACGTGAGCCAACATGGTGGACTACTTTATTTTATTTACACTTAAATTCATTTGCCTTGACTATTTAACTCGTGCCCCTAATGGGAGTCAATGACCAATCACATTACAATGACTTTTTATTTAAAACCAATCACAGTCATTTTTCACCTCGATTTTATCAGTTTAATTTTATCACTGTAAAATCAAGTTCCTCCTTTTTAACATTCTGAATAGGTCATAGCATTATTTTGCAGTGATCACATGTGGCTACCAGATTGTATATATAGTGTACAAATGTAACCTTATAGCGGTTGCAGGAGATAATATAAAAACATTTGTAGCAATTGATTAAACCACAAGAAAAAGAAACCACTGTTTACACTTTTTTAAACATATTTTTTCCCAGGCAATAACGTTCCAGAAAAATATCCATCCATAGTAATTCTGCCCTAGGGCAGGTATTTCACTGCAATCATAGCATTTTCATGCTATGCTTGCAGCTTTACTAGGGAATTGTAGATGTGGTAACTTCCCATTGCTTTCCACACCGGTGAAGGATGATGATGGTGATGATGATAATGATAAGGATGATGGCCACATATAACTGACATATTTACATCATAGGACATCAGAAATTAATTAATATACAGTTTGATGTGTTTAATTTTTTCTCCACTAGGGTGCATTCTTACAATATTGCGATCCTTTGGCAAGAAATAATATGATCTGGTTGCAGTGATGAACATATGAAACATAACAAACATTATATTTAATTAATGTTGGGAAGTAAACATTATGAGGTATAATCATTAAAATTCATCGGAGAACATATTGTTTAAACAACTCACCTCATAGGATTCATGCTTCCATGATATCGCGATTTCAAACATAATCATGTTCATCGTCAGCCAGTCAGTCGGAGTTATGGCTGACGATGAACATGATTATGTTTGAAATTGCGATATCATGGAAGCATGAATCCTATGAGGTGAGTTATTTAAACAATATGTTCTCCGATGAATTTTAATAACAAACATTTCTCATTTGTTTTCAAACATCGCCATTTACATTAAATGTATAAATATTTAAAAATAACTATAGTTAAATAATAATTTGTGAGTAAACAGCTTAATTTTATTCGTTAAATAGTCCTAACAAATGCCACTCTTGATATCCAAATTCTCTAGATAAATTCACTCCTCACTTCATGAGTCATAAATTTATCGATAATTTGGAAATCACTCGTGGCATTACTTCTGATAATTTAGTGAAATATGCCAGGAAAACAAAGTATAAAAAAGATAATGCTAAAATTTTGTGGTTAAAAGATTTTCCCCATTATTAACATACATGAAAATTGCATACAAAACCAATAATAACTTAAACAATAATTTAATAATAAGATTTTAATTAATATTTAAAGGAATTAATTAAGTCAGATTTTAACCCATTTGCTTCAGGTTTAAATGCTCAATGCATTTTCCCAGAAACTGGATTTAAGTTACCATAAAGTATATTGTCTATTTTCAGACATTCAAAACAAACAAAATATAACGGTATTTGAGATCACAATGAGGGTGAACTCAAAAACACATTCCTGTAATATTCATAAATGTTAATAAAAGATTACCCTGCCAAGGGATGTACAAAATATTGCAAAATATATAAGAGCAGAGTTAAGTGAGTATACCTTGTCTTCTGAGTTGAAGGCCATTTTAACTGCCAGTGAATCTACCTCATCTTTTGAGGCAAATGGGTTAATTAATAAGAATAAATAGACCAAATATCTTAATGACACTGAGCAACAAAAAATAAACTTTTTTTTTTGTCTCAGAAAGAAAAAATGTAATTCTGATAGTATTTTTTCTCTTGAATTCAAATATGATATCGGTTTTTCTCCATCACTCAAGGTTTCCGAGAGACAGGCATTTATAATTTCAAACACTATAATATTTTCTACATTCGTAACTACACAATATTCAAACATTCGGACTCACCTAGAAAGTAAGAAATTACGATTTTCTGCTATATTTTGCTTGTGGAGCATCCCTCTTGATGGTCCAACAATAATCGGCCAGCATATTAGGATTCCATTTGCCTTTTCCATTACTGAAATCTCCTGAGTTAGCTCATTTGGTTTTTATTTTACAATGAACAAATGGACGAAAAAATGTTTATTAAAAGAATAAATATTTAAATCCATTCATTGAAATTGAAATTTAAATAAAAATTGTGGGTGATGGAGAAATTCCGAATACATATTTGAAAACACGATAAAAAACTGCATTAAGTACAACTATTGGTACTCAAGAGACAAAAATCATGTTGACCAGTGTTATTAAATAAACATCTTAATGTTATTATTAATAGTGAGTGGATAAAAATTTAATTACAAAGTTTATAATCCCAACGAAAGATGGCAGCACAAGAGGTGATGTCACTAAAGAAAATCAACAATCACGGAATTTCATCAGTGGACGCCATGACTGATGAAGGACATGATATTGTCTGAAACCGTCGGTATCAAAGAAGTTTGAAAATGTATGAGGTGAGTCGATTAAAATATGTTCTCCACTCACTATTAATGATATAACCTCATAATGTTTACTTCCCGATATTAATTTAAATATATCTTAATGTTACTTCCTAATGTATTTTTTAAATTTACATGCATGTTCAATCATGCTCAAGAATATTAAAATCAACTCACATGTTTCTCAGTGTATCTTATCTCTCTGGGTAGTGTTGGATATTTCTCAAGGCACAAGTGATGAGGTCCAAATCCATCAAGAGTTTCATAACCTGCAGGAAGTGACTTAAAGCATGTATGGGCATGTTTAGAACGTCCTAACCAAAGAACTATATCAATCTTTGCTGGTAATTTTGTACCACCTAAATTGCTTTCCCCTGCCTTTGCTGGTGCCTGCAAAAAAATAATTAATTGTGTTGATGCTAAAAATTATTTAGTAACTTAAATAATTTATTTTTATTTCTTAAAAATGGAAATAGTTTACAATATGTGATGCGAAAAATTTTTCTAAGTTCCAATCATACATCATGTGCATGCACCAACAAACATGAAGCGGTTTACACTATGGACTCACAGGATGCAGCCAACATATATACAATAATTAACGAACCTAAAAGCTAACCTAACGCAATTTAAGTACTCTAACCTGTGAGAGACTAACCTACTGCAAAAAATAAATACAGTAAAACCTGTCTATGAAGGAACAAGGAACATGACGATTCCTTAAATATATTTCCGTCTTGGCAGTTTTCCTTCTTATAAAGGGTTACCAAATTACAAGCTTGAATTTTCTCACGCAGTGTAAGGATTTTACATGCACGCTTTAAAGACATAATGTATTGAACTGAAATACAGACAAAATAGTGTATATAACATCGCACAATTTACACGGCAATACAAAACAACTTTTTTACACAAAAGCGAGAAGAAACTCAACTACAGGAGGACTGAAGAGTTGCCCAATTCCCTTGCAGGTTACGTAAGCAGGCAAGGAAAAGCGAGGGAATCCCCGCTGTCACACATAAGCAATGACAATACATGAAGGTAAAACGATATAATGCAGTAGTGTCATATGTAGAATTTTCACTTGTGGTCATTAATACTGTAATTAGAATGTACTTAAAAATAATTTTCCATCTTACAGAGGTAAAAATTAACTATTGGTACTTTAAAAACCATTCTGTTTCCGCATTATGAAGGTTTTCAGCTTATACAGGATGATTTTACATATAAAATCGTAACCGTCCTGGATATTTTTTCCGTATCCGCAGGTTTCCTTCTTATAAAGGTTCCGGCTAAGACAGGTTTCACTGTAGTAAGTTCTGAAATTCTGAAGTATATGATACAGTTAATTAGTACATACTCTATGTTGGCTGCACTGGAACACGTCTTTGTTGTTTCATAGAATATTTGTTAATCAATATGGCTGCCACATCTTCTTGCTACATATGTAATTAAATATCATAGAAAAAATATTGAAATAATCATTAGAAAAAATTTAAAAATTATTCTAAATGATGGGAAATAATTTGAAAAATAAAACCCTTAGAATAAAATTTGACAGGAGTTTGTGAGGGAATTAAAAAGTTGCATCACAGGTTGTAAAGTTTAGCCCTTAAAAGTAATCATTAATATTTGAATTTTCCTTATTATTTAAAGGAAGTGTCACTATAAGGTTTATTTTAATTCATAAATTTAGTTAAATTTGATAAATCACTTCATAATCGCAGATTTCTTGAAGACTAGTTTCTATACACTATGTATCATTCTCAAGTCTGCTTGTAAAAATATTTAAGGGTACTGGCAGTGTGTGTGATGAGGCACGTCATCGACCACACATATCAGCAGAAACAGTGCAGCAGATTCAAATTGTCAGTGATAGTCCAAATGCATCAACTTGACGCCTTAGTAGAGAATTGAATGTCCCTTGTAATACAGTGTGGAAAATTCTACATTTCATTCTACGAAAATGTCCTTATCACGTCTGCTTGAATTACAGAATCGTATAACAAAAGGAGAAGGCTTTTATGGCTTAAATGTTAAGGTCTACATTTCGTTTCACAGCTGAAAGATGGAGCATGTGTTTTCACCTAGATGGTGGTCATGTAGAAAGACAGAAGAATATGTGTAAAACTTCACAATAAGACTGATTTTTCAATCATTGCCTCCTTCATTGAAATGGATAGTGAATTTATGCAAGAAAAGAATATAGTAGTAGTAGTAGTAGTAGTGGTAGTAGTAGTAGTCTAATGCCCATTAGCTTGGATGTGTTCCATTTGCTTTCTTGCTTCCCAATAGAGTCCTGCCAGAGTTCTTGTAGGTGGCATCTTCAGAGCTAGCTAGCTAGATGATCTTTGTTCATGGTAGTGTTATTGTCTTGGCACAGGATACAATTTGGTATTTACAAGATAGAAGCAATACCATGATGTAATTATAGGGCCTATGTGTTGTTCATTTTGCACCACCCAGAGGCACGTGTAGATTAAGGAGTTCTACAGACGTGAACAACTTTGCCTTAGATTTTTAAGAATGGTGATAGGACAGAGGTTGAAAAGAACCCTAAGGCCTCGAGTGCTCTAATACCATTAGGGTCTGAAGAAAACAAGAGTTTAGCCAAGGGAGGCTAGATAGGAACGTTGGAAGAGAGAACTGATATAGGAAGGAGAAGAAATATCAGTTCGGTCGAATGCCTCACCATGCTGACCAGTGCATTTAGTGAGTGGCCCTTCCCTTCGGTTCATCATGAATATATGAATATATACATGACTACTAACAGCTGCACCACGTGAAGGAGAGAGATAGGACTCTAGGCTTGTGTCCAGGTTGGTTCCTGCAATCAATCAAATTATTGAAGGAATTGCGGGGTCTTTTGCAGCCAGAAAAGAATATCTTATTATTTATTTTAGGAAGTAATATTTTGAGGTTCTTTTTATCAAGTTTTTTTTTGAGTCTAGAGATATCTTACCTCAATTTAACATTACATTGAGGTAAGATATCTCTATACTCAAAAAAACTTGATAAAGAATATCTTACTTTCATGAGTATTGTCTGTATGTGTCCACAATTCATACCCTTTTCCTCAGGTATTACAGAAAACATAAAATGTCTTGCAGCAGCACGATGAAATGCAATTCGTTTCCCATCCACAATGAGCCAAACAAACAAATCTGGTAAAGAATGCTGTGGCTGTAAATGATCAAATTATATTATTATTTAATATAGATGAATTCAATGTAAAAGTTGACATAACACATGGAAATTAGAGTTTCTTCCCTCGTTCCCAAAGTGCTACATGGACTATTAAAACAATTTTCAAGTGCCTACATCCCAAAATATTGTAGAATATGAACAAGCTCATATGTAAAAAGAATTATTTATTTTAATTATCATGTATCTCGGCAGAAAAGGCGACCTTCATATACGACGAGGAATAGATTTTTGTCAAAGTTTTATAGTTTAAGCATATATCTGTCCTATAAGACAACCCCCAAACTATCAACAGCCTATGAATTTAATTTAGATCAGCGATCATTACTAGCTTACTGTACAGCGTATATAAAATTACCGTATTCGTAATTTTTCAAATTAAATTTTATGTTATATATTGTTAATATTTTAACCCCTCATTATGATAAACTACATACATTTTACTTTCATTCAACTGGCAACACTGCTACACTTTTGATAAGTCGTACTAGTACGAGAGATGAGACCTGTTGCATGGAAGGTGGTAGAGGGGAAAGGAGATCATTATGATAAGGAAGACTTGCTGCGTGAGAAATTTATTGTTACGCTACTATCAAACCCAAAGATATAAGTTATCTGCATATTTAAATGTTATAAAGTGCCCCTTGCATCATGCATAGTAATAATAACATATTAATAATTAAAAGAAACAACACAATATAAGCAATAATGTCCATGTTTATTTACTACACAAAACAGACTGCAAAAGAATTGAATAACCGGATCTTTTTAGGACTGGTTTTATAGTAGCTGCACTCATGGAGATTAATAAATCTCTAACAGTTCACCCCCCCACATATCAACTGATCGGTTTGTCACTGCGCATCATTACCGCCAGTCGCAATCAGTGGTTGCATTGTTATTTGTGTGTCGTGTGTTCAAGTAATTTTTATTATTTTTATGCATGAACAATGGAATAACTGGATGATGAGTGACAACAACGGTTGTCAAAATACTGATTTGAACCAATTAAGGTTTTAAACTAGTCTAAGAAGAAGAAGAAGAAGAAGAAGAAGAAGAATATGAAGTAAGTGATAAAGTTTACCTAAATAAATAATACCTCATTGTGTGAATTCTTAAAAAAAAGTTATAATATTTCCAGTTATCCACTGCTATAGTCTAGGAGTAATGCCATTTTCTCAAATGCAGTGGGTTTGGAATTGATCCCCAGTTGGGACAAGTTATCTGGGAGAGGTTTTTTCAGAGATTTTTCTCAGCTGTAAGACACATACCAGGAAAATTTTGGTCCCAAATAGTCCCTGAACATCATCTGGTCATCATAATCATTTTCATATTCATCTTGTTTAGTAAGAATGTATGAGTGAATGGTGTGTCTTGTCTTAAATATTCATGTTGTCTTGGAGATGGCCCTGGAACTGAGTTGATCACTCATTCAGAGACACCGTCCATGTCCTTGTGTGTCAAAAAATTATGTATGTGATCCAGAGTATAAAATCCTCTCATGACAAGTAGTTTTCCTGTAAGACCCAGGTGACATTGGGCATATAAACATACCAACAAAAGGAAAGGTTAAACTAAGAAAAGAAAAAAAGATATTTACATTTTTAAAAATACAATAGGAAGTAACATTAAGAGGTTTATTGAATCCATCCACCCATAGTAATTCTGCCCAAAGGCAGGTCCTTCACTGCAATCATAGCATTTTCATGCTATGCTTGCAGCTTTACTAGGGAATTGTAGGTGTGGTAGCTTCCCGTTGCTTTCCACACCGGTGAAGGATGATGATGATAATGATAAGGATGATTATGATGATGGCCATATGATTTCGGGGACCATTTGGGCCTTAAAGTTTTCCTGACATTTGTTTTACAGGTGAGGAAAAACCCCAATAAAAACCTCATCCAGAAAAACTGCCCCGACCAGGGATCGAACCCGGGCCCGCTGTGTGACAAGGCAGGTTTATTTAATAATTAAGATATTTGGTCTGTTTATTCTTACCTCTTACGGTTCTTTTTGTTGAACATATATTTCAAAGCTTCTGAGCACCATCTTCAACGATTACAATTACAGACTGAAATCTACATATAGAAAAACAAGGAAAGAATTATGAATTTTGAAATTCCCGGAGAAAGGAACCTCATTAGCAAGTTCATTGGACCACAGGCAGAGGCAGCAGGAGTCAAGAATCAGGGTCGATAACTTGAGAAAAATCAGTCTGTAATCGCTGAAGATGGGGCTCAGAAGCTTTGAAAGAAATGAGTTGGAGAAAATGTTTTATATCTCACCTCATAAAGTTGCGTATATTCATGATACCGGTTTCAAAGGTCATTCAGCTTCATCTTCAGTCAAACTCTAACTCTCCAACAGTTGGAGTTTGACTGAAGATGAAGCTGAATGACCTTTGAAACCGGTATCATCAATATATGCCACTTTATGAGGTGAGATATAAAACATTTTCTCTAACTCATTTATAAATTGATAAATGCCTCACAGTGTTACTTCCCATTTTAATTTTGAATAAATTTCCAGTTATATTTGTTTTAAAACTTACATCTTCCATGAGAAGATTCAATTTCTTTGTGATATTCTGAAGCTCAATTAGAGTTGTCTCAGTTTTATTCTTTGTTAAATTTTCTTGTAATTTTTTGGATATATTCATTATATTTTCCTATAGAAAATAAATAAAACAGCTCAAGTTTAGAATATCTTAACCTATGATTTTTCATACTACATTCGTGTAATACTGATGCTATATGAACTCTTTCTATTTTTACTTACATTCCGTAATATTTTAAATGTTTTGCAATGATACTTATATTTTTTTTTTTACAATTACACTGGTCAACATGATTTTTGTCTCATGAGTACCAATAGTTGTACTTAATGCAGTTTTTTATTGTATTTTCAAATATGTATTCGGAATTTCTCCATCATTCACAGTTTTTTATTTCAATTTCAATGAATGGATTTAAATAATTATTTTTTTAATAAACGTTTTTCATCCATTTGTCCATTGTAAAATAAAACCAAATGAGCTAACTCAGGAGATTTCAGTTATGGGAAAGAGATATCAAGCCAAATGGAATCCTAATATGCTGGCCGATTATTGTTGGACCATCAAGAGGGATGCTCCACAGGCAAAATATAGCAGAAAATCGTCATATCTTACTTTCTAGGTGAGTCCAAATGTTCAAATATTGTGTAGTTACGAATGTAGAAAATATTAAAGTGTTTGAAATTATAAATTCCTGTATCTCGAAAATCTTGCAAGATGGAGAAAAGCTGATATCATATTTGAATTCAGGAGAAAAAATACTATCAGAATCACATATTTTTCTTTCTGAGACAAAAAAAAAGTTTTTTTTTGTTGCTCAGCTTTAGTACACCAAGTTAATTTAGTTTTCCTTATTTACCCATAGATGTCATGAATGGTATGCAGTAAACATACTGACCCAATGAGACATCTAACAGGCAATTAAGATATTACTAGGATGATGAGGTTGGTAAATTTTGATTAGAGGCCTCTTTATTTTTCAGGCTTAAGGATCTTTTGTCCACACTGCTGTGGTCTCAAGGTAGTTGTCACGCAGCAGGCCCGGGTTCGATCCCCGGTCAGGACAGTTTTTCTAGGTGAGGTTTTTATCGGGGTTTTTCCTCACATGTAAGACAAACGTCAGAAAAACTTTAAGGCCCAAACAGTCCCCGAAATCATATGGCCATCATCATCTTCATCATCATCCTTCACTGGTGTGGAAAGCAACGGGAAGCTACCACACCTACAATTACCTAGTAAAGCTGCAAGCATAGCATGAAAATGCTATGATTGCAGTGAAGGACCTGCCCTCAGGCAGAATTACTATGGATGGATGGAAGGATCTTTTATGAGCATGAAAATCTTCAGATTCAGGACCCATGGTTTGAAGTCCCTCCTGAAGTTCCTTGGATTTTTCCATCCTAAAAAAACCACGCAGGCCTAATAGTCAGGAAACAGGCATGTTACCATAAAAGCTACCATAGTGTACTTCAGTTCTAATATGAAATGAGCAATACTAACCACTTCATTGTGGCACAATCTTATTCTCAGGCGATCCAACTTGTTGACATTTGGTGTTTGACGATGATGTGCTGAAATGATACTGAGATATCTTTCACATCCAGATATGAGATGGTAAAGTGTACTCTCCATATGTTCTTCCATTTTGCCGTCCATCTCATTTAATTTTGCTTGTGTCAAACTTACACTCTGAAATAAGTCACAATCAACAGTTGTATCCACAGAGTGAAAAGGAAGAAACCTGTGCTGATAATAAGTTCATTATCCTGTTTTTATCGGCTGCGGTGGACTAGTGGTTATGCTCCTTGCCTCTGGTCCCGAGGGATGCGGGTTCAAATCCGGCCGGGGTCGATGGATTTTTAGGATGGAAAAATCCAAGGAGCAAGTCTTCCGGAAGGGACTTTAAGATGTGGGTCCCGAGTCTGAAGATTTTCAGGCTCGTAAAAATACCTTAAGCCTGAATGAAAGGCCTCTAAGCAAAATTTACAGCAAAATTTACCGAATTTTCCGGTCCTAGTACTACCTTGGTTTCCACATGTCAGTGTGAGGCGGAACGCTTACCACGGACCACTAAAAAATGACATCTATACGAAAACAAGTGTAACTAAAAATTACTATGGTTCAAATTCTTCCCTGTAGGGGGAGAGCGCCTAAATCTCTGTAAAGGGAAAACATGGGCTTACAATACAAAAAAATACAATATCCTGTTTTTATTTAAATTTACCTCGGGGCCGTCCTATGAAATGCTGGAGGGAAAATTTTCCATAGGATCATAACAGGCCTTGGCCTAATACTTGAAAGGAATATATATCTTCTTCTTCTTTTTCCTTCCAACTATTAGGCCAAGGCCTAAATATATATCTTCTTCTTCCTTCCAAGTATTAGGCCAAAGCCTGTTATGATCCTATAGAAAATTTTTGTACATTCCATGTGCTAAAAAGCAAAATATTTTTTTTCTTACAAGAATTGTCCTTTTTCATGCTTTGGTCGTCATAAGTTTGATCCTTCCGGGAAATTCTCATATAAGACTTGAAAGCATAATAATAGTCCCTTCGATTGGTTGCTGGCCAAAGGAAGGCAAGACCAGTGATAGGGCTGCCATATTATAGCCTCTGGTCAGGCTTTTCTGAAGAAGAAAAGAAAATAAAGAAAATAAAGGAAAGAAGAAATGGAAGAAAAGAAAGACTCCCTAGCCCTCAGATGCCCTAATAGCATCGGGGTCAAAAAACAAGAGTTAACCAAGAGAGGTTAGATTGTAGCGACTTGGTAGAACCAACCAAGTGCTGCTTAATCATTTTGTACGTAGAGAGAGAGAGAGAGTACGAATACGAATATGTTACTGCTACCTTCCGGGATCGCTGGGTTATGATACTGCTGTACTTAGTAAAGGGTTCCAAACATTCAACGAAGTTATTTACAACAAAACAGCCTGCCTCGGGCCCATAGAAGGCGGCTAACCATTCATCTTTCTTTTTCCACTTGAACATGCATAGGAATATAACACTGATTATAATTTGCATGGATTGACCTAATTTCGTTATGGGATAGAGAACAATGGCTATTCTTTAAATAACAAGAATGGGCGTAGCATAAAATATTGGTTTTTAATACAAAAATAAGTGTGGATTATTATAAAAAAAAATAAAGTAATATAAATAACAGAACTATATCTTGGAACAATCAATCAAAGCCCAATAATAAACAAAACATAATAAGATAACGACGTACCATTCAAACAATCACACTCAAACGTGTCTAAGCAGAATCGAAAGTCCTTCTTCCATGCTGACTTAGATTAAATTAAATCCAACCATTCTTCGGTGTACAATCCACATGCTTATCTTCTGCATTACCATGCTAACTTCACCCTTTGCATGGTACACTAGAGTAGGATTCCAACACTGAATCCACTCGTAAAGAACCCAAACGCCACTTGTTAGGCCGATCGACTGCGACTGACTGTCCAAGTCCACTGAGATTGCCGAGCATATATCAGGTTCGCCAGGAGAAGGGATGTGCGCTACCAAGATGCGCAATGGAAAGGGTAAAGAAGGAAGGGGTAACCACACGGAACACAGGAAACATTGGCAGGCTTCACAAATGTTCGTAAGCGGGAAGGAGCACGAAGATGATAACTGAACCGCAAAAGGCACTTTCGGTTCAATAGCTCCCGCTACAACACCCTCCGGGTAAAAAGAAAAAGTCCATAGACTTCCAAATAAAGTCCAGAGAAGCAATCCCACGTTGGGAGGGGAACATAAGCACTATTGGATTCCAGCGGTAACTTCAAAGCAAATCTTCCATCGTCCCCAATATCACGATCACCACACCTGCTTTCATGTAGACTATTCCAGCGCTGAAAAATAGACTCCAATTTGCTTCAGCCGCCATAGCACAACATTGCGGTGTTCCAGGTGAAGACTCGGGTGACGATAATCATCGGATTGCCGGATCGCAATCCCGTTCCACCGCTTTCCAGGAATCCATAGTTCCAAAGCCACTATGTCGGTCAGCTGGGCACTCGGGGGGTCGGCCGGATCCTCCAAGCGCTCGACTGCCGAACACTCCAGGCAATATACACTGTAGAACTGCCAATGTTTAAGGAAAGGTAACTGAAACAAAGAACAGGCGCAAACAGGAAAGCAGAACCATAGATATGCTAATTTAACATGTGTCATAATACATAGTAATTTAGCTTTAACATTCAGCTCTTTTTCATTTATAACAAACATGCTTGAATTTACTGGATATCACTACATATTTTTAGCTGACTCACATGTTGTTTCATAACATGGCCATTGACGCTTTCCAATTCCAGAGTAACTGGTGTTAGAAAACGTTTTTACAACATACGGTTCAGACCATTTGAACATAAGTTTTCCCATACGTTGCTCATCAGTAATACATTCTACTATCCCAAACGAAAATATATACATATATAAACAAACTACGTAAACTAAGATTGACATTCTCTGGACAAATGCCCATACCGCTGACATTTCCAACACTGTAGATTCTTTTTTGAATACCTAGAAGGACGATTCGCCGAAGTATTAGATTTATTTAAATTGTCGGTTTTACTTCTTTCACTAAAGTCCCTCTGTCTTTCAGCAATTTCAAAATCCGCCACTTTTCTGGCTAAGAGACACATTTCGGCTATATTTTGAGGTTTTGTAGAAAATACCAAATGCTGTCTAGTAGCCGGGGACATATTTTGCAGAATAAGATCAATTAACTTCTCTTCCGAAAATGAAGGATTCAACACAAGTGAAGCTCCTTGCACATTGGAGATAAACTCCAACAAAGATTCCTTAGGTATTTGGAATCGGCGTGACACAAATTTAATCCAAAAGTCTTCCAACAATCTAGGAGGCAACAATGAACACTTCACATGTTCTAAACTTTCCATCCAAGAGAATCTCAATTTAACAACTTCACTCCAGATATTCAATAAAATTCCTCCGATGCAACTCAAAATCGAGTTTACAAAATACTCATCGGAAACCAATTTTAATTCAAAAATCGAATTAATTTTGATGAGGAAGACCACTAACGATTCTTTATTTTCACCATCACAGAGATCAACTTTTCTAATCAACTCTCGGAAAAGCCGTTGATTATTCTCTTCCATAAAAGAAGAAATGTTAGAAACAGTTCCACTAGATAAATCTTTGATAGAGCTAAGTCTACGATCACTCAAATCCTCTTGAGTTGCGCCATCTACAATGAACTTACGCTTTATTAATATTTGTTCAGGTTGGGAGAGAGAATTCATGTAATTTTTAAGCCGCTGACGTAATGTGTTTACATCACCTTCAACTTCTATACCTAGCAGGCCTAATTCACAAACGAGCTTATCTCTGGATATTACATCCACCCAGCTAGGCATGTTTATAAAGTATGATAGACACAAGATGTAAACAACAATAAGCGAACGTAGTATTACTTGCATAAATCAGTCTCTGTTTTGGAACGAAGAAAGATGAATCAATGTTTACGTAAAGTACAACAAACACGTAAACCAGTACTTAATAACTTCAACATAAGTACAGCATATCTTTCAATATGAAAAATACAAAGTAAACACTTTGTTACCATTTGGGCGCAATTAAACCCCAAAAAACCAAACCCTTAACCACGCTCTGCTACCATTTTGTTGCGACTTGGTAGAACCAACCAAGTGCTGCTTAATCATTTTGTACGTAGAGAGAGAGAGAGAGAGTACGAATACGAATATGTTACTGCTACCTTCCGGGATCGCTGGGTTATGATACTGCTGTACTTAGTAAAGGGTTCCAAACATTCAACGAAGTTATTTACAACAAAACAGCCTGCCTCGGGCCCATAGAAGGCGGCTAACCATTCATCTTTCTTTTTCCACTTGAACATGCATAGGAATATAACACTGATTATAATTTGCATGGACTGAACTAATTTCGTTATGGGATAGAGAACAATGGCTATTCTTTAAATAAGAACAAGGGGCGTAGCATAAAATATTGGTTTTTAATACAAAATAAGTGTGGATTATTATAAAAAAAATAAAGTAATATAAATAACAGAACTATATCTTGGAACAATCAATCAAACCCCAATAATAAACAAAACATAATAAGATAACGACATACCATTCTAACAATCACACTCATACGTCTCTAAGCACAATCGGAAATCCTTCTTCCATGCTGACTTAGATTAAATTAAATCCAACCATTCTTCGGTTTACAATCCACATGCTTATCTTCTGCATTACCATGCTAACTTCGCCCTTTGCATGGTACACCAGAGTAGGATTCCAACACTGAATCCACTCGTAAAGAACCCAAACGCCACTTGTTAGGCCGATCGACTGACTGTTCAAGTCCACTGAGATTGCCGAGTATATATCAGGTTCGGCAGGAGAAGGGATGTGCGCTACCAAGATGCGCAATGGAAAGGGTAAAGAAGGAAGGGGTAACCACACGGAACACAGGAAACATTGGCAGGCTTCACAAATGTTCGTAAGCGGGAAGGAGCACGAAGATGATAGCTGAACCGCAAAAGGCACTTTCGGTTCAAGATGGTAAAAGTTAAAAGAGTCTGGTATAAGTAAGTGGAAGAAAGGAAGAAATACCAGATTGGTTAAAGATAAAAGTAAGGAGCAAAACACAAGTAAGTGGAAGCAATGTTTTGCTCAGCTTGGGCACCTTGTGGTCGCCATCCATATATCCCCTAGATGGGGACCCCTGAGGGATTTCTTCTTCTTCTTCTTCTTGTAAGCCCATGTTTCCCTTAACAGAGATTTAGGCGCTCTCCCCCTACAGGGAAGAATTTGAACCATACTAATTTAGTTACACTTGTTTTCGTATAGATGTCATTTGAGTGGTCAGCATTCTGCCTCATACTGACATCTAAGGAAACCAAGGTAGTACTAAGACGGAAAAATTCGGTAAATTTTGCTTAGAGGCCTTTTCATTCAGGCTTAAGGATCTTTTATGAGCCTGAAAATCTTCAGACTCAGGACCCACGGCTTAAAGTCCCTCCCGGAGGACTTGCTCCTTGGATTTTTCCATCCTAAAATAATCCATTGACCCCGGCTGGGTTTGAACCCGCGAACCTCGGGACCAGAGGCAAGGAGCATAACCACTAGTCCACTGAGGGATTTAAATACATATAATGTATCAAATAAATATATCAATTAACTTAGAGAAAAATACACCATCATCCACAAAGAAATGGGAAAATTTAAATAATTTTAAGAAAGAATACATTTACATTTTAAACATAGCTAGAGTAAATAGTTTTGGAAAGAAGATAGCAATAAATAAGATAAAGAAATTCAAACAACAACAAAAAAAAATAATTAATACACCACCCTACAATCTGAGTCCAAGGAAGGGAAACAATTCAAGAAAATTACTTAGCATCCTGGAACACAAAGGACATTTCAGAAAATATTTAACAAATTCAATATTACATTGACACCAATTAACAAATTTAGTCTGGGTAATCTTCTAATAACTAATAAAAAGGTTAATGCCCCAGATAGTAAGTTCTGGAATTTATCAAATTAGTTGCAATGACAGCAAGAAAATATATATAGAGAAAACTAAAACGAATTTAGAGACTCGTAAACAAGAACACTTTAGAAATATTAAAAATGGTGAAATTGAAAAATCGAAAATTTCAGCTCAGAGTCTGCTAGAGAATCACATAATTGGAAGAGAAACTAAACTTTTGGGACATTTAGAGAAGCTTTTGGAATTAACAGTCAGGGGAAAAAATATACAATTAGAAGAACAAATATAAATCCATGAGTTTTGAAATTCCTGGCGAGCAAATTTTAATTTCCAAGTTCATAAAACTGACTCCAAATAAATGGTGGTAACAGCAAAATTTCAACATTTGTAGTTTGACTGATGATGAAGACAAAGGCCTTTTAATCCTTTAGGTGCTGTGAGTTGATTAGATCGGCTCTGATGCTTCTGTCCATTACCTGCCAGATAATAGACTTAAACTACTTGCAAAGCCAATCACATCGGCAGATGCTAATTAAATCTCTGACACAAGAGATTTTATCAGTGGCATTCAGAGGGTTAAACTGGTATCATGAAAACACAGAACTTTATGAGGTGAGATGTAAAAACATTTTATTCAACTCAATTATAAATTTAATTTACCTTATAGTATTATTTCCTACTGGAATTTTGATTAGGTTAATATACATTTTAAATCCGTCTGGCATTTCATTCTTGAAAAGACAGAAGACTGACTCCCAAGAAGAATAGGCCTACATAATGGGTACCAATTGGTAGAAGAATAAGAGTGTCGTCAAAAATAATGTGGATTGATGGTGTTTTGAGCAGCATGAGGGAAAAAGGATTGGGCAATGGAGATTGGAATGACAGCAAGATGTGGAGGAGAATGACAGCAGATTAATTGGGCACAGGAAGATGTGAAACCTGCTAAATAAATAAATAATAAAGATTAAGTTATGTAGTAGGAAATAAGATAATGAGAACAGTTAAGTCTCGTAGACTGTGATGGGCAGGACATATGGCACAACTGGGGAATGAAAGATGTGCATGGAAGCTTCTTGTAGGTAAACCAGAGGGAAAATGCCCAGTTGGTAGACCAAGAATGAGGTGGGAGAATAACATTAACTATGATTTGAGGGAAGTAGATTATACAGGCAATGATTGGAAAACATTGGCTCAGGATAGGGATATATGGAGAGCTTATGTCTGCGTGGCCATGAATCTATGGGTTCGATAGTGCCAGTGAGTTAGTATGAAATAACACTATAAGGTTTATTTTAATTAATTCTGAGTTGTTTTTTGACTCACCTCATATTTCTTTACTTCCATGCAGACCCAGGGTTTCGTCACTGCTTTTGTGACATTCTCAATGCAAAACCACGTTCACAACTGGGTCTGCACGGAAGTCAAGAAATATGAGGTGAGTCAAAAAAAACTCAAAATTAATTAAATAATAAAGGTTTTGAATCAAGGTTAAGAAAGCTGTGGAAGAACCTGTAGAAACAGATAATGACAAGATTTTTAATCAAAAAGAATCCGTGCTTCACTGAAAGGTTTCTTATTTCTCTTATAGAAATGTTTACTGGCTGCCTAATAAAAGATGGATTTCCAAAGCAATGGAAAGTATCACTTGTATTTCCTATAATCAAAGCAGAGAAATAGCAATGTACAGAGGTTGTTTCAAAATATAAATAAGTTTGATAAATGAGCTGATTAAGTGAACAAAAAGTCAGAATCAACCTGTTTTTGAATTTATGTAAACTGTTAATTTAATATAATAAATTTGGGAATTTTAACATTATGAGATTTCCTTAATAAGAATCAAATGAATCGTGAATTCTTCTTACCTCATACATCTATGTTTTTTTAAACACAGCACCACAGTATCGGAGAAACATCTTCTCCATCATCAGCTGTTTTCATGACCAAATAGCTAACAATGGAGAAGATTAATAGTGAGTGGAGAACTTATTTTAATTACTCACCTCATATAATTTCAAATTTCTTTGATACCGGCGGTTTCAGACAATATCTTGTCCCGCTTCAGTCATAATGTTTACTTCCCAATATTAATTTAAATATACATGGAGAAGATGTTTCTCCGATACTGCGGTGCTGTGTTTAAAAAACATAGATGTATGATGTAAGAAGAATTTGTGATTCATTTGATTCTTATTATGTAAACTGGCATGTCTCAGCAAATTTAGTTAAGACAATGGAGTTTCATCAGAGACTGCAGCTGTATTTTCAAGGATTGCAATCTTCAAGACTCTTGACTACAACCCACAAGTCCAGAAGAATTTCTCTCAACATTATGACTTCATCTGTGAAAGTATGAATACTAAAAAGTGTGAATAAAAAAACTAACCAGTTTGTGCAAAAGACGAGCCAGTAAGTTAGATTGATAAATACGATGTCTGGTGTCTGGTAACTTGGAATGTACGAATACACATGGCTTGGCATTTTCAAATGTTATACAACAGTAATCTTTGTCATCTCTCAACTCTGGCTGCTCTGGTTCTGTTATACTCCATAATTTTGGATTTGGATTCCTGCTTGAGGGTTCTTCAAATTCTACAATCAAACCAAACACAAGATACAATGTCATTAGTTAATATTAAAGATATATATACTTAATATTTCAATGTAAGTAACTTTATGAGGTTCGTTTTAATAAAATAATTGAGTCATGACATTTTCCCTCATAATTTTGTAGAATTCTTGAGAACATGTTTCAATATATCTGCATACTATCATCAGCTCTTTCTGACTGTTGAATTGTTGGTTGGTAATTGTTTACATTGTTTTTTCTTCCCTCGTTAGGTAGACTTATGAACTTCCAAATCAAATCCTTTTCCCTGGGAATTTCAAAATTTCTGAAAATTTAATATAACATTGGCTCCAATTAACAAATTCAGCCTGGGTAATCTTCTGTTAACTAATAATAAAGTTAACACCCCAAACAACAACAAATCTGGAATTTATCAAATTGGTTGCAAAGATTGCAATAGGATATATATATATATATATATATATATAGGAAAAACAAAAAGGAACTTGGAAACTCGTAAAAAAGAACACTTTAGAAACATAACAAATGGAAAAATTGAAAAATCAGCTATAGCAGCACATAGTTTATTAGAGAATCATAGAATTGAAAAAGAAGCAAAACTTTTGAAACATCTATCCAAACCTTTGGATTTAACAGTTTGGGAAAAGATATATATTAAAAAAAAAACCTTACTAGAACCATGAACTTCGAGATTCCAGATGAACCAAGCTTGATTATAAAGTTCTTCAAAAATACAACAGATGGCAGTTTAGAAAATTACAGTCATGCAAACAGCTGATGATGGTGACGATGGTCGCCGATACTGAGGTGCTGTGTTATTAAAAAACATAGAAGTATGAGGTAAGAAGAATTCACAATTCATTTGATTCTTATCAATAAAACCTCATAATGTTGAAAAAATTCCCAACTTTATTATATTAAAAAAAAGCTGATGATTGTACGCATGGCATATCGAAACATGTTCAAATAGAATAAACAATTTATGAGGTAAGATGATTCTGGATTCAGAAAAATTTAGTTTAGGCATACATTTTTCTCTTCAAATATAATTTGTCATTAACTGAGAAGTGATCAATTTAAAAAAGAACATTGAAAATACTTGAAATAGTATCATCAGCCTTTAGTTATACAGGTCTATCTTTCCTATTCATGAGGTCTTTTGCTTCTCGGCTTTTAGATATACAGGTCTATCTTTCCTATTCATGAGGTCTTTTGCTTCTTGGCAGTTGGGCATGATGCTGACAACCATGTCGTTACTTTAATTTTACTTCTTAAAAATGTTTACAAAATCTTATCTTACATAATAGTCTGGGGATGCTATCCTTTCTTGGCTAAACAAAAATTACATTGGTGAAACAAGGGAAAACAAATTCTAGTTGATAAGTTTGATTATAACAATGTTTGATATTTCATTTGTTACATTTTGCTTCAGCTTTTCTAATATGAGAGATCTTCATTTTTGTAATTTTCGCTCTTCAGACTACCCAAGGTTGTATCTGGGAAGTGGGATAGTGAACTATTAGCAGTAATCATTCTATTTTCAAACACTTCACTATTTTTATCTATTGAGTCCTTTGCTGTATTAAGAGTTGAAACTTTAATGTAATAATACGTACGATTTCTCTTCTGTCAGTTGATCAAAAAATAAACAGATATTGGTAAAAGTAAAATCTCTAAGGAGAAAATGTAAAAATCATAAAAAGCACCCCACGCTTTTGATGGTAAAATGATTTTCTTTTTGTTGATAACTCTAGTTTTATTCTATATGTGTTGGAGATGATTTTTTTTTGACCACTTTAATTTTATCCCAAGCGTGTTGGAAATTAAAATTATTTTTCATTTTTTTAGTTCAGTTTCCTAATAAAGCGTGTTGTTTTAGTTTTACAAAACTATTTTTTATTTTTTAGTTTTAATATTTTACAGAATAAGATAGTAAAAATGTAAATATCTTTAAATTCAATACTATTGTAGTAATACTCTTCTAAAAAAAATCCTCCCAGCCGGATTTGAACCAGCCATCTATGGATTACTGAAATTATATACCACTAGAGTTTACTGCTCTACCAACTGAGCTCTTACAACAATTGAGTAAAAAGTCCACAAGTCCGCAACCTATTATACCAGCTTTCATTTTTTTGATTTTCTGATGATTCTGGCCAGGATTTTAGAAACAAAATATGAAATTATTGTATTGTCACAGGTCCTTTACTAGTATACAAAGTTTCAAGTTGATCCAATGTTTCTAAGTGGGTGAAAATCGTGTTCAAATATTCCGTTACATAATTACACAAACACTTTTCTTTCTGATGATTCTGGCCAGGATTTTAGAAACAAATATGAAAATATTGTATTATCATGGGTCCTTTACAAGTACACAAAGTTTCAAGTCGATCCAATGTTTGTAAGTGGGTGAAAATCGTGTTCAAAGATTCCGTTACATTGATTCAAAGACACTTTTTTTTTTATTTTCTGATGATTGTGTCCAGGATTTTAGAAAACAAATGTGAAACTATTGTATTGTCACGGGTCCTTTACGAGTATACAAAGTTTCAAGTCGATCCAATGTTTTTAAGTGGGTGAAAATCGCATTAAAAAATTCCGTTATATAGATAGATAGATACAGGTCAAGCTAATATAAAGCATGTAATAACAGTGAATATGGAAATTCAGCAAAAGAATGGAAATGGCTGAAACATACCCTTTCCAAACCTCCATATGATATAGTCATGAGAGGGTATGAAAGTAATTGTCAAGATAGTTGAAGTATAGGCAGTCTTAAGACAATATGGGTGCATACAATTCTTGTAGAAGCTAAAAAACAGAAGCAAAATATGGGGAGAAGTTAAGGATAATTCTAATAAATAAAGTGTCTTTAAATCTCACCTCATACTACATGATCTTCAAGCATGGAACTGCAGTTTCTGGAGGCATCCCTCTTATCTTCAGTCAACTATACGACTCAAGAGGGGAGAGATGCCTCCAGAAACTGCAGTTCCATGCTTGAAGATCACGGAATGTGAGGTGATATTTAAAGACACTTTATTTATTAGTTATTAACTTGAAAACTTCATAATGTTATTTCCCATAATTAATTTATGATAGAGATTCAGGAGTTTGCCAAGGACAGCCTCAGATAGAGACTTTTCCAAGAGGTTTATGTTCTACTCAGGAACAATGGAATATTGACTGAATGGTTCTTCACATGTTTTAAGAGGTTCAAGAATGAGTCCAGACTACTGCAACATATCCAATTGCCTAGGGGGGAAAAAATCACATGCTCTCATATGATTTCTCTTACCAGAAGTATTATCAATAAGAGTGTCCAAATCCATTGGAGGCTGAAGATGACTTTGTGACATGTTGCCTGTAGAGCCAAGACTTATTTCAACATGAACTTGCTTGTTTTTATACTTCTGATCAAGCATGCTTATTTCCCACAATACTCCAACCAATAAATATTCATCCAATTGCCAGCATTGTCTCTGTAACATAACATTTTTATTATTTTAATAAATTATATAAAATAGTTATTAAATTAATATTGAGAAGCTAAAGCTATTACTATGACAGAAATAAGTAAATTAACGAACACAATTAAATTATTGCAATCAATGGTAAAAAGAACAAAATTTTCCTGAACTGGGAATCAAACCCCAAACCTTCAGCTTCCCGTGCTAACGCTCTGATCACTAAGCCAATTCAAGCTCCATTCCCATCCAAGCATAAACCCTTCCTCTACCTTACTCTCTTGGCCCCACATTCAAATGCAATGAATCATCATTCACAAATATACAATGAATGGCTTCTGCATTAAGAAGACATCAAGAGACTCCACAGAGCTATAGCATCACTTATTAAATTAATATTGAGAAGCTAAAGCTATTACTATGATAGAAATAATTCATTTACTTATTTCTATCATAGTAATATCTTTAGCTTCTCAATATTAATTTAATAAGTGATGCTATAGCTCTGTGGAGTCCCTTGATGTCTTCTTAATGTGTATTTGCAAATGATGATTCATTGTATTTTAATGTGGGACCAAGAGAGTAAGGTAGGGGAAGGATTTATGCTTGGATGGGATGAAGCCTGAATTGGCTCAGTGGTCAGAGCATTAGCGTGGAAAGCTAAAGGTTCGGGATTCGATTCCCGCTTCAAGCAAAAACTTTTCTCTTTACCATTGATTATATAAAATAGCTTAAAATCTTGGAAAGACAAACTGAGGAAGGAAACATAAGTTAATTTCAGATTAACGAATTATGATCACTGGGCTATATACTTAAGTTGTGAATTTATTGTTATTAAATTATTAATACCTCATTGTGTTACTTCCAGTCCTGCGCCATAGCCGAGTGGTTAAAGCAAGAAGCCTTGGCACAGAGCTACGGGACTTGCACTGGTTCGAGTCCCCTTGGGGGAAGTAATTTTTCTCATGGAATTTCAGCTAGTATGGGACCGGTGCCCACTCAGCATTGTGAGGCATTTGGGTAGCTACAATAAGTAGCGATTCCAGGTTGAGAAGACCAGCTATAACGGCTAGGGGACCCAACATGCTGAACACATGTCACCCCTACGCTGGCTTATGATCGTCTACCTCTGTGATTAACATATGTGGACGTGATGCCAGCAGCTGGCTGGTTGACCTAGGGCCTTCAAGGCATGTCACGCTTGGAAAAAAAATAAAAGAAAAGTGTTACTTCCTACTATGTTTAATAAAATAAAAAGCTAGAATTATTTCAAACTAATGATATTTCCAACAAAATGATAACGTTATAAATTCACTGTCTTCTAGTAGGTGCAGACTCTGAGTCTGTATAACCAATTGTAATTTTAGTTAATTTGTAAACAATGAATTGGCTACATCAGTTGAATGAAGTAACTACTAAGATTACGAAACTGGTGTAACTAGAAGACAGAATAAGTGTTGAGGTGTAAAGAATTTTATTTTGAATTTTAAAATTGTAAATTTTTCTCTTCAAATATAATTTGTCATTCAGTGAAAAGTGATAAAATGAAAATAAAAACTTCAAAAGCAGTTAATTTGTTAAATGTATTGAAGAATTAAGTTATGTAGGTAGAAAATAACAATATGAGGTTTTAAAATTCATCGGAGAACATATTGTTTAAACAACTCACCTCATAGGATTCATGCTTCCATGATATCGCGATTTCAAACATAATCATGTTCATCGTCAGCCATAACTCCGACTGATGAAATTCTTCGGCCGTCAACTATTCTATTGTTGCCATCTTCAGTGCTGCCCATCTATGGTTGAATTTATGAACTTCGAAATCAATGTAATTTCGTTAGGGATATCAAAATTCATTGATCTATTTTTGTTTTTCTGAATGTATATTTTTTCCCAAATTGTCAATTCCAAAGGTTTCTCTACTTGTTTTAAAAGTTTAGCTTCTCTTCCAATTTTATGATGTTCTAATAAACTATGTGCAGCAATTGCAGATTTTTCAATTTCACAATTTTTAATATTTCTGAAATTGAAAAATCTGCAATTGCTGCACATAGTTTATTAGAACATCATAAAATTGGAAGAGAAGCTAAACTTTTAAAACAAGTAGAGAAACCTTTGGAATTGACAGTTTGGGAAAAAATATACATTCAGAAAAACAAAAATAGATCAATGAATTTTGATATCCCTAACGAAATTACATTGATTTCGAAGTTCATAAATTCAACCATAGATGGCAGCACTGAAGATGGCAACAATAGAATAGTTGACGGCCGAAGAATTTCATCAGTCGGAGTTATGGCTGACGATGAACATGATTATGTTTGAAATCGCGATATCATGGAAGCATGAATCCTATGAGGTGAGTTGTTTAAACAATATGTTCTCCGATGAATTTTAATGATTATACCTCATAATGTTTACTTCCCAACATTAATTAAATATAATATGAGGTTTATTTAAATTTTGTTGAGTTGTTTCTTGACTCACCTCATACTTCTTAACTCCCTCGCAGATCCAAATTTCGTCACTGTATTTGTGACATTCTCAATGTTGTGAACGTGAACAGCATTGAGAATGTCACAAATACAGTGACAAAATCTGGATCTGCGAGGGAGTTAAGAAGTATGAGGTGAGTCAGGAAACAACTCAATAAAATAAAAAAATTATTGAAGAATTACTTACCTCATCAACAGGTGCAACAGAACGTAGAATGACACCCCTTTTGTGAGAACCTTTTAAAGTGTTAACAGTTTCAAGAGGTTCTGTCTCTACAGCAAGAAGAAGGCGACCTCTGTAAGAAGCTCCATCTCCTAACACAACCACCCACGTCTCTGCTTGCAATCGAGGTGATGTAGACTTCTGTGGATTTGCTGCTCCATACAAATAAATGAATGAAGGACCAAAAGTAGGAAGAAAACCTGAAATTTATAACATAGTCATATACCTAATTTCATATTCTACAAGGCGGGATCGGAAAGTAATGCACAATAATTTTTTTTCTGCCTTGGTATTGTAGCTGCAATGTTGAAATTTCACAAAGATATACACTGTGTCCCATTCAAATCTCCCACATTTTAATTAATCATAACTCTCAAAGTATGTAGAATTATGAAATGAGGTTGGTATTAAAAGAAAGAGAAACTCAAAGAATTTTTGTTTTCATTGAAGTTTTTATTATTAATTTTAACACTTCTCACTGAAGGATAAATTATATTTGAAGAGAAAAATGTTCGCCTAGACCGAGACTTGAACCCGGGACCTTTGGCTTTCCGGGTCAAATGCTCTACCAACTGAGCTACCGAGGTGAGTTGCAATCTAGATACAAAATTTTTCTGTTACATACATTGTAATATATAAGTTGTAATAAAAGAAAAATTTGCATCTAGATCGCACCTCGCCTCGGTAGCTCAGTTGGTAGAGCATTTGGCCCGGAAAGCCAAAGGTCGCGAATTCAAGTCTCGGTCTAGGCGAAAATTTTTCTCTTCAAATATAATTTATCATTCAGTGAGAAGTGTTAAAATTAATAATAGAAACATCAATAGAAGCCCTACTGGCTTTATAAAGTAATGTTAAATTCCCAATAAATGTCTTCTTAACTAAGAAGCTGCCATTTACAAAGATGGAAACAAAGATTTCAAAGCATTTGGTGTGAGGGAATTACAACATAATTATATAAGAGAAAAATTTGCGTCTAGATTGCAACTCGCCTCGGTAGCTCAGTTGGTAGAGCATTTGGCCCGGAAAGCCAAAGGTCCCGGGTTCGAGTCTCGGTCTAGGCAACAATTTTTCTCTCCAAATATAATTTGTTTTCATTGTTGCAGTTAATTCATCTGTCACATGTTGGACAATAATTACATAAAACAAAATGGTGACTCCTCAGCAACGAGCACTGACTTATCAGGTACCAATTTTATGTTTAACATCTTATAACAATATATGCATCAGGCGTGGTCTGCAACCATCCTTGTCACTCACAGACCTCTATAAATATAGGAGTTTCATCTCATCTCACCCCTCGACTGGCCCTGAGTTGGACACGACTTGAAGATATTATCCGATTGAGGGTCTTTCCACTTTTCAGCGGTTGCCCTTTTACCAGCCGGCTGCTGGCCCTTCACATCCACATGTGTCAATCACAGAGGTAGATGATCAACAGCCAGTGTAGGGGTGACATGTGGTTAGCATGTCGAGTCCCCCAGCCGTTATAGCTGGTTCCTCAACCTGGAGCTGCTACTTATTGTAGCTACCCAATTGCCTCACAATGCTGGGTGGTCACCGGTCCCATACTGGCCGAAATACCATGAGAAAATTTCTTCCCCCATGGAGACTCGAACCAGCGCAAGTCCCGTAGCTCTGCACCAAGGCTCCCTACCTTAACCGCTCGGCTACGGCGCGGGACCTTGAAGATATTATTATATACTATATCAATAATATATCAACTATTAATGCATATAATTTTACTGTCAGGTCACCCAGAAGTGGAGAGTAAACTATGGTATAACTGTCTTTGATTGTATGTTAATTACAACTTACCAATGGTGTCTCGATCACTTGAAATTGTTGGCAAGTCCAACAAGTGTGTGGATATTATATTGTTACTTAGCACATTGCTGTCTCGAATCTGTATTTTTATTCTCTGCCAGAGCGGAGGGAAAACATCATTAAAATCAAGGACTTCATTCCATACAGGATTATTAGTGTTTCTTTTTACTGTTGTTTGTCCCTAAAAATCCACAAAAAAAATCACAACTGATTATAGAAATAGCTTTTAATCAAAATTTGTTCTCATTCTACAAAGCTTAATTGTTTATTAATTGATTCTTGTGATATACAAATAAAAATATTTCTAAACCTTTGGATTTAACAGTTTGGAAAAAGATATATATTAAAAAATCATACTACAACCATGAACTTTGAGATTCCGGACAAACGAAGCTTGATTACAAAGTTCTTCAAAAATACAACAGATGGCAGTTTAAAAACTTACTCCTTCAAAAGAACACCAGATGGCAGTTTGGATAATTACCAGCAAAAGAAAAAATTGACAGTCGTAAAAACAGCTGACGATGGTGAAGATAGTTTGCTGATACTGCGGTGCTGTGTTTAAAAAACATAGAAGTATGCGGTAAGAAGAATTCACAATTCATTTGATTTGTATAAATAAAAATAACCTGAATATAGACACCCATGAGCAAAATCTGGCAGTGCTTTCATGCCTATATCTGAATTACGACATTAATAATCTGAGTTGTCAGATAGTAATGTTAAATAAAATGCTAACATAACATACATGTGTGTATTTTGATGTTATATTTTAGATTAACATGTTCTAGAATTGGATATAGTTTCATTTTAGAAACAAAGATTACGCTCGAACTGGGAGTCGAACTCCGGACCTCTGACTCTGTATGTCAGTGCGGTTCAAGGATAATTTTTCTTTCTAAAATGAAACTATATCCAATTCTGGAACATGTTAATTTAAAATATAACATCAAAATATGTAGCTTAAACCGCTTAAAAATTAATGCTTAAATTCTTAATAAAAATACTTTGAAAACAAGTCGTCAGATGGTGTTGTTGATAGCGATGGCTATCAGCCTTCGGATGAGAGGAGAATTAATTGTATAAGTAGAAAGAAATTTGATGTTCCTATCGGAAGTTCAAATGGTGTAATGGTTACTGCATTGACATACAGAGTCAGAGGTCCGGAGTTCAACTCTCAGTTCGAACGTAATTTTTCTTTCTAAAACGAAACTATATCCAATTCTGAAACATGTTAATTAAAAATAACATAAAAAAATGTAGCTTTAACCGCTTAAAAATTAATGTTTAAATTCTCAATAAAAAATGCTTCAAAAAGTTGTCAGATGGCGTTGGTGATAAGCGATGGCTATCGGCCTTCGGATGAGAGGAGAATTAATTGTATAAGTAGAAAGAAATTTGATGTTCCTATCGGAAGTTCAAATGGTGTAATGGTTACTGCATTGACATACAGAGTCAGAGGTCCGGAGTTCAACTCTCAGTTCGAACGTAATTTTTCTTTCTAAAACGAAACTATATCCAATTCTGAAACATGTTAATTTAAAATATAACATAAAAATATGTAGCTTTAACCGCTTAAAAATTAATGTTTAAATTCTCAATAAAAATGCTTCAAAAAGTTGTCAGATGGCGTTGGTGATAGCGATGGCTATCGGCCTTCGGATGAGAGGAGAATTAATTGTATAAGTAGAAAGAAATTTGATGTTCCTATCGGAAGTTCAAATGGTGTAATGGTTACTGCATTGACATACAGAGTCAGAGGTCCGGAGTTTCAACTCTCAGTTCGAGCATAATTTTTCTTTCTAAAACGAAACTATAATCCAATTCTGAAACATGTTAATTTAAAATATAACATAAAAATATGTAGCTTTAACCGCTTAAAAATTAATGTTTAAATTCTCAATAAAAAATGCTTCAAAAGTTGTCAGATGGCGTTGGTGATAGCGATGGCTATCGGCCTTCGGATGAGAGGAGAATTAATTGTATAAGTAGAAAGAAATTTGATGTTCCTATCGGAAGTTCAAATGGTGTAATGGTTACTGCATTGACATACAGAGTCAGAGGTCCGGAGTTCAACTCTCAGTTCGAACGTAATTTTTCTTTCTAAAACGAAACTATATCCAATTCTGAAACATGTTAATTTAAAATATAACATAAAAATATGTAGCTTTAACCGCTTAAAAATTAATGTTTAAATTCTCAATAAAAATGCTTCAAAAAGTTGTCAGATGGCGTTGGTGATAGCGATGGCTATCGGCCTTCGGATGAGAGGAGAATTAATTGTATAAGTAGAAAGAAATTTGATGTTCCTATCGGAAGTTCAAATGGTGTAATGGTTACTGCATTGACATACAGAGTCAGAGGTCCGGAGTTCAACTCTCAGTTCGAGCATAATTTTTCTTTCTAAAACGAAACTATATCCAATTCTGAAACATGTTAATTTAAAATATAACATAAAAATATGTAGCTTTAACCGCTTAAAAATTAATGTTTAAATTCTCAATAAAAATGCTTCAAAAAGTTGTCAGATGGCGTTGGTGATAGCGATGGCTATCGGCCTTCGGATGAGAGGAGAATTAATTGTATAAGTAGAAAGAAATTTGATGTTCCTATCGGAAGTTCAAATGGTGTAATGGTTACTGCATTGACATACAGAGTCAGAGGTCCGGAGTTCAACTCTCAGTTCGAGCATAATTTTTCTTTCTAAAACGAAACTATATCCAATTCTGAAACATGTTAATTTAAAATATAACATAAAAATATGTAGCTTTAACCGCTTAAAAATTAATGTTTAAATTCTCAATAAAAATGCTTCAAAAAGTTGTCAGATGGCATTGGTGATAGCGATGGCTATCAGCCTTCGGATGAAAGGAGAATTAATTGTATAAGTAGAAAGAAATTTGACGTTCCTATCGGAAGTTCGAATGGCATAACAGTTACTGCACTGACGTACAGAGTCATAGGTCTGGGGTTCGAGCATAATTTTTCTTTCTAAAATGAATACATGTGTGTAGTTATGTAATAAATTGCATAATATTTACCTTTAATCCAGCAAAAGAAACTTCCACATAAGGATCAATGCTATCTTTTGCTTCACTAACAATCTCTGCTCTGTATACATATATCATGTAGCAAGCTCGAAATTGCTGAGATGTAGCACCTTCTGGCACCAATAAGTTTCTGCAATAAACAATGTTGGATAAATCATATTTGAAGAGAAAAATTGTAGCTCAGACTCGGGTTTAGACCCAGAACTTTTTGCACTTTTCCGAGTGAGCTACCTGAGCAAGTTTCAATGTAAACACAAATTTTCCTCTTATATACACCGTTAATTCCCACGGACCAAATGCTATGAAACCTTTGCTTCTATCTCGTAAATGGCTGCTTCTTTATTAAGAAGACATTTATTTTGGAATTTTATATTACATTTTAAAACCAGTATGGCTCCTTTTGATGTTTTTATTATTCATTTCATACATCTCAATGATGGATAAATTATATTTGAAGAGAAAAATTATATGCTCAGACTGGGGCTTGAACCCAGGACCTTTTGCACTAAGCCGCCATTGCAAGATAGAAGCAAAGGTTTCATTGCATTGGTGCATGGGAATTAATAGCGTATATCAGAGGAAAATTTGGGTTTAGATTGGAACTTGCTCAGGTAACTAACTCGGTTAGAGCATTCGCGTAGAGTGTGAAAGGTCCTGGGTTCAAGCCCCAGTCTGAGCATATAATTTTTCTCTTCAAATATAATTTATCCATCATTGAGATGTATGGAATGAATAATAAAAACCTTGAATAAACAATGTATTTATATGTGATATGTACTAATGAAATGTTGTAATTATTTCATGCTGATACAGTAAAAGTGTTTAATACAGAACGTGAATAATGCAGAAATCTGTCCAATGCGGACAAATTTATTAGTCCCGGCAAAATAATAGTAATTTTAGGTGTATTTATTTTGTATAAAATGGAATCTGTCCAATGCGGAAATGAAAGGATATTTTTACACAATTAATGAAAAAAATGTTTATAAGGCGGAAAGATAGAGAGAGAAATAAATTAGTTTCCACTTCATTGAATTCCTGTTAGACAAATTAACAATAAGTGATGATTCCTGCCGCCGGGTGAAATAGAGTTTCTACCTGTATCTGGAATTTTCTTTCGGCTTCATTGAACATCCATTTTGCAAAATACAGGTTCATTTAACAAATATTTGGCGTGTGACATCTATCTTACAAACAACCAGTGCACTTTAAAATCTTAAATTAGTTTAAGATCTGAGACCGATTGTGACATTTTTTTTTTCATGACTTGTGCAGAAATATCCTTCCATTTCCACGTTGGACAGATTCCATTTTATAAAAAAGTAAATACACATAAAATTACTATTATTTCACCAGGACCAATAAATTTGTTCACATTGGACAGATTTCCGCATTATTCACATTCCGGATTAAACAAGTTTTACTGCATATGTAAGATTCTCTCAATTGGACCATATTCCCATTATTAACTACATTTCAAGTTTATTTGGGAATTAAAATTTGTAACTCATGTTTTGAATTTATTTAGTATTTTTACAGCAATAAAAAAAAACTCAATTATCTTTTCTTTAGACGATTTTTATTATTAATTTAACACTTCTCATAGAAGGATAAATTATATTTGAAGAGAAAAATTTTCGCCTAGACCGGGACTCGAACCCAGGACCCTTGGCTTTCCGGGCCAAGTGCTCTACCAACTGAGCTACCGAGGCGAGTTACGATCTAGACGCAATTTTTTCTCTTATGTACGTTGTAATTCCCTCGCGCCAAATGCTTGAAACCATAGCTTCTATCTTTGCAAATGGCGGCTTCTTAGTTAAGAAGACATTTATTGGGAATTTAACACTACTTTATAGCCAGTAGGGCTTCTATTGACGATTTTTATTATTAATTTAACACTTCTCATAGAAGGATAAATTATATTTGAAGAGAAAAATTTTCGCCTAGACCGGGACTCGAACCCAGGACCCTTGGCTTTCCGGGCCAAGTGCTCTACCAACTGAGCTACCGAGGCGAGTTACGATCTAGACATAAGATAAAAAATTGCATCTAGATCGTAACTCGCCTCGGTAGCTCAGTTGGTAGAGCACTTGGCCCGGAAAGCCAAGGGTCCTGGGTTCGAGTCCCGGTCTAGGCGAAAACTTTTCTCTTCAAATATCTTTTCTTTAATTTATCCACTTAACTTTATTTTCTATAACTGGAAAACAGTTAATATTTTCTTACATGTGTGAATTTTCCAACTAAATTAATCAAGGAACATCTTTCTGTTGATGTTGATTGCAGAAGAAAATCACAAATAAACCCACTCAGGTTGTCTAAACGAGATTTAAAGACCAAGACTTTCTGAATATGAAATTTCATATGCTATAGTCCAAAATTTTTGGACCAAAGAGAAGAACAGACAGGTGAATGGAGAAGACTACATAACAATGAACTACATGGTCCTTATAGGAAGCCAGATATAATAAGAACAGTTAAGTCTCGTAGACTGCGATGGGCAGGGCATGTTGCATGTATGGGGAATGAAAGACTTGCATGGAAGCTTCTTGTAGGAAAGCCAGAGGGAAAACGCCCAGTTGGTAGACCAAGAATGAGGTGGGAGAATAACATTAACTATGATTTGAGGGAAGTAGATTATACAGGGAATGATTAGAAAGCATTAGCTCAGGATAGGGATGTATGGAGACCTTATGTCTGCACGGCCATGAACCTATGGGTTCGATAGTGCCAGTGAGTAAGTAAGTAAGTAAGTAAGTATAGTTTGAGCTAGCTTATTGGATACAGAATATATCTTATTCTTCTTCTAAAGACAATGCTTCTCTTTTTTCAGCTTTCTCTTTCAATCTTGATTGTTTTGATATTCTAAAATTTCTGATTCATCTTCCAAAACAATCTTCTTCCTCTTCATTCTTTTTCCAAATATTAAACTATAATAAATTATTGAAATTTGTTGGAGAACATTTTTTTTTTAAACTCATCTCATAAATTTTGTTTTTTTACGAAACTGCAGTTTCAAATGTAATCACATCCATTTCAGCCACAATTCCAACTGATGAAATTAGACAGCAGTCAACTTTCCTCTTGTCATTATCTTCAGTGCTGCCATCTATGGTTGAATTTATAAACTTTGAAATCAAATTTTGTTTGTTAGGAATATCAAATTTCATTGATGAGGTGAGTTTTTAAAAAGAAAAAAAAATATTCTCCAACGAATTTCAATGATTATACCTCATAATGTTTACTTCCCAACATTAATTTAATATAATAAGTTATTTTAGTGAACATTAAAACCTTCTCAATGAAAGATAAATTATATTTGAAGAGAAAAACTTTTTTTTCGCCTAGACCGAGACTCGAACCTGGGACATTTGGCTTGCCGGGCCAAATGCTCTAACAACTGAGCTACCGAGGCGAGTTGCGATCTAGATGCAAATTTTCCTCTTATATACGGTTGTAATTCCCTCTCACCAAATGCTTTTGAAACCATTGCTTCTATCTTTGCAAATGGTGGCTTCTTAGTTAAGAAGACATTTATTGGGAATTTAAACATTACTTTATAAAGCTAGTAAGGTTTCTAATGATGGTTTTATTATTAATTTAACATTTCTCAATGAAAGATAAATTATATTTGAAGAGAAAAAGGTCCCGGGCTCGAGTCTCAGTCTAGGCAAAAATTTTTCTCTTCAAATATAATTTATCTTTCATTGAGAAATGTTAAATTAATAATAAAAACATCATTAAATTAAAACCTTCTACTCACCCTTCAATATCATTGTCATCCTTTTCTCTTCCTGGTGGATGTACTTTAACCACGTCACCTTTACCTATGACAGTGATGTCACACTTGAGATAACCCTTGATGCTGCCAGATGGGTCGTTGCTATCAAGTAACACAGCCCACTTGTGATAAAACTGTTGATCTAAATTTATATACAAATATTTAAAATAAATTAGATAAGGTTTTATAATAACAATGAAAAATCCATAATAGAATCAATGTTATGATATGTCATATTTAAAGAGAAAAATTATATGCTCAGAGTAGGGTTTGAACCCAGGACCTTTGGCTTTCTAGGCCAATACTCTATCAACTGAGCGAACTCCAATCTAAACATAAATTTTTCTCTTATATACGTTAATTCCTGTGCACCAAATGCTATGAAACCTTTGCTTCTATCTTGCAAATGGCGGCTTCTTTATTAAGAATACATTTAAATGTCTTCTTTACCAACTGATCTATCTGAGCGAGCTCCAATCTAAATGCAAATTTTTCTCTTATATACACTGTTAATTCCCATGCACCAAATGCTATGAAACTTTGCTTCTATCTTGCAATATCAGTAGAGTATTGGCCTAGAAAGCCAAAAGTCCTGGGTTTAAGTCCAAGTCTGAGCATATAATTTTTCTCTTCAAATATGATTTATCCATCATTGAGATATATGAAATGAATAATAAAAACATGTTAAAATATGTATTGAATTTAATATCTATTTCATATTTTGTTAATGCATATGTTTTAATTTATATGTGCTATCATCAAAATTACATTATCGTACTAATTGTAGTCTGGCACAGTGGTCTAATGGTTATGTTCTTTGCCTCTAGTCCAGAGGATCATGGGTTCAAATCCTGTTGGGATCAATGGATTTTTAGAACGGAAAAATCAAAGAGACAAATCCTCCAGGAGGGACTTTAACCCATTTGCTTAGATTTAAACGTTCAATGAATTTTCCCAGAAACCGGATTTAAGTTACTGCAAATTATATTGTCTATTTTCAGCCATTCAATACAAACAAAAGATAACGGTACTTCAGAGCACAATACGGATGAAGGCAATAACACATTCCTCTTCTATTCATATATGTTAACAAAACATTACCCTGCCAAGGGATGTGCAAAATATATAACAGCAGAGTTAAGCGAGTCTACCTCATCTTTAGAGGCGAATGGGTTAAGCTGTGAGTTCAGAGTATGAAGATTTTTTAAAATGTTTTTATTATTAATTCATCTCATTGAAGGATAAATTAAATTTGAAAAGAAAAATTTTCGCCCAGACTGGAACCCAAAACCAGGACCTTTGGTTTACGGTACCAATGCTCTTACCGACTGAGCTACCAGGGCAAGTTCCAATCTAGATGCAAATTTTTCTTTTATATACGTTGTAATTCCTGCGCACCAAATGGAATTACAACGTATATAAGATAAAAATTTGCATCTAGACTGGAACTTGCCCCGGTAGCTCAGCTGGTAAGAGCATTGGTACAGTAAACCAAAGGTCCCGGGTTTGGTTCCCAGTCTAGGCAGAAATTTTTCTCTTCAAATTTAATTTATCATTCAATGAAATGTGTTAAATTAATAATAAAAAACATCAACAGAAGCCCTACTGGCTTTTAAAAGTAATGTCTAAATTCCCAATAAAGTCTTCTTAATCAAGAAGCTGCCATTTGCAAAGATGAAGCCACAGCTTCAAGCATTCGGTGTGCGGGGATTACAACGTATATAAGAGAAAAATTTGTATCTAGATTGAAACTCGTCCCGGTAGCTCAGTTGGTAAGAGCACTGGTACGGTAAACCAAAGATCCTGGGTTTGGATCCTGGTCTGGGAAAAAATTTTTCTCTTTAATTAATTTTTTTTTTTATGTTAATACTAGATGTTAATTTATTGATATGGATTATCTAATGGCTTACTGCTGCCTGAGCAATCCATTTGCAAATAACAATGTATATATGTTTTACTATGTCCACCGCTGTGGTCTCGAGGTAGCGTGCTGCCTTGTCACACAGCGGTCCCAGGTTCGATCCCCGGTCGGGACAGTTTTTTCTGGGTGAGGATTTTATCAGGGTTTTTCCTCACCTGTAAGACAAATGTCAGGAAAACTTTAAGGCCCAAACGGTCCCCGAAATCATATGGCCATCGCAATCATCTTCATTCATATTCATCTTAGATTACATTTAGGATTAGGGACTCTCCTGGTGCACCACTATCATCATATCATCAGGGCAACGTAACCCCGCCTTCCAGGTGCCCCAACCTCAGAAGTGGGTTACAAGTACGCCATGCCAGGAGAGAACACCAGGAATGTCGAAAGACAACCTGGGGCATTTGCAAAAAAAAAAATAATTTTTACTATAATACAGTCTTATTAACAATAATATCCTTGTTTTCCATTCAATCGTATATTGTTATCTAAAGATATCCAAACAACTCCTGAGATTATAATTATGGATTGCAGTGCAAGAATATTGATGATACAAAATGGGCCATTATTTGATATGGCAATCACAAATTAGATACACACCTGGTTGTTTCCATGCTGTGGCCACATCAAATTGCACTTTTCCAAGTATCTTGTTACGACGTCCAAAACCACGTGCATGTATAACCTACATGAATAAAAATTATTTTTAATTCTAACACAATTTACCATTTTTATTTTTATAAGTGTTAAAAACTTATTAAATTTAGGCTATATTGTATTTCACTGCCATAGAGTATGACTAGATCTTCAAAACAAAACAAAAAATGGATACTTTAAATACGTATTTTAGCCCTAACAGGACAAAACAGGGCACTTCCAGTAAAATCTATGAGTTAGATAGAGCTGAAGATGATACACATAGGTATCGAAACTGCTCTTCGAGAAATCTACAATTATGAGGTGAGGTGTTAAATTCTAACTCTATCATTAATCTATGTAGAAGTTGAATAAAACAAATAATGAACTATACAAATTAATCAAAAATCAGAACATAGCAAACCATATAAGATCTCTCAGAATTGGTTGGCTTGGACATTTGATAAGAATGGATGATCAGAGACTGGTCAAAAAACTCTACAAATGGAAACCTATAGGAGGCAGAGCTGTGGCAAGACCGAAGATCAGATGGGAGGATGACACAATGAACGATCTAAGGAAAATGAAAGTGACTAGTTTGAATATGGCAAGAGACAGATTGGCATGGAGGAGGATTGTTGAGAAGGCCAACATTTTCACTTTTGAAGTTGTTGTGCCTTAAGATGATGACGATAAGTTGAATAACATATTGTCATTCTAACCTTTTTTTCTTTTTATAAAACACAATAAATGATCCCGTAAAATTTCACAATGAATTTATTTGATTCTATAAACTTTCAGTGATATTTTACTAACAAATTGCTGCAATTATTAATCTTACTTTAAATTTTTCTATCACAATTATTTTCAGTCACTAACACTTTCACTTGCCACAATTTTTTATCTTTCAGTTCACTGTATTGCTGTCACAACACAACTGAATCCTGACCCTGGCAACAGTTTATATAAACCAGGGAAGAAATTTCTTGGCATCTGGCCGAGATTTTTCTAGTACAGAAGTGTCAGGAGAAAATCTCTGGGAAGGAGGGGTCGGTGCATACAGAATCTTGTGGAAACAAAGTCTAGATGCATTGATCATCTGTGCGAGTCTTTCAACTTGAGAGCCAATGACTCACAAATCTATTTCCACCAATGTGAGACCACTACCCTTGCTGTCACCCGCAAAATTCAAATGTTGCTATTATTATTATTATTAATACAAATTTTTGTTTTTCTTTCAGTATTCTCATAAGAGTCAATATAAAATGTGTCTTGGTCATAACACTGGTCAACATGATTTTTGTCTCATGAGTACCAATAGTTGTACTTAATGCAGTTTTAATTGTGTTTTCAAATACGTATTTGGAATTTCTCCATCACCCACATTTTTTTTTTATTTCAATTAATGGATTTAAATATTTTTTTTTTTAATAAATGTTTTTCGTCCATTTGTCCATTATAAAATAAAACCAAATGAGCTAACTCAAATGGTTTTAGCTATGGAAAAGTGATATGAAGGCAAATGGAATCCTAATATGCTAGCCAATTATTGTTGGACCATCAAGAGGGATGCTCCACAGGCAAAATATAGCATAAAATTGTAATTTCTTACTTTCTAGGTGAGTCTGAATGTTCGAATATTGTGTAGTTACAAATATAGAAAATATTAAAGTGTTTGAAATTATAAATTCCTGTCTCTTGGAAACCTTGCATGATGGAGAAAAACCGATATCATGTTTGAATTCGGGAGAAAAAATGCTATCAGAATCACATATTTTGCTTTCTGAGACAAAAAAAAAAGTTTATTTTTTGTTGCTCAGTGTAATTATTGCTTTCACATCTTGATATTTTACGAAGTTATTTTCTTCTGTCCACAAAGAGCTCTAAAAAATCCTCTCTACAGCTGAATTCATCCCTGTGACTGCCAACTGACATTATAAATAGATCTCACATTTTTTAAGTTCTAAAATGTTAATTTAGGCAACTAAAATAAGTTTTAAACTACATAAAATAACTGTGTAAACTAGGGAAATTCCTCAGAAAATCAAATTTATGGTCCCATTTCATAGGTTTACAGAATAAATATTTATTTTGTTAAATTGGAGAAACTCAGTTTCTGATGCCGACTTATTTAAAGGTGTTCGACTGCAATGGAAACAAATCTTGTCTAACTGTAAGTTATTACCTACTGCTTATTGTTGTATAATTTGACCCAAATTTAAACAATCCATCCATCCATAGTAATTCTGCCCGAAGACAGGTCCTTCACTGCAATCATAACATTTTCATGCTATGCTTGCAGCTTTACAAGAGAATTGTAGGTGTGGTAGCTTCCCATTGCTTTCCACACCAGTGAAGGTTGGTGATGATGACGATAATGATGGCCATATGATTTCGGGGACCGTTTGGACATTAAAGTTTTCCTGACATTTGTCTTACAGGTGAAGAAAAACCCCGATAAAAATCTCACCCAGAAAAACTGCCCCGACTGGGGATCGAACTCGGGCCTGCTGCGTGACAAGGCAGCACGCTACCTCGAGACTACAGCGGTGGACATTTAAACAATATGTACTTATTTATTGTTTATTTTTTATATTTCACTCACCTCATACTTCATAATTCATAGCAGACCCTGGGTTTCTTCACATAATTTGTGACAAATTATGTGAAGAAACCCAGGGTCTGCTATGAATTATGAAGTATGAGGTGAGTGAAATAATAAAAAATAAACAATATTAAAGAACCTCATAGTGTTATTTCCTATCTACATAACTTAATATGTACTTATTTTTTAGGGGGGGGGCATTTAAGAGGGTTTTGTGCAAGCTATCATATATGAATATGGCTGGGACATCTCTACAGGGAAGAGGAATCAGACATATGTCGTAGAGTCACAAGAGTTGGACGTCCTAATATTAGATGGCTGGACAGCGTTGAACAGGACCTGAGGACACTGGGTGTACAAGGATGGAAAGGGAAGGCAGAGAAGAGTGACGAATGGAGGTGCATTGTAGGGGTGGTCAAGGCCTGCAATGGGCTGTAGAACCAATAATGATGATGAATAATGATCATAACAGCTTGTGAAATGAGATTCAAGCGCAGAACAGCAGGTTACACCAGATGGGATCGGAAAAGGAACACTGATATCGTAAAAGAATTGAAGACTACGCCAATTTTGGAATATATATTTAGTACCAACTAAATTGGAAACACCATCTTGAAAGAATGAGTTCAAATCAGATCCCCAAAGCTGTTTATAATTATATACCAAGAGGACAAAGATCTCTGGGCTGTCCTATGAAATGATGGAGGGAAAATTTTCTATAGGATCGTAACAGGCCTTGGCCTAATACTTGGAAGGAAGAAGAAGAATGATGATCATATATGAATGAGTGAAAAACATAATGGTATAAATTACATTGAGATTAATCAGAGAAAAATGAGCTTAAACATTTGCAGTAGATATCAAACCAATGAAAACAGTTGTATTCATCCATTACCGGACAGCAGTAGTTGACTGCATACATTTGAATATCTCTGCCATTCAAAAGTAGGTCCTAATAACATGTGACAACTACACATAGAGTCAATTTTCATAAAAATGTCACTTAAACTCTTATGTTTTTTCAACCATTCATATGATATCTTCGGTCTCAACCTAGCTTTTGTCCTTTATTTGATGCTGCTATCTAAAATCTGCGGTTGGAAAAAAAGTAAAAAAAAATGAGCTTGATGCTCTGAAGGTATCAAATATACCAAGGATCACAGTGAATTAGAGTTATTCCCGAAGCGAGAAAAAATTAATCACCAAAGCTATTTATTATATATACCTAGGTATGTAGGAGGATAACATGTAATCGATAGCTAATGGAAACATGAATTTGTCCATGGATCACATATATATATATATACATGACATATAGAGCTAAATATACGTACTCAAGCACTGGTTGTGGCTAATCCAAGGTGAACAAACAATGCTCAGAGCAATTTGTTGCGACCACCAAATTAGGAACACAAATGGGAAATTCTGGGCAGACGAGGTTAGGAGAGAACTCCAAAAGATTGGGATGAGTTGGGTATGGGAAAAAGGGACTGAAAATCGCAAGAATGTGTGAAGAAAAATAAGGAGGAGGTACTTAGATATAAACCGACAAAATATTTTGGCCAAATGTGCAGGAAAACGATCACTGTTTTTACAAAGAGACCTAAAACAAGTTTGGGGAAAAGATTCTTATATACTCAATCTAGGATTTAAAGAGAGATCAGGGCTTGCTTGGTTCAGGTTAGGGGCATGGAAATTTAAAAAAATTAGCAACAATCACGATATGCGAATATGTCCAATGTGCGGGAGCTTTGAAGACGAGATACATATATTAGGAAAAGTAACGATTTAGAATATTGGAGGCATCAGTTATTACCGGAAAGATTTCTAAATTCAAATCATGAAAGATTGGCATGCTACGGGTTACTGGTAAACCCAGAAAATTGGATAAACTTGGGTAGATTTCTGGACAAAACGCAGAAAATAAGAACAACACTTATTCAGGAATAAATAAATATGTTAGCAAATTGCAATGTCATTAATTCTTAATAATTCTACATAACTAAGTTAATGTATAATGTATAATTGTATTGATATCTAATTGTAATATTATTGTGTTTTTTTTGTTTTAAGTATATTATTACCAAACATCAACTTATTGTAACGGACTGTCAACAGCACATACGGCTTACTGCCCGTGCGATCCATATTTGTAAATAACATTGTAAGTTGTTTTTATTATTGATTTAACATTTCTCAATGAAAGATAAATTATAATTGAAGAGAAAAATTTTCGCCTAGACCGAGACTCGAACCCGGGACCTTTGGCTTGCCGGAATTACAACGTATATAAGAGAAAAATTTGCATCTGTATCGTAACTCGCCTCGGTAGCTCAGTTGGTATAGCATTTGGCCCGGCAAGCCAAAGGTCCCGGGTTCAAGTCTCGGTGTAGGCGAAAATTTTTCTCTTCAAATATAACATTGTATGTATCTTACTTCTAGTTTAATGAAGTCCTTATGTATGCTACATTTAGAACAAATTTGGAGTTATTGATATTTGCTAGGAATGACCCATATAGGAAACTTGTTTTTGAATTTTTTTTTCCGGTTAATATACTCGGAAATTAAAAAAAAAATGGAAAATATATTAGGGCCGCATGCAAATACATTAGTCTCTCGTGAGCTGAGTTTTCCGTAAGAACAAGCAAAGTTTGAATTAGTGAGTCGCTCACTGGTCATGAATGAAAGTAGTTTTTTTCATAATATTGGCAAGAAATTACCCAGAATTCTCAGCAATAAAACCACTTCCGTTATTTTCGTCTGCTAGAGGAACGCATTTACACTTGCATCCCGCAAATAAAACCGTATACAACAACATCTGCATCGTGCAATATTATGCCAATTCTCCTGTTCTTCCAGTTGAATTCTTTGGTAGACTCTATCAAATTCCTCTTCTCCGCATATACCAAAAACATGATCGAAGTCTTCAAGGTCCGACATCTTGGATATAGCAGCAAGGTTTCAAGTACATTGGTTACCATCAGTTCGCTCATGATTCGTTCTCTGCAAAGTCACCTCGCCAGGTAGTTTACGGAATTTCAACAATTATTATCGCATGAACAGATTGAGTACGCATAACGTATTTGGATGCAACTTTCTCAGCAGAGTACATGTTGAGAACGACTTTTACGGTCTAATGCATTCATAGATATGAGCCTTAAAGTCTATTGTGAGTAGAAGTTTTTAATTATTATGTGCTGAACTGGGTCCAGAAAATGTTTTACATTTTAAAAATTTAAATATATTAACCTTAAAAAAATGTCTCTGGAATATGCAATAATAATCTACTGATATCATTAATAAATCAATAGTTAATTCACAACACTCTTAGAGTTTAATTTGTGCAAATTATACACAGATTTTTCTATCCCTTGAAATTTACTTGTAAAGCCATCAGGCACTCTTTCTAATTATTCACTATAAAACTGAACAATAGCCAATCCAAATCACAAAAACTATCTGTCCTTCCTGCCATGAGCCCTAAGTACCCCTATTTATAATAACAAAAAAGTCATAATTATGAAATTCCAGAAAATGACATAATATTTAAGATAAACTTACCGATAATGTTATGGATTTTTCTAGGAAAAGTGAGAAAGGCAGGTAGAAATCAAACACGAAATACTGGAAAATAAAGACAAGTTGAATGATAATGTATTCAGAAGTATACATGGGATTAGTCCTATTTTGAATGACAAAATTAAGAGACCGAGGTATTCTGAATAATACTACCTCCAATTTTCCAAATTTAAGTTTTAGGATAATCTAGTCTTAAATTTAATAAATATACCATAAAAAAAATTGGTAATTTGCCAAAACATGCAGTTTTAATATCCATGCTGCTTTTGATCTCAAAATCCATCAGTTCAACTACTAAATTACTATTATGATTTGTTCACGGTTTATCTCTGTACTATTTACTACTTTCTCTATCAGGTGTTTCTCTCTTTTCTCATTCTATCTTACATATTTATCATGTAATTCTTCATATTTCAACTACATCATATAAATTAAACTTCTACTTAATAATTAACTTAGAATTTAACGTCTCGCCTCATTATTGTAGATTAGAAATCATACTGTCAAAATTTAAATTAATATTTTTTTACGTCACATCCAGTCTTCTAACATAGACTATATTAGAAGACTGGATATGAGGTGAGGTATAAATAATTTTAATTAAAATCTTAAATTAAACCTCATAGTGATTTTTTCTATAAAAATTCAATTCAACTATGTGTCACTTCTTTTAAATATTAATGTAAAATTTTACTTACCTTGGGATAGCATAAAATTTGGGGATTCTCCACTTTAACTTACCTGATATATTTTCAAAGTCCTATAGAACAACAGTGCGCATGCACTAGAGTTTATAGACCCACTATTTGAACCACATATCCATTATTATCGTTGTTTCATGTATTTAGACAAATATAAAATGTAATGAACCTAAAAGCTAACTAACTCATACTTAACCTAATTCAATTACTCTAACCTAGGGTGGATCCCATGAAATGCCCTTTTTTTCCATTCCTTAATAATCACAACCATCGATAACCCACTGGTTCCAACTATATAATATACTCTCTGGAGAAAATAGCAAGTCACCATCACAATATGTGTATTTGAATAAATACTTAAAACATTCTAAAATTAAGTTATAAAAATAATTTTAAATATGTTACTAAATACAGAAGAAGAGTTATAATTCACAACAATAAACTGAAAAATCAAGGGTTAGTGTTTCTATACTTGAGCTGAATGAAATTGTTTGACAAGTAAATAATTACCATTATATTTGAAGAGAAAAATTTTCGCCTAGACCGAGACTCGAACCCGGGACCCTTGGCTTTCCGGGCCAAGTGCTCTACCAACTGAGCTACCGAGGCGAGTTACGATCTAGACGCAAATTTTTCTCTTATATACATTGTAATTCCCTCGCGCCAAATATAATTTATCCTTCAGTGAGAAGTGTTAAATCAATAATAAAATCGTCAATTACCATTTATGTTATATTTATAGCATAGGTTAATAAAGAAAGATGAGGTAGCTTTATTCAGAATATTCTAAAATAATTATTATTCAAATTGAACAAGCAATTGGAGTTCCATAAATTGCAAATTTTATATAAATATTATTATAGTGTATAATAGTGCTTACCTCATTATAAAATGGACAATCTGTGCTTTCTTTAGTGGCTGTATACTTGGTTTGCTTATCAATTTCAATACAAACCATGGGATTCATGGTGGGCCATGCTAAATGCCTTGCTTCCAAAACTGTCACACAAACTTGAAAATGTTCAGATTTATTCTCTTCAGGATTCATATCTAATAAAAAATTTGTAAAATATATGTTACTAAGTTGGAATTACAAAATATTTTCTACACTCATGGGCAATTATATTTTTAAGGAGTATAACACGGTAAACAATAAATTCAATTGATTCCATTATAAACAATAGTTACAATGAACCCTTTGTTGTTCAAGACTTTCACATTGCTATTTCAAGAGAGAATTGTTTTCTTCACAGAGAACACTAGACATCTGAATTTAGCATAATGTATAGTTTAGCGATTTTTTTAGACATTGGCACTAAATTGTAATGAGTGACAAGTAAATTTAAAAAAATACTTATCAGGTAACTCAGCATTCAAATGTTTTAAAACATAAATTATATGAATGTTCAGGTGTGGGCCTACAGTTTGTCCAGTCTGTTGGATCAAATCAACATTGTGATAAAGAAGACCAACTGAACATTCTGAGATGGAGAAATGTACAAATGGGTACATATCTTTAATTATTAATAATACTGGAATATTCTTTTATGTCTGTAAATAACCTACAACTCATAACAAATATTGAATATATGCAATCATCTATGACACTTGACCACACTCAAATTCTCAGTAGATAGAGCATATATAATTTCCAAAGGGATTTGACATAAACATAGTCCAAAATAAGAATAATGAAAAAGATCGGAAAAAGTTTACTTTAACTTACCTCATATATTCCAAAATCCTATAGAACAACTGTGCTCATGCGCCAGAGTTTATAGAGCCAGCGATAACCCACCATCATACGATATTGAATATTATCGTTGTTTCGAATGTCTTTTTTTTTTATGTATTTAGACACTTTTAAAATGTAACAAACCTAAAAGCTAACTAACTAACTAACTCACACTTAACCTAACTCAATTACTCTAACCTAGGGTGGATCCCATGAAACGCCCTTTTTTCACTCCTTAATAATTGCAACCATCGATAACCCACTGGTTCCAACTACATAATATACTCTCTGGAGAAAATAGCAAGTCACCATCACAATATGTATATTTGAATGAATACTTAAAAGTTATAAAAATTGTTTTACATATTTTAAAATGTTACGACAACCCGGCTGACATAAAGTGCCGATTGTCTAGAAAAAGTGGGAGCCCTAACCTTCTACTACCCCCAAGGGCCTCCGGGTCTGTTGTGGGATCACTTTACTTTTACTTTACTAAATACAGAAGAAGAGTTATAATTCACAACAATAAACAGAAAAATCAAGGGCAAGTGTTTGTAAACTTGAGCCAAAAGATCTAATATAACCTTAGCTCTAAAGAACTGAAAATGTAAAGGCCCAAATGGACATCATATAAGCCTACAGTACAAGGATAATTCGTATTGTAAAGTCTACTGAGATAGAGAAAAGTAACAAACTAGTGAGATAATTATCTTCGATTTAAACTTGATTGATATTAGGACAATGTTATAGGGTTCTTCATTTATAATCTAACGGGCACACTGTCTTTTGCCTATGCACGGTTGGGTGTGCCACAGCCAGCTTTACTCCTATGTAAACTCCGCGTATAAAGCATGTATAAAAATCTTAACTTATAGAAGATGCTGGAAATGTTGTCCACCCTTGGCTAAACAGGCATTATAATGGGAAAACTCATTCTGATTCACTTGATTATGTTGGACCACTGTAATGTTTCCTATTTTATTTCTAATATTTTGTTGTAGTTCTTCCAATGTACGAGGATTTGACTTGTAAACTTTGTCTTTCAGGTTTCCCCACAAGTAAAAATCACACACTGTTACATTGTTTTAAACAACTGACACGTGTACACTTATAAGGTTTTAGTTTTAATAATTTAGTTGCTCTATGAGCAGAAGACTCTTAAATTCCCACCTGCTGTGCTAATTTTGGTATGGATCTTGTTGGTGTACGTTCAAAACCTGTACCTATTTCGTCTAACTTTTCCTCTGTTAAAACTGTACATTTACGCTTTCGTTTTTTTGTTTAACACAGTGCCATAGCTTTAAAATTTCTTCAGTCTCATGAATTGTAAATCCGAAAATAGGCACTTCAACAGGGAACTTTTGAATATACTCTGTTGTGAACACAGCTTGGTGATTCACAATGAAAATAATTTTTACTCACGAAAGAGCACTGCTCTAGATTCATTCACCTGTTCATATTATTGCTGGATGATACAGTACTACTGAGAGCCACTGCTAGCAGATGCACGTACTTAAAGGCAGCCAGTAGTGGGGGAATCTAGCAAGAGCTTGGGAGAGGTGAAACGGCATTTGCCCATTAGGTTATAAATGAAAAATCCTGTATATAGATATCCATCCATCCATAATAATTCTGCCCGAAGGCAGGTCCTTCACTGCAATCATAGCATTTTATGCTATGCTTGCTGCTTTACTAGGGAATTGTAGATGTGGTAGCTTCCCATTGCTTTCCACTCAGGTGAAGGATGATGATGATGATGATGATAATGATAAGGATGATGATGGCCATATGATTTCGGGGACTGTTTGGGCCTTGAAGTTTTCCTGACATTTGTCTTACAGGTGAGGAAAAACCCCGATAAAAACCTCACCCAAAATAACTGCCCCGACCGGGGATCAAACCCGGGCCTGCTGCATGACAAGGCAGCATGCTACCTCGAGACCACAGCGGTGGACTATATAGATATACTGACTTTCAATTAATAAAACCCATCCTTGATCTTGTCATCCTTATATTCTGTCGGACCATGTAGAATTACAAAATCATGTTGTTTACCTTTTAGAATTATGTATGATATCCTATCGCTGACAAACTTAACATCTCGGATATGGAGAGGATCCTCCTTAAGAATAAAAAAACCTTTTCCAAATTCTGATCTCGCTGCACCTCCATAGTTGTATAATGCAAAGCACTCCTGATTCCTGACTAATTTCCTGTAAAGCGACTATAGCCAAGGGTGATTCATCTAATTCCCACATTAACATTCCTCATGCTCCAACTATTATATTTATATATATGATTGTCCACCGCTGTGATCTTGAGGTAGCGTGCTGCCTTGTCACGCAGCAGGCCCGGGTTCAATCCCCAGTCGGGGCAGTGTTTCTGGGCGAGGTTTTTATTGGGCTTTTTCCTCATCTGTAAGACAAATGTCAAGAAAACTTTAAGGCCCAAACGGTCCCCGAAATCATATGGCCATCATCATCTCACTGGTGTGGAAAGCAACGGGAAGCTAGCACACCTACAATTCCCTAGTAAAGCTGCAAGCATAGCATGAAAATGCTATGATTGCAGTGAAGGACCTGCCTTCGGGAAGAATTACTATGGATGGATATATATATATATATATATATATATATGAGGTTTGATTCTCTTAATCTGTTTGTGCATTTATAAATTGTCCTCTTTTATCTTTCCATCATGGCACCCTTTTTGCTAGCTTTCAGGATTAAGGAAGTGGAAAATGCCAATAAAACAATACAAATCAATATACACATCCTGATTATCTTTCTGTGCCCCAAAGAAAAGTTTAAGATATATATTTATTTTTGTGCTTAATAGGTTTCTAGGGAGCCAAATAAAAAATTAATTAAATAAAAAAAAATATTTTTGGTTTTTGGTGGTTTTTATCGGAGTCCTGAATTCTTGAGATTTTGTTAATTATAATTTTTATTTTTATGTTTAATGGGTTCATAGGCATCAAAATAACAAATTTTCAAGAAACAATAGAATTTGACTTAACAGAGTTTCATGCAAGGTATCATATATATGATATCTTTGGTCTCAACCAAGTTTTTGCCCTTTAATTGATGCTGCCATCTAAAGTCTCCAATTGGGAATGAAGAAAAAAAAGAGCTTGAAGTTTTGAGGATATCAAATATGATACCACTATTCACATGAGTTTGAGTTAATCCTGAAGCAAAAAAAAAAAAAAAATTAAACGCGAAAGGCATCATATATGATACCTAGGGATGTAGGAAGTTATAAAACTAAAAGGTAAAAATTTGAGCACAAACATAAAATAACCGTACTAAATAATTTACAAATAATAATCACAGTATCAGGGAAAACAGTGTGACAAATGATAAAAATATAGGCTAAAAAAGGGTTAAGTTGATTTGTTTCTAGATTACATAAAATCACAATTATCATGTTTGGATCATTAAATGGAAAGATCATAATGAAAGAGGATACATTTGAGAAGAATGAAATGCTTGGAAGGTACAGGAAAAATAAGCAAAAAACAAATCAAAAGACATCAGCATTTAATTTAATGACACTCACTGAGGCCTACATAACCTGCATACCATAAAACTTGACTTGCACATTAATTATGCCTTCTAAATGCAGCAGTGTTAGGACAGCCACCGATGCTCGGTGTTAGACTAGTCAACCTTCGTTGCATGTCAAGTTACATACAATTCACCGTTATTCGATGGTCAAGATATGTATAAAAGAAAGAAGCTTGTTTTTATATATTTAAAATTACATGATAAAATTTAACATCGTTTTCTCATTATAAAATAGAAGATTATAAAAAAATTAACTTTTTTATTCACGTAACCAACTCACAGTGTTCTTTCTTTGGGAAATTTTTATTTATTATTTACTGATATTTATTTATTTACTCTAGTTAAGGAAATGGTTATCTTGTCTCAGTATTAGTTCAACGAAGAATCTGGGAAAATGATAAAACCGAGAACGATAAAGTGAGTTTTCACTGTATATGGAATTAAAATAGCTTAATTATTATTGACTTAGATATTTTGACTCACCTCATATTTCTTAATTTTTATACAGACCGGTTTCGTCATTTCTGTGCAACATCCTCTATGCATTCCAACTGTCCCCTTGTAGTTGTCCATCCTGCAAGTTGATTTCTTCTCCCTCTGCTGGCTGATTGATGAACTTCTAAATAAAATTTTTTTCTCTTTCACCGGGAATTTCAAAATTCATTCTTTTCTTTTTATTCAAGGCTACAGTTAGAATGCATCAAGAATGTCGCACAGAAGTGATGAAACCGGTCTGCATAAAAATTAAGAAATATGAGGCAAGTCAAAATATCCAACTCAATAATAATCAAAACAAACCTCATAGTCTTATTTCCTACATTATTAAATTAAAATAGCTATTTATTTCAAAAACTTATTATTAATAGTTTTTTAAATAAATAAATTAATATAGATAATTATGACTGTACATCATTGAAATTTATCGAGAACATTTTTTTTAAACAATTCACCTCATAGAATTCATATTTTCCACGATATTCAAATATATTTTGAATTCTATGAGGTGATTTGTAAAAAAAAAAATAAATGTTCTCCGATGAATTTAATTGATTATGCCTCAAAATTAATAGTGAGTGGAGAACATATTTTTAACAACTCACCTCATATAATTTAAAATTTCTTTGATACCGGTGGTTTCAGACAATATCTTGTCCCTCTTCCTGAAACTGACGGTATCAAAGAAATTTGAAATTATATGAGGTGAGTCGTTAAAAATATGTTCTCCATTTACTATTAATGATATAACCTCATAATGTTTATTTCCCAATATTAATTTAAATATGCCTTATAATGTTTACTTCCCAACATTAATTTAATATGATTGCATATTTTAAAATACAATAGGAAGTAACATTAAGAGATTTGTTTAATAATTAAAACATTTTGTCTGTTCATTCTTACCTCTTATAGTTGTTTTTGTCGAACATATGTGTCAGGGCTTCTTAGCCCCATCGTCAGCGATTACAGACTGAATTTTCTCATCACTGACGATGGGGCTAAGAAGCCCTGAAACATATGTTCGACAAAAACAACTATAAGAGGTAATAATGAACATACAAAATGTTTTAATTATGATTGTACATATTTATATAGCTAAGTAAAACATGTATGTGTTGTGTCTGATGGCAACCTACTGCAGTTTTCGTACTTTGGATAAAATAAATATCACTCGTAATTTTACAATTAAGTTATAAGTAAGATAGAACTTTCCCAATATATAAATCATACAATAAAAATAAAGTTAGCTTACAAATTTTAAAATAAATTAAAGATATCACTTAAATCGAAGCAATTAAAATATCTAAATAAAAAAGAAGAGGAAAAATATGAAAATGTTGTATGTGTATGCCCATATTCCAATATACACATCTGCCATCATACCAGACTATATTTGTCCATGGGATGAATTCAAGTTTAATATAATTCATTTGTACAAAATTAACAGCGAAAAAAATACACAGACACAATTATATCTACAAATCTAACATCATTGTTATGTACAAAATCTCACCTACAAAGCATTATATTTGTTTTTCTTTTTTTTTAAACTGTTATTCACATATTCAATGCTTTAGATGTTTCAACAGACAACCAATCAGAGTCACACTTGGTTTTCTTTAAAAAATTCCATACAAAAAATTACATTTAATATCAAATACCTGAATGCCATACTATTTAGAATACTGGCATAGGAGGAGAACATACTGGTAGCTGCATTTTATATGCAATGAATATATAGTACCATACTTACAGTTATACATGGCATAGAATTCGCTGTATAGTTCTAGTTCATATAAACATCTGTCATTGGTGATAGACTAGGGAAACATCTTATAATATAGTGATGCATCAACAAAAGACAAAAGTGCCACTTCAAAATTATACTATTGACATTTTTATGATATGATCCTTATAGTTGATATTACTTTGAATCTAGTGATGTTATGTAACTGGTAATGAAGAATAAACTAATGATCTCCTTGGCGATAAAAATGTAAAATATACAGTCAATATTATATTATTTTTAGTCTGATCATTTTACCTCAATATTAATGTTGATTTGTTCTTGAACATTAATGTTGAGGTAAGATGATCAGACTATAAATAATATAATTAAAACAACCTCAAAATATCACTTCCTAAAATTAAATATTAATATAGTCAATATCCCAAATTCACCAATTAATAATTAAACTAGTTAACATGTTTCAACAGCAAAGCTGTGTATTTAGTCTTAAAAATGACAGCTTGACCGTTGAAACATGTTGACTATTTCAATTATTAATTGACAAATTGGGCATACTGACTGTATATTTTATGGTCATAAAGAGATATGTTATTGTCTAATATTTTGCTTTTGAGAATGTTTATATTCTCATCAAATTGTATTTACTTCCTGATCACCTAAAAATAAGTACAGTAGAAAGCCACTTAACCGAGACACACTTATCAAAAGTTCTTTGTTAACTGAGGCACTAAGTTTGGCAATGTAATTAATTAAATTAACAGTAAAATTCATAACAATGTGCTGCTAGTAAAAATAGTAATGCATTAACCCAATACTCATCCAGTTCATAAATTAATGAGTCATTTTTACATCTTACCTCATAGTTTATGTTTTCTTAAACACAGGAACTGCAGTTTTCAAGAGAACCATCTCTCTCATTTTCAACCAAAATTATGTAATGTCCCGTGTTTAAGAAAACATATATTATGATGTAAGATGTAAAAATCACTCATTAATTTATGAATTAAGAACCTCTTAATGTTAGTCCCCATATTTAACTATGACCCATCCAGTTGACTGTGCGGGCAAGTCCACATAGACAAATTTTGGGAGGGATTGAAGCCATTCTTAGATCTTCATGCTTAATTCTGTGTACTGCATTTTGCCTTTCTTACTTTAAAAAATAAGGTGCTGTAAATACTACTGCATTTACACTTTTTTTTAATAAGTTGAATTATTTAAACATTGTACCTATTTTCATTAAGACAACACTCATCAATTGTAACCTTAAAGCGCAATTCCCTATACATTCTGTCTTATCCAAATTTTCTGTTATCTGAGTTACCCTCGGTCACAATTACCTCGGATAAATGGGTTTCTGCTGTACATAATATTTTGATACCGGGTATATATAATTTCATTTTTATAAATGATCAGAAGAACATTAATTCCTGAGTAATGTGGCTTCAAGTTCTTGTAATTTGAAGATTATAAACTTCAAACTAAATGATTTTTCTGATTAACATCAACAGATATGTGTATAGATATCATCCACTATGGAGATTTCTAAATCTGAATAAATTTAAATTTATTTCATTTAATATGTCTATTTGGCATACTGTATATCTTAAGATACTGAATAATATTTTAAAGAATTGATTTTTGAGAATATCTAAATTTCATTATATTATTTTGTAAATTGTTATTTGTGATAATATGATATCCTGTTCATACAGATACAGGTCAAAATTTAAAAAAAATTGCAGAATTATTTATCATATTCTTATGATATGAGAATTAAATATATTTATTATGATGGGTCTCTCACATTCATTCAAATTCAAGAGTTCCTCCTCGCAGTAAATGCATTGCAGAGTATTGTGGTTGCTCCTGGTTCTCATTTCATGAGTAATATCACAAGTGTTGCCTGTGCTTGCCTGCCATTCAGTCATAGTTACTTGCTGGTTATCACAGTCAGCATCAAAACACCTCAACATTTCAGTAACCCTTGATATATGCTGCAAGGTGCTTTTTCTCTTCTTCTGAAAGACCATTTTTCAATGTTCTTCTTACTAAAACATAAAAAATTCCAAATTGTACACATTCTTTCATATTCTTTTGTGAATAAGCCTAATATTGTAATTATATTATTTTTAGTCTGATCATTTTACCTCAATATTAATGTTGATTTGTTCTTGGACATGTTTCAAAACAATTCTGTTTTATCGTCAGCTTGTCCAGACTATAAAACAGAATTGTTTTGAAACATGTCCAAGAACAAATCAACATTAATATTGAGGTAAGATGATCAGACTAAAAATAATATAATTAAAATAACCTGAAAATATTACTTCCTAAAATTAAATATTAACTACATATAGTAGTTGAAATATATATATTTCTTAAGTGCTTTAAAATAGTTGTTTATGCAACAAGTTTAGAAAGTGTTGCTTCTCTGTACATGGTGAGAAACATTTTTGTTTTTCAAAAGCTAGTCTAATTAAACAAATAGAAAAACAAAAAGAAGTCACATTAAAAAAAAACAAGAAAGAAAAACTTATGAACTTCGAAATTCCTGCAGATTCTGACTGGATCCGCAGGTTCATCGGTCCACCAACAGAGGGAAGAAGTAGTAGTTCTTCTGACTGACATAACATCAGTTGACAAGAAAGTACTGTAGATGAAGCTGCCAAGGCTTTGAAACCACTGTCTACTTAGAAGATTGGATACAAGGTGAGGTATCAAACATTTTAATTTAATTTTTAATCTTATGCTAGACTCTGTTTCACCAGTGAAGACTCATAGCTTACCCAAATTTTTACAAGGGAATGACCAGTAGAGATATCAATTTTAGTAAAATCCCTCTGCCAGGAGGATCAAAATAAGTATAGGAAGGTCCACATTCGTTTGCCTATTTGTTTTAAATAACATATTTTACAGAAATAGCAAAAAAAAGAGTATTTTACCTAATAAAATTAATGTTTCTATGAGCCATGATATTTATCTTGCTTTCTCTGATACATTATCCAAATAGTGTGGGCTTAACTCTAAACTGTATTAAATTTATTCCCACAGTGAGAGGGTCAATATAATATAATTCTGAACATTCAGTAGTCCTAATCTTTTTTAATATTTTCCTCTACCCACCCTTCAAACTGGGCTTCACTGGTGAAATAGATTACAGATGTAAATCTATTATAAAAGATTTCATGACAACAATGTGATATCCATCCATAGTAATTCTGCCCGAGGGCAGGTCTTTCACTGCAATCATAGAATTGTAGGTGTGGTAGCTTCCCGTTGCTTTCCACACCAGTGAAGGATGATGATGATGGCCAAATGTGATATCATGACAAGCTAATTATTATTCTATGAAAGAATTACAACATTAAGAAGCCTTGGGTAAAAAATAATATTTTAACACATTACTTTTCATGAGGATTTACTTTCTCTGTATTTTTTAAAAAAATAATTAGATCAACCGACATTTTTACTTAATTATAATTTTGGAATCTGAACTAGATATTGCTTTAAAGGTTATTTTTAATTAAATTGTACGTAATTACAACTAAATATGGGGGCATGCTGTAGCTATTAGTTAAGGCAATGTGGTGCATGGTAGAAGATTGCAGGTTCAAATCCCAATGGGGTCAGGATTTTTAAACCAGCCTAAACTGTCCAGCAGCATCATCCTTGGGATTAACTCCCAGATGTAAGTTCTGGGGGGTAAAAGCAGCCATCAATCAGGACAGATAAACTGGCTCACATCTCATGCCAATTGTCTAGAAAAGTGGGAGCCTTAACCTTCAGTCGGGCGCACCTGATCTGAGAGGCACATGTTGTAAATTTTGTCCCATTCTACAGTCATCTGACGGCGTTGGTGACTAGGCATCCGAGTAGCTGTTTCTTTTTATCTACTCTAAACAACCAGCCCACTCAGTTTTGCTCTCGACGGGTTGTAAATATTTTGTTCAGAGAAGCTCATTGCGCCGGAAGTCGTTACATTATTGAAGATGTGTATTTTGAAAATATTTTCAAAAAAAAAATTATTCATGTAACTTATTTAGACTAAACAATGTTATATTCTTTAATAATTTTGCTAAAACATAGGCTAAATGTTGATAATGTGAACTATTTTCAAGTATATTTGAACTGAACCTAACTTGTTATTATTTTTATATCATGTTGTTTGAAGGCTTGTCACAAATTTGTTTAATCAATATTATGTCCAATAAAAAGTTTTCTAGCAGCAAATTTTAAATATTTTATCCTTTGGACATCCCTAACAATAACATTTCTTCAACTTCCCGCTGTTCAGATTGGCAAACAATGTGTTAAATAATTTTTTAAGCATGTGCTGATCAGGCACATTGCACCCGAACTCTAAGGTCAGAATATTGCGCCCGACGGAAGGTTAAATCTCTTACTACTCCAAGGATCTCCTAAGTCCTGTATTGTAAAGGTCTACTGAATCAACTAATAGTCTAATGAACAAACAGTTAATGATTAATGAACGCAATCATCAAAGATATAGCATTTTATTGCATTACAGAGAGAATCAAATAAAAATAACCTAAAAATATATACAAAGAAATGAATAGTCAACTTCTATAAGATTCATGATGTGTTCCATAGAGGTATTATTCAAAATTAAAATATAAAATTATGGAATATTCACCTGAAAGGTCCGTCTCCTCAACTTTATTAGTTATTTAACTGTAGCGCTTATCACCGGCAGGATTCGAAATGGTATTTCACCGAAGATCTGGTAGAGGGGGTTACATGTACTGGGTTTGTTTTCGTTTATCAGATGGTCGTTGTTGTGAACTGCTTTCATAATTTCATAATTTCCATATGAAAGCAGTTCACAATGACCATCTGATAAACGAAAACGAACCCAGTACGTGTAACCCCCTCTACCAGATCTTCAGTGAAACACCAGTTTTGAATTATATTATTTTTAGTCTGATCATCTTACCTCAATATTAATGTTGATTTCTTCTTGGACAAGCTGACGATATAACAGAATTGTTTTGAAACATGTTCAAGAACAAATCAATATTAATATTGAGGTAAGATGATCAGACTAAAAATAATATAATTAAAATAACCTCAAAATATCACTTCCTAAAATTAAATACCAGTTTTGAATCCTGCCGATGATGGGACAAGTCCCGAAAGTGCTACAGTTAAATAACTAATAAAGCTGAGGAGACGGACCTTTCAGGTGAATATTCCATAATTTTATATTTTAATTAAGAAATTAATAGTTAAAAACTTTTTGGTTGAAAAATAATAAATTGGTAAAACCTTCAATAAAAATCAATCTTTTTTTCACAATCATAATAGAATATTTGATCCAAATTTAATATAACAAAGAAGTAGTGAAGATGAGACCGTTATGGTCTCGAAATTGCGATCTACTTAGAAGATTTATATGAGGAGAGATAAGAAACATTTAATTTCACCATAAATTAAACCTCATAGTGATTAATTCCTATAAAAGTTAAATTAATATAACTTACTAACCTCAGTAAAGGATATGATGAGAGGTCGATGATGACAGAGAATAAAAACATAATCTATGTAATATGTAGTTTAGAGATGTCTTCTTCAGTATCAGACATTAAGAATAAAATTAAACATAATCACATCAAAATTAAACACAATTTTTATTCCTTGTAGAATACAAATATGAATTAAAATTCATGCGTTCACAATCTCAACATACTTTAAATTAGATCCATATTTAAAATGCATTTTAATACAGAAATTGTATTTGAGGGCAAAACATGCATGAAGCAAACAATACTACTAATTTAAAATTAATGTTGGGAAGTAAACATTATGAGGTTATATCATTAACAGTGAGTGGAGAACATATTTTTAACGATTCACCTCATATAATTTCAAATTTCTTTGATACCGGCAGTTTCAGACAATATCTTGTCCCTCTTCAGTCAAATTCATGACTAAAACCACCGGTATGAAAGAAATTTGAAATTATATGAGATGAGTCGTTAAAAATATGTTCTCCACTCACTGTTAATTGTGAGGTAATATTTATTTACATATGGTCAGAGTAATATTTAAATATCTCACGTTACAAATTTTGTGTTTTCATGATACCAGGTTTCAAATGGAATCCCGCTCGTCTTCAGTCAAATCTCTGACTGATGAAATTCTTCCACCACCAACATCGACCATTTATGGCAGCTCAGAAGATGTTGGTGGAGGAAGAATTTCATCAGTCAGAGATTTGACTGAAGATAAACGGGATTCCATTTGAAACGTGGTAACGTGAAAACACAAAATTTGTGAGGTGAGATATTTAAACCAACAATACTAGTTTATTAAAAGGTGAGAAGCTCTTTTCAAGAAGAAAGGGCATGCATACAGTCAACTTGCATTTAATTTGGAACAGAAATAAAAGCAGGGTTATTCATACATAGCACAGGTAATGGAAATAAATACATTTTAAAAAATAATAAAAACAAAGATATATTAAAATATGCAATATGCAATTTTAAAAATATTGCAGTATACATATTCATGCGTAATAAAGATTTAAAGGAAAAAAACATAAAATCAAATTCTCCTGTTACATACAAAAAATCAATCCTTTACTAATTGTTATTGAAAAATTTATTTATAACAATTGAATAGCAGCCCAGGGCAAGGTGTTGAGTTTTACATAGAAATAAATAATAGTTTAAAAAGACTAAACAACATGCTTTATTAGAAAACCGAACTAAAAAATTAAAAATAATTTTAATTTCCAACACGCTTGGGATAAAATTAAAGTGGTCAACAAAAAAATCATCTCCAACACATCCAGAATAAAACTAGAGTTATCTACAAAAAAATGATTTTACCATCAAAAGCGTGGAGTGCTCTATATCAATTAATATATTTAATAATAAACAGATATTGATAAAAGTAAAGTCTCTAAGAAGAAAATGTAAAAACCATAAAAAGCACCCCACGCTTTTGATGGTAAAAATATTTTTTTTGTAGATAACTCTAGTTTTATTCTAGATGTGTTGGAAATTAAAATTATTTTTCATTTTTTAGTTCGGTTTTCTAATAAAGCGTGTTGTTTTAGTTTTTTTTAAACTATTGTTTTATTTTAGTTTGGTTTTCTAATAAAGCATGTTGTTTTAATTTTTTTAAACTATTATTTATTTTTTTAATTTTTAGTTTAATTAATTGTCATAAACTGGAATCCCATGAAAATTTAATTGCTTACAATATTTTTAGTGTCTAGGCACGAATATAATTATATATTTTTTAAAATTATTATTATCTAACATTATTATAATATTTTTGAATATTTTAATATTGATAAATAGTTACAGTTAATCGTATCCTTCTCATATTTTTTGGATAAATTACAATGTGGTAAGTTTACAAAATTGTCATAAATATTTTACAGAATAAGATAAAAATGTAAATATCTTTAAATTTGATACTATTGTAGTATGAGCTAAAAGTAATACTCCTCTAAAAAAAAATCCCCTGGGCCAGATTTGAACCAGTGACCTATGGATTACTGAAATTATATACCACTACAGTCCACTGCTCTACCAACTGAGCTACGAGAGAATGTAATATTAATTTTTTACAATGATGGACTAAAAAGTCGATAAGTCCGCAACCTATTATATATTATCTATGAAATTATTGTATTGTCATTGGTCCTTTACAAGTATACAAAGTTTCAAGTCGATGCAATGTTTTTAAGTGGGTGAAAATTGTGTTGAAAGATTCCGTTACATAGATAGATACAGGTCAAGCTAATATAAAGCATGTAATAAGGTTAATGGCATGTACAACCTTTTTCCATGTAAAAATCAATTTGGAAAAAAAAAAAGAGGGTTACAATCTTCTTCTGTGTAACTATTCAATTATTATTATGTAATATACTACTACAATCTTTAAATGTATGGACTATTCAGTTTTTACCATGCAGGACATGGAGGACCTCCCCAAATGAAGGATCAGCTCAATGTCAAGGCCTCCTCCAAGAAACACAACATTAAGACGAAACACACCAACCAAACACAAATTCTTACTAAATATGGCAAATATAATAATGGTGATTATGATGGCCACAAGATATTCAGGGATCATTTGGGCCTTAAAGTTTTCTAACATTTGTCTTACAGATGAGGAAATATCCTGAAAAAAAAAACATCACCCAGGAAACTTGTCCTGACCAGGGATTGAACTCAGGTCTGCTGTATTAAGAAGCAGATGCTACCCTCAGACCACAGCGGTGGACAAATGTTTACATCCGGCCTATTAATTAAAACGAAGCTAGATAACATCTCTTAAAATACCTTAAATAAGATTCCTAGAAAGATTTCTTAGGGTCGAATCTTTGAACGCATTAGACCGTAAAAGGCATTCTCGGCTGAGAAAGTTTTATCCTAATATGATTTTGCTTACTCAGAAATCTATTCATGCGATAATAATTGTAAGCTACCTGACGAGCTAACTTAAGAACATAGCTTAAGATAGAAACTTATCGTGAGAATCCCGAAGGGAACCAATGTAGTTTGAAACCTTGCCGCTTTATCCAAGATGTCGGACCTTGAAGACTTCGATCATGTTTTCGGTATATGCAGAGAAGAGAAATTTGATAGAGTCTACCAAAGAATTCAACTGGAAGAACAGGAGAATCGGCGTAATATTGCGCGATGCAGACGTCGTTGTATACGGTATTATCTGCGGGACACAAGCGTAAATGCATTCCCCTATAGCAGACGAAAATAATGGAAGTGGTTTTATCGCTGAGAATTCTGGGTAATTTCTTGCCAATATTACGAAAACAATGACTTTCATGCATGACCAGTTTGTGGGTAGCTAATTCGATCTTTGCACTTGCTCACGGTGAGTCAGCTCACCAGTGATTGGAAGTAATTTGAGTAGAGACTAATGTATTTGCATGCGACCCTTAGACATTCACACAAGCAAAAAAAAATCATGAGATGATTTTCAATCTGCATGGATCCAGTTTCCTTTATCTTCTTGTACTTGTAAGCCCATGTTTCCCTTAACAGAGATTTAGGCACTCTCCCCCTACAGGGAAGAATTTGAACCATACTAATTTAGTTACACTTGTTTTCGTACAGATGTCATTTGAGTGGTCTGTGGTTAGCGTTCTGTCTCATACTGATGTCTAGGAAACCAAGATAGTACTAGGACGGGAAAATTCGGTAAATTTTGCTTAGAGGCTTTTCATTCAGGCTTAAGGATCTTTTACGAGCCTGAAAATCTTCAGACTCAGGACCCACAGCTTAAAGTCCCTCCCAAAGGACTTGCTCCTTGGATTTTTCCATCCTAAAAAAATTCATTGACCCCATCTGGGTTTGAACATGAGAACCTCGGGACCAGAGGCAAGGAGCATAACCACTAGTCCACCATCCTTTATAAAACTGGAAAACATTTCCAAATTATTCAACATTTATTATAATTATCCAACAATAAAAGTTTGTACTTCTTTAAAACATTCATCAGCACAGAAGAAATCATGCTCTAAACTAGCACACTGCACAAATGCATGCTATGATTCCAAGTAAACATACCACAGTAACTAAGGTGACTCCCTACCACTTGCCAATGGGTTATTCTCCCGAGTTCGTGACCGCTTTACTGCATGGACAAACCAATGTATAAGCATTAGGCCCCTGTTAAAGGAACCAGGGAATTGTGGGGTGGGCAGGCAGGCCAACAGGCATTCTCTGGAACCAAGGACTACTATCAAAACTAATGGCTCAAAGACAGGTACAATTAAGTCTGGTATGGAAATCATTGAAAATATCTGTGATTGCAGGTAGTATTTCAAGTTATGAATAATATGTTATCTGACAGAATCAACATAAAAATGAAGTAGATTAAATTTAAAATTAATTTTGTTTACAGATGTTTTTATTATTGATTTAACACTTCTCACTAAAGGATAAATTATATTTGAAGAGAAAAATTTTTGCCCAGATCGAGACTCGAACCCGGGACCTTTGGCTTTCTAGGCCAATGCTCTATCATCTGAACTATCGAGGCGAGTTCCGATCTAGACACAAATTTTTCTCTTATATACATTGTAATTTCCATCACCAAATGCTATGAAGCCTTTGCTTCTATCTTTGCAAATGACGGCTTCTTAGTTACGAAGACATTTATTGGGAATTTAACACTACTTTATAAAGCCAGTAGGGCTTCTATTGATGTTTTTATTATTAATTTAACACTTTTCACTGAAGGATACATTATAAGAGCTTCTTAAATAAGAAGCCGCCATTTGCAAAGGTAGAAGCAAAGGTTTCATAGCATTTAGTGATGGGAATTACAACGTACATAAGAGAAAAATTTGTATCTAGATCAGAAGTTGCCCTGATAGCTCAGATGGTAGAGTATTGGTCTAGAAAGCCAAAGTTCCCAGCTTCGACTCTCGGTCTGGGCAAAAAATTTTCTCTATATATTTGTTTATAGACTTTTGATTAACTGTAAAATATAGTGGTCATTTAAACAAATAATTTGTGGATCTGTAAAATATCTGTACAGACTACTCTAAAACTAGAGCTAAAAGATTTGCATTTTTAGGGTTGACATTAAATAAATACTTCTCATAAAAAAGTGTATTATAACCTTAGTGAGGTAAGATCACCCAAGGTTTTTTACTGATTATGATTAAATACAATTTTTAAAAAAATTTGTTCAACCTAGGTTATGTTACAGTGAACATCATGGAGAAGTAGTAAGTTAAAATTTATGATTGATACTAAATGTGGAAAAAATGTAAGAAAAAGAAAGATTTATAATTATGGGGCCTGTTTCCAAAGTGTACCAAATCCAAAAATTAAAAAAAAAGTTATAGATGGCAGCAGCACATTCACAGCTAGTCATCATATTTTGAGGTTTAAACTGCCAAAAAATACCAAGTCGCATTACTAGAGGGCTTAGAAAATAATATCAATATGTACAGTAGGGTTATAACTTTTTGGGCTTTTGTGAAATAAAATATTTCCTGTGCAATGAATGGATGAATTTTGACTTAAAACCATTGAAAAAGGCCTTCATTTCACTGAGCTTCAAGAAAAGGTCATCCCAAATATATTTACATATCAATATTTAATATTGATTTGGGGGTGACCTTTTCTTGAAGCTCAGTGAAATGAAGGCCTTTTTCAATGGTTTTAAGTAAAAGTTCACCCATCCATTGCACAGGAAATATTTTATTTCACAAAAGTCCAGAAAGTTACAACCCTAGCCCATTCATTGCACAGGAAATATTTTATTTCAACAAACAGTCCAAAAAGTTATAACTCTCTAGGATTATAACTTTCTGGACTTTTGTGAAATAAAATATTTCTTGTACAATGAATGGGTAAACATTTACTTAAAACCATTGAAAAAGGCCTTTATTTCACTGAGTTTCAAGAAAAGGTCACCCCCAAATATATTTATATATCAATATTTAATTTTAATTTGGGGGTGACCTTTTCTTGAAGCTCAGTGAAATGAAGGCCTTTTTCAATGGTTTTAAGTAAAAGTTCACCCATTCATTGCACAGGAAATATTTTATTTCACAAAAGTCCAGAAAGTTATAACCATAGCCCATTCATTGCACAGGAAATATTTTATTTCAACAAACAGTCCAAAAAGTTATAACCCTCTAGGATTATAACTTTCTGGACTTTTGTGAAATAAAATATTTCCTATACAATGAATGGTTAAACGTTTACTTAAAACCATTGAAAAAGGCCTATGTTTCACTGAGCTTCAAGAAAAGGTCATCCCAAATATATTTGAATATCAATATTTAATATTAATTTGGGGGTGACCTTTTCTTGAAGCTCAGTTAAATGAAGGCCTTTTTCAATGGTTTTAAGCAAAAGTTCACCTATTCATTGCACAGGAAATATTTTATTTCACAAAAGTCCAAAAAGTTATAACCCTAGTGTACACCCTAATAAATTTATTTGAGTCATTGACATCTTATCTCAGATTTGGTTAGAATTCTTGAGCATGTTTCAGTATCTATGGATATTATCATCAGCTCTTCCTCAATGACTCAATCAGGTTTATTAAAATGAATTTCATACCGTAATGTTACTTCCATTGAAATATTAATTAAAATGTATCACATCCACTGATGATTTTTTAAAAATTTTCTCTAAATTTTTTAAGATGATTGATACCTTTTGGAAATAAGCTCCACAATTATCAACACTAAGCAAGAATTGCATTTTGTATCATAAAGAAAGTGTATAAAAACTTCAAGCTAAAGATAGGGGCCTATAATTGTGATTAATTATTGTAGGTCAATTTAAAATCCTGCACTTAAACATTAATGCATTGCAGTTGAATAAAATAAATTAAAAATGATGATCTTGATGAAGGTTTTCGGCCTGTAAGCCATGGTTGTGAGGCTACAGCCCGAAAACCTTCATCAAGATCATTATAGCAACTCCGGCCATGAAAGTCTACGTGAATACATTAAATTTAAAATATCTAACAAATTTCTTTATAATGTGAGAAACTTTATCAATAATAGATACAAAGTGACACTATCTAGCTAATTCTAACTAATTCACTGGCTCTATCGAACCTGTAGATTCATGGCCACGCGGTCATAGGCTCTACATACATCCCTATCCTGAGCTAATGTTTTCTAATCATCTCCTGTATAATCTAAGTAAAGTGATCCCACAACAGGCCTCAGGAGGCCCTTGGGGTAGTAGGAGGTTAAGGCTCCCACTTTTTCTAGACAATCGGTACTTTATGTCAGCCGGGTTGTCAGCCCTGCGTGACGGCCGCCTTTACCCCCAGAACAAGCGTCTGGTACTCATTTCCGTTAGAGGATCAGTCGACCCCAGGGCCATAGTGCCGCCAGAGGGTTTGGGTCAGTTTAAAAATCCTGACCCCAACGGGACTTGAACCCTCGACTCTCCGGCTTGTAGCTCAGTGCCTTAACCACTACGCTACGGCCCTGTATAATCTACTTCCCTCAAATCATGGATAATGTTATTCTCCCACCTAATTTTTTGTCTACCAACTGGGCGTTTTCCCTCTGGATGAAGTGACACTATGAGATAATATTATCAAGAAAGTGAATTGGTTCATATTGGATTTTCTCATAAATTAATTATGGGAAATAACATTATGAGATTTTCAATTAATAGAAAATTAATTAAATGAGTCATATCTCGCCTCATATTTCATGATTTTCAAGCACAGAAACTGCAATTTTCAAACAATGTGATGATGGCTGAAGATGCAGAGATTCCTCTAGAAAAGTGCAGTTTCCGTGCGTGAAAACAATTAAATACGAGGTGAGATACAACCCATTTAATTAATTTTTAATACAACCCATTTAATTAATTTTTATCAGATTTTCTCACCTGAACGTGTTTTGGAGACCATTGTTTCTGAAACATATATGTATCTCCAATTCAATCTCTCGACAAAAATTTTGTTAACTAAATTTTCAAAATAGCTCTGAATAAGTACTAGTTTAAATAATGGTGACCTCTTTCTTGTATTTTCTGTATCTCAAATGTCAATAAATCAAAGGGTTATAAGTTTCTGGAACTCTTTCAATATAATGAAGTTTAACTGTAGCTACTCAACTGTTCTGATAAGGCAGATGAATCCTATTCCATACTCTATACTTGAAGAAAAATTTCTATGGTGTGGGTGGAAATCAGACTCCGACTTCTGGGATGTCAGCCAGAGACACTAACCATTGTAGCGATTAATATGATAGGAGACATATAAACTAATATAAAACTCTAATATGCATGGATCTGAAACTAAAATGTTCCGAAATATATTAAATTGTTATTAAAATTAAATAAATCTATAAATAATGAAAATAGAATATATTACTAATATCGCTATAAAATATGTATGTGGAAAAGTAGAAATATATCCAGGTAAAAATTCCACGTATATTTGTCTAGAATAAAATACCGTAAAACACTACCTGCTATACAAATGACAAATAAAAGAATAAAGAGGTATTGTCAGAACTCTACCTACTACCCAAGTTACAAATAATATAGGAACACAAAAAGGGTATTGTCAAAAGAATATAACTAATTCCAATTAGCAGGCTATACAACTAATAAGAAATATTCATTCTTTAAGAAAAGATAACATTAGTTATCTATTAAAAATATTAAAAATCTATTGACCCAATTCTTAGAAACCAATTAACGTTACTAAGCAATTCCAAGAAATGATGATAAAGAATTACTACCTGGCTAATACAGACAACAAAAGACATTCATTCACCTCTAGAAAAGATAATCTCTTAACATTGACAGTTTACAAAGAAATTGATAAACATTTATCTATTAAATATCAAAGAACCAATGTACCCAGTTCTTAGAAATGTTATACATACTAGTAAATAATATTATTGTAACATAAATATATATTCAATTGTAAGGAGTGGATTCGAGAAAAGTGGGAGGAGCCACCGCCTTTATAAGCGAGAACTTATATCAAAATACACTCACTATCACTATCAGTGACTCTGTGATCAGTGTTGAAACATAGTAGATCTGCAGACCGCGATCTCCGATTCAAGTAAAAATCACTATCAGTGACTCTGTGATCAGTGTTGAAACATAGTAGATCTGCAGATCGCGATCTCCGATTCAGTTAAAGAATCACTATGAGTGACTCTGTGTTCAGAGTTGGAACATCGTAGACCTGCAGACCGTGATCTCTGATTCAGTTTAAATATTAGATTCGTCCGAGAAATAGTTAAATTTAAAGTTATAGTCCGTTAAGCATTTGGACTTTGAAAATATTGATTCGAGCACTCTAAGTATTTCATCGACTCCACTCATAGATAAAACTTTGTAACTGTATTATCAAAAGTGTATTTCTCCGTAAATAAACAGTTTCTTGGATTCGTTAAAATTGAGTGTACATTTATACGTTGTTCTTTTGCTTATAAAGAGTTCATAACCCTGAGATCTCTTGCCTACCATTGAGCCCCGCAACACCATTAGATCCCAGAGGTGTTCCACGAAGAAGTTATTATACTGAATCTATTAATTACTTTACTGACAAATAAAATTAAATTTTATTCTGTATATGAAAATTTTAATATGAAACAACTAAAACCAATTATATTATTTGGAGTCTGTTTATCTTACCCCAATATTAATGTTGATTTGTTCTTGAACATGTTTCAATTGGATTCCAATCATCTTCAGCATCTTGCCCAGACTGGTTGGATTTATGTTGTAAATGATGTTTTTATTATTGTAATTCCCTCTCGCCAAATGCTTTTGAAACCATTGCTTCTATCTTTGCAAATGGCGGCAATTTTTCTCTTCAAATATAATTTATCTTTCATTGAGAAATGTTAAATTAATAATAAAAACATCATTAGAAGCCTTACTAGCTTTATAAAGTAATGTTAAATTCCCAATAAATGTCTTCTTAACTAAGAAGCCGCCATTTGCAAAGATAGAAGCAATGGTTTCAAAAGCATTTGGCGAGAGGGAATTACAACGTATATAAGAGAAAAATTTGCATCTAAATCGTAACTCGCCTCGGTAGCTCAGTTGGTAGAGCATTTGGCCCGGCAAGCCAAAGGTCCAGAGCATTTGGCCCGGCAAGCCAAAGGTCCCGGGTTTGAGTCTCGGTCTAGGCGAAAATTTTTCCCTTCAAATATAATTTATCTTTCATTGAGAAATGTTAAATTAATAATAAAAACATCATTAGAAGCCTTACTAGCTTTATAAAGTAATGTTAAATTCCCAATAAATGTCTTCTTAACTAAGAAGCCGCCATTTGCAACGATAGAAGCAATGGTTTCAAAAGCATTTGGCGAGAGGGAATTACAACGTATATAAGAGAAAAATTTGCGTCTAAATCGTAACTCGCCTCGGTAGCTCAGTTGGTAGAGCATTTGGCCCGGCAAGCCAAAGGTCCCGGGTTCGAGTCTCGGTCTAGGCGAAAATTTTTCCCTTCAAATATAATTTATCTTTCATTGAGAAATGTTAAATTAATAATAAAAACATAATTAGAAGCCTTACTAGCTTTATAAAGTAATGTTAAATTCCCAATAAATGTCTTCTTAACTAAGAAGCCGCCATTTGCAACGATAGAAGCAATGGTTTCAAAAGCATTTGGCGAGAGGGAATTACAACGTATATAAGAGAAAAATTTGCGTCTAAATCGTAACTCGCCTCGGTAGCTCAGTTGGTAGAGCATTTGGCCCGGCAAGCCAAAGGTCCCGGGTTCGAGTCTCGGTCTAGGCGAAAATTTTTCCCTTCAAATATAATTTATCTTTCATTGAGAAATGTTAAATTAATAATAAAAACATAATTAGAAGCCTTACTAGCTTTATAAAGTAATGTTAAATTCCCAATAAATGTCTTCTTAACTAAGAAGCCGCCATTTGCAACGATAGAAGCAATGGTTTCAAAAGCATTTGGTGAGAGGAATTACAACGTATATAAGAGAAAAATTTGCGTCTAAATCGTAACTCGCCTCGGTAGCTCAGTTGGTAGAGCATTTGGCCCGGCAAGCCAAAGGTCCCGGGTTCGAGTCTCGGTCTAGGCGAAAATTTTTCTCTTCAAATATAATTTATCTTTCATTGAGAAATGTTAAATTAATAATAAAAACATAATTAGAAGCCTTACTAGCTTTATAAAGTAATGTTAAATTCCCAATAAATGTCTTCTTAACTAAGAAGCTGCCATTTGCAACGATAGAAGCAATGGTTTCAAAAGCATTTGGCGAGAGGGAATTACAACGTATATAAGAGAAAAATTTGCGTCTAAATCGTAACTCGCCTCGGTAGCTCAGTTGGTAGAGCATTTGGCCCGGCAAGCCATAGGTCCCGGGTTCGAGTCTCGGTCTAGGCGAAAATTTTTCCCTTCAAATATAATTTATCTTTCATTGAGAAATGTTAAATTAATAATAAAAACATAATTAGAAGCCTTACTAGCTTTATAAAGTAATGTTAAATTCCCAATAAATGTCTTCTTAACTAAGAAGCCGCCATTTGCAAAGACAGAAGCAATGGTTTCAAAAGCATTTGGCGAGAGGGAATTACAACGTATATAAGAGAAAAATTTGCATCTAAATCGTAACTCGCCTCGGTAGCTCAGTTGGTAGAGCATTTGGCCCGGCAAGCCAAAGGTCCCGGGTTCGAGTCTCGGTCTAGGCAAAAATTTTTCTCTTCAAATATAATTTATGTTGTAAACCCTAGATGTCGATGTCAGCTCCCTCCTGTGGTACCAAAGAACCTCCAAATGAGGTCATGTTCCATCAGTATTTCAAAATTCATAACTCTGTTTTTGTTCTTCTGAATAAAGATTTTTTTTCCCAAGTAGTCAGCTCTTTTGTATTTTCTAACTGTTTTAATAATTTAGTGTCCAAATTTATATTATGTTTTTCATACCAAACATGAGCAGCAACTGCAGATTTTTCTATTTCTAAAAAAACATAATATAAATTCGGACACTAAATTATTAAAACAGTTAGAAAATACAAAAGAGCTGACTATTTGGGAAAAAATCTTTATTCAAAAAAACAAAAACAGAGTTATGAATTTCGAAATACCGATGGAACGTGACCTCGTTTGGAGGTTCTTGGCCAAATACAAGAGAGAGCTGACATCGACATCCAGGGTTTACAACATAAATCCAACCCGTCTGGGCAAGATGCTGAAGATGATTGGGATCAAATCAAAACATGTTCAAGAACAAATCAACATTAATATTGAGGTAAGATAAACAGACTCCAAATAATTTAATTAAAAGAACCTCAAAATATTACTTCCTAAAATAAAACATTAACTAAAACCAAAACTATACTTTTTTTCAGAATTTAAAATAAATGAGTGATTTAATATTGATTTATTTTTCTTGTTCTCTTATTTGTAATATGTATAATATTTTTAACTGTGATAAGGGAACTTATCATTGAACTTTTATAGGATAAATCACTATGAGGATTAATTTAAGATGAATTAAAATGTTTCATACCTCTCCTCATAACCAATCTTCTAAGTTTATCACAATTTCAAAGTCTTGGTGGCTTCATCTTCAGTGCTATCTTGACGACTGATGTTATGTTGATCGGAAGAAGTAGATTCTGACTTGATCTGGAGGTTTATCGGTCCACCAACAGAGGGAAGAAGTAGTAGTTCTTCCGATCGACATAACATCAGTCGCCAAGATAGTACTGAAGCCAAGGCTTTAAAATCATGATATACTTAGAAGACTGGTTATGAGGAGGGGTATGAAATATTTTAATTTATCTTGAACTTATCATTACTTGACCAAGTTAAGTCTGCACGACAAGAGGGGAAGTGTGTTAGTGCTACTGTTGCCAAACTAAACACCTAAACACATGTGAAAGACCATTACATGTTTGTCAAATTAGTTATTTAGTCTAGGACTGCAGAAGGTTTCAGATCATTTAAAATCACAGTTCGTAAATTAATGAGTCATTTTTATATCTTACCTCATATTTCATGTTTCTTTAAACATGGAAACTAGTTTTCAAGAGAAACATCTCTCTCATTTTCAACCTACATTATGACTCATTATGATAGCAATGGTTGAAAATGAGAGGGATGTTTCTCTTGAAAACTAGTTCCCACGTTTAAATAAACATGAAATATGAGGTTATATGTAAAAATGACTCATTAATTTACAAATTAAGAACCTCATAATGTTATTTCCCATATTTAACTATGGATAAAATCACAGTGACTATTTAATCGTAAACAACAAGCTAGGAGCCTTGGTAAAAGATGTGAGAGTACATAGAGGCAGCGATATATACTCTGATCACTATCTCGTGATAAGCAAAATAAACATAATAGCTAAATGGCGGAAAAATAACATAAAGAACAAAAGAAACCAAGAAGAAGTATATAAAATATATTTATTACAAGATCAAAGTATTAGACAACATTATGAAAGCAGAATGAATAAATATATATCAGAGATAGCGACGTCAGAAGATATAAATATTGAATGGGAAAATATATCAAATGTAATACATAAAACAGCAAATGAGATATTAGGAAAGAAAAATAGAATAAGGAATAGGAAGGGCTTGAGAACTTGGAATGCGAATATACAAAATGCAGTGAATGAAAAACAAAAAGCATATCATACATACTTACGACTGAAAACAGAAGAATCTTATGAAGAATATAAAATGAAAAGGAGAATTGCTAAAAGCATTATAAGAAAATCCCATCAGGAGTCATGGATAAATTTATAAGCTCAGTAGAACATGATATGTATGGAAGACAAGAAATAGGTTATAAATTAGTGAAAATCTAAATCAGACTGAGAAAGATTCTGCCAGATTGAATATAATCCCAGAACAAGAATGGATCCAGCATTATGAAAAACTTTGGAAAAAGGAGGAAATTGAAGGAAAAGAGAACAATGAGGAAGAAATAAAAGTGGAAAATATTGATGTAATAGACATAAATGAATTAGAAATGGCTTTGAAAACCACTAAGAATAGGAAAGCAACAGGATTAGATAATATAAATATGGAATTAATCAAATATAGTGGAATATTGTGTAAACTACGAATACTTCATCTAATTAATATATGTTGGCAGACCTATGGGATTCCAACCACTTGGAAAACAGCAATTGTCAAGAATATATTCAAAAGAGGAGACCGGAGAAATTGCGAGAATTACAGAGTGATTAGCTTAATGAATACTGGCTACAAAATATATACGAAAATAATAAATAATAGATTGAGAAACATAACAGAAGTAATAATAAGTGAAAATCAAAGTGGATTCAGAAAGGGAAGGTCATGTATAGACAATGTCTTTACACTGAAACAACTCATAGAAAAGAGAAGAGAACATAACTTAGAAACTCACATAGGATTTATAGATTTGGATAAGGCCTTCGATCGAGTAAACAGACAAAATTATGGGAAATATTACGAATGAAAGGATACCCGCTGTGCCTTGTTGAAACAATAAAGACATTATATGAAGACACAAATATAATTATAGATACCGGATTCAAAAGAACAGATGCAATCAAAACAAATACTGGATTACGACAAGGATGTAGTTTATCACCCACTTTGTTTAATATATATATAGACGATATTTTTAATAAATGGAAAGTTTTAGTAAATCCAGGAATAAGAATGGATAATAAATGTGCATAATAATCTTTTATTTGCTGACGATGTAATCATAATACAGAAAAATGAAGACGACTTACAGAAATCAATGCATGCATTAAATGAAATATGTAAATTATACGATCTAAAAATTTCTGTAAGGAAAACGAAGACCATGGCTTTTAGAGGAAGAGATCCAGTGAGAACCAAAATTATTTTAGAAAATCAAAGTATAGAACAGGTGTCTAGTTTCAAATATTTGGGCTGTGATGTTGGCTACAATGTGGAAAGAGATATTGACTCCAAAATAAATAAATTTCAGACGGTGTGTGGAACAATACAGAGAACATTCAAAAATAAAATTAGAAAAGAAACCAAGATAAAAATGTATAATGTTATGGCGGTTCCCACAATATTGTATGGATGTGAAACTTGGGCTCCAGTGAAAAGACAGAAGGATAGAATACAGAAGGCAGAGATGCGGTTCCTAAGACAAGTAAAAGGATGTACAAGACTTGATAGAATAAGAAATGAGGATATAAGAGAAGAATTGAAAGTACAGCCTTTATTGGATAAAGTCACGAATTACAGACAGAAATGGATTGATCACATGGATGGAATGAGCAAGGAGAGATATCCATTGTTAGCCAGAAATTATCAAGCAAGAGGAAGGCGTGATGTTGGAAGACCTAGAAGACGTTGGGCTGATGCAATATGAAGTCGGAACGGGCAATTGCCTAATCCCTGGAGTGATGATGATGATGATGATAAAATCACAGTGTTTGTCGTCTCTCTATTACCAGCCTCACAACAGAACACAGCAGATGGGAATTGGCAACATGTAAGGCAAAGGAGGGACAGCTCATTTCCCAGTAGTAACATGGATGCTAGATTATTCATTCGATCAACGACTACTGTAAGTGACGGATCATTTAATAATCACAGTATTTGCCAGCGCTCTCCTACCAATCGAATAACACAACA